>JAFIDM010012231.1:111220145-111267009 GCA_023159025.1 Thereuonema tuberculata
TTTTTTTTTTTGACAAAAAAAATTGAATTATCCAAGACAATTTGTCTCCAAACAGCACAATTCCACTTGATTGTGCCCCGACACCACTATAATCACTCTTGACTGTGCATACTGGTCAGTGGTGGGCAGCCTAATGAGCACTGCGAGTGTCTTCTACTAATGGTTCGGGTGGCCACTTCAGTATTGATGACATGTTGAATAGTTGATAGTGATGAATCTGGTGCAGTAACACCTACTTGACAATTGCTCTATCTTTCCTCTATCGCCCTCGGCCATCTGCTGCCCTCTTGTCGCTGAAATCTGCCTTTCAGAATTCATTCCTGCCAGCATCGTCTAATTGCCGCATCACTCCGACTCAAATGCAAAGAGATTTATCGGTTTGTTAATCCAGCCTCATCTGATGGCATGTCCTCTTTCAAACTCCTTCATATGGTTGTAGTGGCAGCAAATCCACCGGTGAGGCATTATTTATTTAGTGATGATATTTAAGAAATAAAGGTAAAATTGGATTGAAAGTTAGTATTTTTAACATAGGTTTCTGTGGGCCGAATTTGCTGACGACTCAGGATATGTGTGGTGCCCTCATTAAACATTGGAAAGTGTGTTTAGATCCTATTAGTAAATTGTTCTGATTTGTTGAAGACAAATATTTTTTAATGACAGTGACATTTAGCTTGAATGCATTAAAGAATCGTTTAATTATTTTTGCCATGATATTGTGTATTGTAAAAAAAAATAAAAAAAAAAATCCATTAAATAAGTAATTTTCTTATTTAACATAAAATTCTGATATTTAATATGAACAATAAAGTACAAATTTTAGAATATGAACAGTATCTCAGATTTTATATTTTTACTGTTTTTCACATCAAAAATAAAGAAAAGTAATGATATTGAAAAATGATTTAGACAATTTTATAGATAAAAATTATATTCATTCTCTTTTGAATTTAAAACAGTCGTTTTTTTAAATAACATATTTCTATATTTTAATATTATGCACATTCTTTCCAAGAGCAGTAATAGTACAGCATTTCATTATTTAATTTAAATATTTGAGACTTCAAATTTAGCCTATATCCATTAAAGATTACATTTTGAAAGTATTCAAAATTAATAGGTTTTTTTTTTTGTAAAGTAAATTGTTCACCTGACTTCTTGAAACGCTAATATAAAATTTTAGAAGAATTTTATTAAAATTATATATCAGAGGTCCCCCCCCCCCCAAGTTTTGTGGCTCCCCCCCCCCCCCCCCTCTCAAAGATCTGATAGAAGGGGCGGGAGGGGGGGCTTGGCCCACATTTGCATTAGGGCAAAAAAAAAACAACTTTTACACACTTTAAATTTTTTTGAAACCCCCCCCCCAAATCTCAATAACAACAAAAAAAAACGACTTTTACATATTTTTTAATTTTTTTGAACCCTTCCCCAAATTTCATTGGCGCAGTCTGTGCCGTGACTCCCTCGCATGGGCACCCGTGTGTGTGTGTGTATATATCTATAAACTTTGCCGATGTGGTTGATAAATTTATTTTATCACCATAGAAACAGTGATCTGATCTTTGTATTAGCATTTTCAGGCAGTGATTTGTTCTTTGTATTAGCGTTTTCAAATTTCATATCACTGTCCGGCTATATATATATATATATATATATATATATATATATATATATATATATGAGATAAGTAAATTTTATTAATAGATAAAAAAAAATATTAAGAATTTAGCCAATGGTCAAACATGCATCCCTCCCCATGCATGTTCGACTTGTATAATCTAAATCAGTGCTCCGCAACCGGTGTGCCATGGCACAACGGTGTGCCGTGAGCCAATACAGGTGTAATGCGGTCAAATAAGACAATATTATAACTAAATAATTTTTCTACAATAATACTATAAATAAATAAAATAAATAAATAAATAAAACAATACTACAAAGCGAAGTATGCTTTGTATAGATATCTATTTATTATATATCTATATATTTTAGTTTTTGATGTGCCGCGGAATTCTAGGAAAAACTTTGGTGTGCTGTAGGTGAGAAAAGGTTGCAGAGCACTGATCTAAATTGTACTAGATTACTAACTTAGTAAAATAATAAAAAGAAAATCATTACATTCTTTAAGCACATAAGAATGTATTTGCTTATGTAACAATGATATTATTATGTTAGTAGAAGTTAAATAGGAAAAAGCAGAAAAATAGCCATACTGTTTCGTGACTTGAATCGCCATTGTATCCAGACAGTTGTATCCAGGCGAACAAATAAACTAGGGGAATAGGCATGGGGGTCAACTTCAGCTCAATTCTATCAAACATATTCTTACTAGCTTATGAACATGAATTCCATAAAAACAAAATTTATCAATTTAAAATATTCAAATACATAGATGACATAATATTCAGTAGTAACTGGAGCTTAGGAGAAATCTCCAATAAAATCTACAAAGACATAATCCCATTGAAACAAACAAATAATTTACAAAATAAATTTGCAGACTACTTAAATCTTAGAATTAACATGCATAATAATTATACGTTCACAGCACTTTACAACAAAACTTTCAAATTCAATTTCCAAATCAACAGATACAGTGCAACTTATATAATTTGAAGCTGAAGGGACCACTAAAAAAATCTTAATTATCCAAAACCTCGAATTAAAAAAGTTACATCTTTTAACTTTAATTTCAGTTCCACTGAATGCTTGAAAAGATTATTCTGTCAATAATAGGTATGAAAGACTTAAAGACTATATGTATGTAAACAAAATAAGATTTATATTACGTAAGCTACAGTACATTTTACATTCAATACAGAAAATTATAGTTTTTTAAAAAACTGTGCAATGTCTGATTGTTTTGTAGAATTCAGTCGCTTAAGGTTAGCAAAATCATCAAGCATATTTAGTGAATGGAAAACAGCTTCACTTACGTTGGTTTGTCCTTCAATGCACTGATGAAATTCGTCTAAATGAAAAAGTGCCTCCGACGATGAAGGGATTGGCGTCTCTTCTTCCTCCTCTACATCATCCTTGTCTTATTTAACACTTCTGATAAAATGTCTTGATCTGACAGTTCTCCACAAACTTCAATGTTTTCATCCAAATTGACTTATTCTTCAAATGTCAAGCCCATATTGTTATCCCATGCGTCCGGTGGCGGAGGGACATTTTCTTCTATGAATGCAGTTGGGTCAGTTTTATTGGTAAATCCTGCCTTTCGAAAACAATTTGCTATTGTTGTTTCCATTACTTGAGACCATGCATTTGGACACAATTGTGCTGCATCAAGGACAGTTATTACTGTTTTTTTGTTTTTGTCCTTGAAAGAATCTGTCAAAAGGTTTCGAACGAAATGCATCTGTAAAAATGCTTGAGGTTTTTCATGATACCTTGGTCCATCGGTTGCACACTGAAGTCATGTTTGGTGGGGAAAAAATTACCTTTAAATTGTTCATATGTGGAATAGAGTTATGCACAGTTGTCAATAAACAAGAGAATTTTTCTATTCTTTTGTCGATGAAAGGCTGAAAAGTCGTTATGGTTCAAAAGTTTTTATAAAAAACTTCGAATTATCCACGATTTTTTAACCTTGATTTAATGAGAAGTCAAGGGACTAAGAGAAATCTTCGAATTAACGACGATTTCGAATTAGAGACATTCGTTTTATCCAAGTTGCACTGTACCTTAAGTATCACAATAACATTAAGCATGCATGTAGATAAAAATGTTTTCATTAACGAAATGAATCGATACTAAATCAATGCTAATTACAGTGATTTTAGCCCTAATTGCATTCATATGATCGAAGAGTACTTAAAAATGACTTTAAATTAAACTTAATAACACAATACATAGCACTCTTTAATAAAAAGTTTAAATATCGTATCCATAAGAAATACAACATAAAAAAAAAATCAAAATCAAAATATACCTTCTAACTTAACATACTATATTTAAAAAAAAAATTACAAGAATCTTCAATATTTTATGGGACGGGTGGTAAATTAACCTTCTGCCTTTAATATCTTATGACATTTGTAGATCAAAGCCAGCTTGGATATTAAATACTTTTATTTTATTTTATTTTTTGTATTGTATTATTAAAAAAAACTTCTTTAATTTTCTATTAATTAATTTTAATTTAATTTTTTTTTAATTTCTTTTTTCTATTATTATTTTCATTACTATTTTATTTTATATATAAATATATATTTTAATTACATCGTTTAAAATTAATTTTTATGTTAATTAAACTTATTATTTTTATCCCTTAGCACTAAATTCTTCCAATTCTTCACATGCATACTTTTTTTTTTTTTTTTTTTTTTTATTTAAGGATGTTAATATAAGTGTAAATATAATTGTATATAGACTTATAAATATATAGGTTGTTTCCATATTATATATAAAAAGTTTTTTTAACATAAATACTTAATTGTACAATTAAAAAAAAATTAAAATATATATCTTATAAGATACTGTAGTTTAGGTTAATAATATATTTCAGTCAAATAAGCATCTAAATATATGCTAATTCACATATATATAAACATCGAAATTACAATAAAAATCATCGGTTCAGCTCTCGAATCATCATCATCATCTATGGCACTACAGCCCTGTGTGAGCCTTGGCCTCCTCAATAACGAGCTTCCATTGTGCTCTGTCCTGTGTCATCGGTCCCCAACCAACAATATTCATCTTTCTCAGATCTTGTACAACGTTGTCAAGCCATTTCATTCTTGGTCTTCCTTTTTTTTTCTTGGCATAGACTTTGGTACTCAATACTTTCTTTGGCATTCGGGAGTCCTCCATCCGCTGAACATGTCCAAACCATTGGAGTCGCCGGGATTTAATAAATCTGACAATATCTTGATTTTCCAATATATTATCTATTTCCAGGTTATATCTTATTCTCCATTCATTATTCTCAAAGACAGGACCATATATTTTCCTGATAACCTTCCTCTCAAATCTTCTTAATCTTTCTTGGTCAGCCTCTGTCAACGTCCATGTTTCACTTCCATATGTTACAACTGGTCTAATGAGAGTTTTGTAGATAGTCATTTTTGCGGTTCTATTCAATCTTTTATTCTTCAATAGGTTTTAAGTTTGTGAAGTAAGATTTGAAGCCAGCTTGTATCCGATCTTTGATGGCTGTGGTGGATCGCCCTTCATTGTCTATTAGGCTACCAAGGTATTTGAACGTTGTGACAGATTGAAAAGTCATCTCCTCAATTTTTAGGTCTTCAGTTCTTCTTCTTATTTTATTGGCAGACATTTTCAGGTATTTAGTTTTGCTTTCATTGATAAGCAATCCCAGTTTCTTAGCTTCCGTTGCAATTTCTTTAAAGACCTCAACCAATCTATGCTTTGTCCTCGCTATAATTCCAATGTCATCAGCATAGGCACAGATTTGACTAGATTTATTGAGAATGGTGCCTCTTTGGTCAACTGTTTTGATAGCTCTGTGTAGTACTATAATGAAAAGAGTTGCGGAAAGCCCATCTCCCTGCCCAACTCCTTTATTGATGTCAAATGTGTTGCTTAATTTATTATCCACTTTGACTTGCGCTTTTGACCCATTCATTGTCATCATAACTAGTCTTATTAGTTTCTTTGACACGCCTAAATCTTCTAGTGCTGCTTTAAGTTTGCTTCTTTTAACGTTATCAAAGGCTTGTTGGAAATCTATAAATAATATGTGGAGGTCAATATCGTATTCATAGCATTTTTCCATTACCTGCCTCATTACAAATGTTTGATCAGCAGTGCCTTTATTTTCTCTAAATCCACATTGATATTCACCAATCTTATTTTCAGTTGTTTCCTTCAGTCTTTCATTCAAGATGGATGTTAGGATTTTATATGTAGTGTTAAGGAGCGTGATACCACGGTAATTATTGCATTCCATTTTGTTCCCTTTTTTGTGTATTGGGCACAGCACACCGTTCGTCCAGCTATCTGGCATTCTTTCTTGTTTCCATATTGTTTGTATGATCTCAAATATGATTGTATTAGTTGCCTCTCCTCCATGTTAAAGCAATTCAGCTACTATATTATCTTCGCCAGGTGGTCTATTATTTTTCATTTTCTTAATAGCAGTTTGTACTTCACCTTTTGTTGGCATTGCTACATCATCTTCTGTCTGATCCTCCTCTCTTTGATCTTCTCTATCTTCTTGTGTATCTTGCTGTCCTTCATCATTCAGTAGTTCTTTGAAGTGCTGTTTCCATCTTTCTAAAACTTTCTCATCCTCTACCAAGATTTGTCCATTTTTATCCATGCATCCATTTAATCTGGGTTGAAATCCTTTTATCATCTTGTTTACAGCAGCATAAAATTTCCGGCTCTCTTGTTCTTTGCTAAGCTGATCAATTTTCTTCTATTTTCTTCTTAAGTGCATCTTTCTTTTTCTTTTTTAAGGTTTTATTAGCTTCTCTTCTCAGATTTCTATATTTTTCAGCATTACTTCTAGTGTTTTGTGTCAGCATTCTTGCCCTAGCTTTGTTTTTTTCTTCTATTACTCTTAGGCATTCTTCATCAAACCAGTCTTTGTTTCTCTTACGGTCTACTTCGCCCACGATCTCCTTGGCCGTTTCAATTATAATCTCTTTTACTACATTCCATTTTGTGTTAATATCAGTTTAGTCTTTATTGGTAATCACTTCCTCTTTTTCTTTAATCTTTTCTGTTAATGTATTTTGATATTTTGTCAAGGCTGTTGGATCTTTCTTAAGTATGTCTGTATTCCATTTGATTGTTTTTGATCTTCTCAACTGTGATACATTTGACATCTTCTCTCTGATCTTTGCCCTTACTAGGTAGTGATCTGAATCACAGTTTGGCCCTCTGCAGCTTCTCACATCTATTAAAGATGAATAATGTCGTGCTGAAACCAGAATGTGATCTATTTGATTTACCTCATTTGTGCCAGGGATTTTCCATGTTCCTAGGTGTATCTTCTTATGCTGGAAAGATGTGCTGCGAATAAATAGTCGATTTCTTGCTGCGAATTCCACTAGTAGATCTATATTAGGGCTGTTAGTGTCATGTAGTGTATAAGATCCTGCAACTTGTTTTTGATTTTCATTTCTACCTATTTTTGCATTAAAGTCTCCTAATACTAGCAGGGTGTCATATATTTGTATCTTATTACAGACTTCATCCAGCTGTTCATAAAATCTCACTTTCTCGAGATCTGATTTTTCTTCTGTTGGTGCATGGGCTGAGATGATTGTTATGTTTCTGAACTTGCCTTTTAGCCTAATTCTGCAAATACGTTCATTGATGGTTTTATATTCCATAATGCTTTTCCTAATGGTTTTGTTAATCATGAATCCAGTTCCATGTAATCCAGAGTTAACACCAGGTCCACTGTATATCAGAGTGTAGTCAGCTTTATCTATTCTGCCTTTTCCTTGCCATCGTATTTCCTGCAGAGCTAGAAGATCAATATTACATTTGATCATTTCATTGGCCGTTTCTTGCATTTTTCCTGCCTGTTTAAGAGTTCTTACATTCCAGGTGGCCATAATTAGATCATTCTTTTTTGATCCTTTCCATTGCCCATTATTCATGTCCTTATATTCTTTCTGATTTGATAACCGATGTGACAGTCCCATCCGAGGCTCGCTTTGAGGTTTCGTAACTTTGATGTTTTCTGATATGGGGTAGTTGGCTCCATGATCAACCCCCAACTTGGAGGGCCAGTCCATTGTGCTCCAATGGCAGAGTCGAGTTTTGTGACGTTAGCTTAATTCATCAGTGCCATTCCCACTGAAGAAGAGTTCCCGTCCTGTACTACGAGAAAGTCTCACAAAAACTCTTGGTACTACCTTCACTTTCTTGCCACTAGGAAAGGTAGTAAAGCAATTCCATTACTGAGTAGAGAGGGGGACTCTACCTGGCAGTACCCATTGACAGGACTTCAGCTCTCGAATAGGAATCAAAAACTCATTCCTCCCTATCTATTAGCCACTGAAGAGAAGCACATCTTCCCAACTATCCATTAACATGGCCATAAAAAGCCAAAAGATGCAATTCGAACCTGTTTCATGCCCGGGGTCAAAGTTGTTTACGAAAAGCAGCTAACCAGAGCTTCAACACATTTTAGAACGGCTGCTTACGGATACAATGGCGATTCAAGTCACGAAACAATATGGCAAGAATAAAACCTACTTTTCTGCTTTTCCATATTTAATTTCTATCAATATATATGTGTATGTGTTTGTTTTGTGATTTAACTAAAAATTCTGTTTATATCATCTGTGGAATATTTTCCAATAAAAATTAAACTTACAATGTTTTGCAGTTAATGGTGTTTGGCTAGTATGTGTAATCTAGAAATTGTACATTTATATTTACCTGTGAACATTTTTCTATACGTATCAAACTGATATCTTCCATTTAAGGGTTTTTCATATGGCTACTCAATATCAAGAACGAAGAAACATATATCTTCTGTGTTTATTTGATTCAGCATTGGCACATTTTCATAATTTAAAGCTTATTTAAAACTTGGTTGGAAACAACTTCACAAAATATATTTTCTTTTTTCTTTCTTTTTTAATCTGCTTTGCATTTTTCAAAATGGTTTTAAATTAATAGATTTCACGGAAATGCTGTGTGAAGAAATAATAAAAGCTACTAATAAGAATAGGAAGATAATGTGCCTATCAAGATTGATGAAGTTGACTATAGATATATATATAGATATAGTGCTGATCAGTTTAATATTTATTGAAAATAAAAATTCAGATACAATACAGATTTTTGAAGCCAGCATATTATACTAAAAATGTATCAAAGTTTTCATTTTTATTTTTATTAAATAGAAAATTGATCAGCACTGTTTTCAACTTAATTAATCAAAATTTACTAACAAGGAGAGGTCACGGCTCTACATCGCGAAAATCAATGCCCTTTTGTGAGGAAAAGTACTCATATAGTACTTCAAAAATATATATATATATATATATATATATATATGGGTTGAGGGGCCAACTCAAGCGTTTTCAACATATTTGACATTGTTTTCATCCATTTCAAGTATTAGCTTATTAACTTCCTGTTCATTTTCTAAGCAAGTGTTGTTGTAGTGCAGTAGGTTAAAGCATTGGTCTGGAGATATAAGGATCATGCCTTCAGTTCTGCAGGGAGGACAAGTGGTCTTTTTTGTTTGTTTTATTTATTATTATTATTTCAATTTTTTTCCCCATTTGCTTTCTTTTTTTCTTTAAAGTAATGTAGGTTTTTTTTCTTTTTCTGATTATGTTAGAAATAGTATTTGATTAATAGGAATAGTAAAAGTAGTATACAATTAGATTTAAATAAATAATATTCTCCTTAACCTATTTTTTTTTTTTTTAGAAATACTTTAAATTATTAAATATAAGATAAGACATATATGTAAATATAAAAATGAAATAATATAACGAAACATTTTTTTTTAAGCTTGTCTTCCGTCTTTCCTATACAGCTTTACTCTTGACATTTATCGAGTATTAATAATATTAATAAAATATCAGGAGGAAAGCACATTAGTATAGGAAAGAAAAAAGACTATGATAAAATAATTAAAAAAAAATAGTTGCAAATTTTTATATTTGTCTTATTTACGTTTAATGAATAAAAATATTTCTAATCGTATACTACTTTTCCATCTAATATTCCTAACATAATCAGGGGGGGAAAAAAGAAATTAAATAAATAAATAATAATAATCATTAAAAATGAAAGAGAAAAAAACCCCACACTTGCCCCCTATGAGAATCGAACACATGATCCTTATATCTCCAGACCAACGCCTTAACCCACTAAACACAACAACACTTGCTAAGGAAAGGAACAGGAACTTAATAAGCTAATACTCGAAAATCGATGAAAACAATGTCAAATATCTCGAAAACCCATATATATTTTTGAAGTACTTTCATTTCACAAAAGGGCATTCATTTTCACGATGTACAGGCCATGACCTCCCCTTGTAAATAAAATTCAAAAGTTAGATTTAATCCTTAATCATAATGGTCATCAAAAAAATTAATTAATGAAACTCATATATTAAACATGAAGCTAGGTTCCGGTTTCAAATTGAAAGACATTGCCTGAAAGATTTTTTTTTTTATTCGAATCGACGAACTCTACTGGCTGTTAGTTATTTTTTTAAAAACAGTTACCAATGTTTATTTGAGAGTGTTGCAAATATTTAAAAGTGCTGAAGATGGACTTTCAATTTTGTAGAGAGCAGCAATAGGAGCCCGTACAATGAGCTAGAATAGAACTTTACTGAACTTATCCCTACCGCAGAAAGTCTTTTACCATAACCATTTAAACAATATATTTTATAATTTTGACCTCAACATTTCATAAAAGTGTAGTTCTTGACAGACTATCATGATGATTCATGAAGGAAAGCTTAAAATACTGACAGAATTTTTTATGTTAAAAGATCATGAAAAGGAAATATATAAGTATCGGAAGTTAAATAAGGTTCATCTCACATAAATGCAGTTTTTTATGAGTGATGAATTATGTCTGTTTTTTATTTTAATTTTGTACAGCCTATTTTCTGCAAGATTTCAGAATTTGAAAAAAGCCTAATCGTTGGTGCACTTCTGTCAGGAGCCACAATTAACAAAATAAAAGAAATAACCTGTTACTCAAATGCAACCCTCTTGAAGGTTTTTAGCAATGTAAGTTAATCCTCCTTACCCAATGGCATAAAGGCAGACAGAAAGCCACACTTGCAAAGCATGATTGTGCTTTTCTAATGAACAGTGAAAGGAGGAACAGGTTTGCGAGTGTGCCATAGCTGATTCACGATTACAACAAAAGTTGGTGGTCCATCCATTTTGACCAAGACTGTATACAAAGAGCTGAAGAAATTAGGTCTTACAAGTTGTCTACCCATTTCGAAATCACTGGTCTTACCAAAGAGCGGAATAATATGTGTACAATGGGGGCAAGAGCATTGTGATTAAAATTAGAGAGTGGAGAAAGTGACACAATTTAAAATTAAATCATGGCAATTGGAAATATTTGCTGCAATCTTAAAATACTTTTTACTGTAGAACAGTGTGGAATTCTCTTCCCAGATGGAATGAGATAATCAACAAAAGGAGGTGGACCCTCCCAAGTCATCAATTAATCAGAATAACCTAGGATTGAAGAGTTTTAGAGCTCTGCAAATAATTATTGTGTGGAATGTAAGAATAAATATACAGGGTTCTTAACATTAAAGTTTCTCTACATAGATGGCTCTAAGGCTTCAAATAGAAAGAAATTTGGACAACAGGTACTTCAAAGGACGCACTCACCATTTATTGGAAAAAAAAAAAAAAAAGTACAAAAAATAGCTAACCATAACTAATATAAAAACAATAACCATGTGATACTCTAAAAACATAACTTAAATAATGCAGATATTGTATTAAAAAGTAACACAAGATCTAACAAAAGACAAGAAGCAATTCCGTCAAATTCGACTAGTTTAAAATTTAGCTCCATGTGCTGAGGGCAGAGCAAAGAGTTTCTCACTGGCCACGTGTTGTATCTGGTTGGAAGTCGCATAACTGTCGTACATAATGTTATTTGCATAATGTTGACTCACAGCTCAATAAAAGGAAAGAAAGCTTTTCAAAAGCATTAGATGCTTACTGGCATTTCATGAGCAATGCCAATGTTGAAGGAAAAAGCGCTATTGGTGAAGTTGTTCTATCAGAACAATAACAAAACATCAACATCTCTATGGCTTTGCTTTTCCCATAGTTGTTGTAATATCATGTCGTAATTAGTATTATTGTAGCTTGAAAAAGAAGAGAAGAGTAAAATGTCTCTTCGAAAATTTGCATTATGAATAAATGTATTTGATTTTACATTTATTTTTTATTTTTTTGGTGTAGAAATGTTGATGTTTAATAATAATTGTATATCTAAAAGGAGTGAGATAAAGAAAAATTATGGTATGTACATTTATAATAACAAAACAGTTGAGGCTGTTAGGTAATTCTGGCGCCAGAAGCATGTCCACAAAATGATTGCAAAATTTGAAGCAACAGGATAACTTAGCATTCTACCAGATAGATGTTGAAAATGAGTGGACTCTTCTCACATTGAAGATGTGGCTATGGCTGTCATGGATTTGTCACATCAATCTCCATGTGGTAGTGTAAGTCTACCAGCTATTGCCCATACAGTGGACATCTGTATGCCATTGTATACGTAAGGCTTGTTATGCGTCAGATATTGTGGTAGTATCCGAACAAGATAAGGAGTCAACAGTACGGTGACGCAGAAATTCATGTAATGTTTGTGCTTCAGTTCCTGGCATGAATGACAGTTGATAGCTCTTGGCCACCGAACACTTCTGCTTAAATATTGAATATACACAACTGTCGCATATGGGCAACAGATAACCCTTGTGTAATCCAAGAGGTCCCATTGCATTCTGCAAAAGTGCCTCTGCGGTGTGGATTTACGGCTAATTTCATCATTGGGCCATATTTTCTTGAAGAGGTAACTCCAACTAGACCCCGCACCTATTCCACAACCGGTCAGCGGTGTTATGACATGTTCACTAATTTTGTGATACCAGAGCTTCAACAATACGAGTGCCTTCAGAGAACCATATTCATGCAAGACGATGCATCACCCCACATCACCCATTGGGTTCAAAATTTGTTAAGGCAGCACTTTACAAATGAACAGGTATTAGCCATTTTTTCCAGACAACTTGGCCTCCTGATTACCTGACCTCACCCCCATGGTGACTTCTGGTTATGGGTGTTTTTGGAGAACCAGATGTATCGTGAAAGATGTCAAACTTTGTCAGATCTGAAGGACAGCATTAAATGTCATGTTCTAGCAATTCCAGCAGATATATTGTGTTCTGCGGTAGAAAATGCTGTTTTGTGAATGGAAAACATTGTTGACAACAATGATGGATACACTGAACATTTGTAATGCTGTTCAAGTGATTTGTATTGCTACAGCGCCATCTATTTGTGATTTTTTTGTACGTATTTTTAAAATAAAACGGCGAACGCATCATTTGAATTCAGTACCCGTTGTCCAATTTTCTTTCCATTTGGAGCCTTAGAATGCGCTTCGTAAGGCTACGTAGAGGAACTTTAATTTTTACAAACCTGTATTGGAATCAAAAGAAAAAAAGGAATTTAGTAAAAAATAGAATTTATCTTAGCAAAGTAAGATGGAAAGGACTGTAGATTTTCACAGTGAAAGATTATTAAACTTTGGAAGAGAACTAGTAAAGAATGGAGTTGCAGTAATGATGAATAAGTAATTTTTTAAATAGTTTTAATGACAAAGTTTAGTCATTGAATGCCAAAAAAAAAAAAAAAAAGTTAACCAAGAAAATAATTCCAATATTCACAAAATTTACTTTGAAAATGGGATATTCAGAAACTTACAGAAACAGCAAAAGGAATGAATGCATAATAACGAAGAAAATTAATAGGGTAAGAATATAAAGATGAGGAAGGAGACTGTGACAAAAATCGAAGAACCAAGAAGGAGGCATCCAGCTTGAATGAATCTCCATGTGCAACTATATTCCCATTAGATATGCAAATGATTAAAGTTTAGTTGTCAAGAAACATCATTATCACCTCCAAATCTCAATGGAAGCGCCCATCTTGTGGTCCATATAAGGGCACTCAATCTTTCTAAGACACATTCTGCTTTGTACAACTGTTGCATTCACATTAGTTACCTCAGTGATGTGCTTGAAGACCCTAAGACCAATTGCAAGACTTTGATAGAGGCTGCATCATAGCACTGCAAGATGCTGGCTGGTCAGGCAGACGAATTACTCATCATCTGGGTGGGAAGATGTTGGAATTAATGGTTTCGTGAGGGCACATTCAAATTGCATGGCTCTAATTGGCCCAACAGTGTCACTAGAGACAATTGTTTTATGAAGCAAACCCTACTGCTTCGAAACCTTCACTTTTCACAATCCAGAGGGATATGATATAATGTATATAGCAACCTGCATTTACTCCCACCATTGGTCGATTAATTTGCAGAAGCTGGGCTTCATTTCCATCAACCCTTATTAGGTCTACTTTTAACAACCCAGCACTGGATACTCTGTCCAGACATACCGTGCCCAAGAGACATGAATGGTCTCATATTGTGTTTAGTGATGAGTCCCACTTCTGTATTGCTGCAGATGATCATTGCATTCCTGTGTGTTGAAGAAGTGGGCAGTGCTCAAATCCTCGAAATATTGTCAAGAAATACTCAGCCTTTACAGCTGGTGTAGTGTGGGGAACCATGTCTTATAATAGCAGATTCCCCGTCATAGTGATTCAAGGAACTTTAATGCACAAGAATACATGCAGGAGCTCCTGCAACCCACTGTTTTGCCCTTTGTCATGCATACAATTTTCCAATAGGATAATGATGTCCACACACTCACTCTTTTCCCAATAGAGCCTCCAAGTCAAACCCTTCCTTGACCAGTTTGGTCTCTAGGCTTGTCCCTCATCAAGTATGAAAACTGCATCCATCATCAAACATTTATCATTGGAACAAAAGCAACTGCAGCAAGTTTGACATGATCTGATACAAGACATCAGGGTTTTGTTTCACTCCAAGCCACCTGTATATCAGCATAGCAGCCAGAGGTGGCTTAATACAGTACTAAGAACGTAACAACAATGCTGCTATTGTTCAATAAAAATTTATTTTTCACTGTGAAATTTAAATCAGTTCGTTAAATTACCTTCATACAAATGACACTTACAAAATTTCATTCAAATTGGACACTTCTTTTATAGTTCTTTGATTTTTTTTTTTGTCAGAGAATATAATAAATAAGCAGGATTTATGGATGGTTATAACACAAATAGCAACTAATTGACATCTCAGTATACTTTAGTTACCTTTAAAATGCCTATTCCCCAATCCATGCAAATAAAACCCTTTTCAATGTAAGTTGACAAGCATATATCAACGAGTGGAAGCAACCTGTTGAATGGCTCAACACTATTCTTCATTGTCAGTACCTGAGAGCTAAAGAACTTAATATTGCAGAATTTTACTTTCACAACCATAACCAAAGGCATCAGTTGCTAGTAAAATAAAAGCTTCGGATCAGAAATTTTTCTTGAATTCTTTCACACACTCAGGACGGAAGAGACCGAACAGACGCTATTGTTGAGCAAATCAAAGGTAAATAGGTAAATGTAACTTGTTCTTCATTTAACATCAGCATTTTTTGTTTGTTTGTTTAAGTTAATAGTAATGTGCATGAAATTCAAAAATCCTAGTAAAGGTAGTGATGTATTCAATGAATATTTTTTAATTGCAAAACTTAACAGGTATACTTAATTGAAAGGAGAATAGACGAGGTAAAAAAGCTCTGTGATGGCATGAAGAAAAGATAAAAAAGATATGAAAAACAAGAAGACCGATAGAATGAACTTCAGTTATTTTTGATTCTCTGCTAATAACAACCTGATGGGATAGAATATCATTCTAATTTTCAGTGAAGAACTGAGTTAAAAAAACAATTTTTCAGGTACGCTAAATGTTATTTAACTCTATGAAATATTGAATTTGTTTTTCTTTTTTCTTTAATATAAGTAAATGTTTACTGGCTGACAAATGAATATTAACTACTTTATTGGTACAACACTTAAATACCAATGAAAGAATGGCTTAGAAATTTTTGAACGAACAGTTCAAAGAGCTATTAATAATAATACAGTATTTTTATGATGTTTCTCTCCAAAGTGTACACTATAGAAGTTATCATTAAGCAGGGAAGGAAGAAACTTTTAAAAATTAGGTTATTTAGATTGTTTTTTTTTTTCTGGTGAGAGAGACAGAAAGAAAAAAATATTAAAAACATTATGCCTCTGCTTCAATATCCCTTGATAGCTATTTTAGATATTGTCATCCATCTTCAAATTGACAGCTCTTCATTGCAGGATGCCCTACTAATATTATCTTTTGACTTGTATAATTTAAATTTAAATAGTTCTTTGAGCGTTATTTGGAATCAGTAACATTGATAAACATGTAAGCTGTTTAGAGCCTTGCTGCTAAAGGGGCTTAGTGTAGAGGTTAAAATCTTTGAAAATTTCTTTCCTTTTAAATAAGAATCATACTACTTCAATTGTGTTATTACATTAATCTTGTTTTTATAAATCTATTGTAGTAGTAGTAAAATTGTCAATTATACAATACTTAAATTAGCAAGTAATCCTACTTTGATAGATTACTCAGCAATTGGTGTTGATTTGTTGGTTTTGTTTGTTTTTCCGTTTCTCTTTGAACAAGTTATCATAAGATGATCATGATAATATCTAAAGAAAGGAGCCTTGTAAATTTATCTTGCACTTGACCTAACAAAGCCTTGCAGTGTCCCTGCTTGGAATATTCTTTTTTTAAATTTTAGAATTTTTTTTTTTAATATTTTTACTGATTACTGTGAAATGGTTATTGATAAAGAGTTTATCACAGTTAATTTATATTGATAGGAAGTGATAAAAACTTACTAATAAATTAATAATTAATTAATTAGTTAACTGCTAGTAGGAATTGTTTTAATCAAATTTTTTCAGTAGAGGCCGAAAATATATACAATTAATAAAAAGAGGTGAGAGAACCAGAAAGAAAAAAAATAATTTATTGAAAACATTTTGCCACTGCTTCAATACCCCTCGATAGCTCTTTTAAAATTGTCATCCATCATTTATGGTAGCCAATCAACGCTGGAAGGTGCCAAACAGATTATTAGTTTGTAACCAACAATCAGTGTCCTTCTGTAAACTTACAAAGCATTCAAGGGACCCACTCAAGGGACCAAACATTTTTGACGACTTAAGCGGAGTGGGAATTTTTGAAAAAAAACCCCACTGAAATACAGTATTTTCATGAATTGCTGTAGGATTCGGTGAGAAAAACAAGATTTTCAGAAATCAATACATGCAAATGAGAGTGGAAAATAAAAAATAAAAAAAACACTTTTTATAGTTACCACATTTTATTTTATTTTACCTTGGTATATTAAAATAATCAAACAGTGTTGATTGATGAACAGCTGCTGCTTCTCCGCAAATCGTTTTAAAAGAAAGGTAATGTCTGTCTTTGAAACGTTTCAGCCAACCATTGCTGTTGCCGAAATCTTCAATGTTCAACTCCTTAGCAATTTCCATGGCTTTTTCTTTGAGAATCACGGAAGAAATCGGCACATTTTGCGATCTGGCATGTTTTAGCCATAGAACTAAAACCACCTCGATCTCGTGAAACTTCGATTTCCTCATTCCCTTACTTTTGTCTTTGCAGTCAGCTTCTTCAATTACTTGTTTCGATGAAAGAATATCGTTTATTGTAGTCCTGGGAATATGGTGTTCTTTGGCAAAAGCTGTTTCCGAAACATTTGATTTTTCAAAAAGTGCAATTAAGTCTTTTTTTTTCTTTAAAGATAACGAGGTAAGTTTTCGTTTCCCTGGCATGTTAAAAACGTAATCGAACCACGAAATGGCAAGAGAAAAAAATAGCCCTTTTAGCGGGGCTTACTCGCTATAAAATGAAGTCACACTCAGGAGCAGTCAAGGAAAACGTCTGCACTCGACAGAGTCGCAGCGAGAAGTGTGCTTTGAATAATTAGCAGCGAGATTCCAGAACCCAAATCCTCCGAAGGGGTAGGAAAGGAATGAAGTGACAGGCATGGTCGAAAATTCCCCGTAAAGGCTTGGCTTTTTTAAAGTGAAGGGGCAGGGCTGAAAAGACAACACGATGCCATGCAAAATGGAGAAGAAAGATGCTTTTGGCCATTTTTAAGGGTTATCCGGAGTAAAATTAAATTTGGTGGCAGGCAAAGGAGGGTTATTTTACATTATTGTGTATTAGACCTTGTCGTGACCAAAGGAAAACGACGACTTAAACGGAGTGATGACTTATCAGGGTGACGACTTAACGAGGTTTTACTGTATTTAGTATTTGTGGTTTATTTAAAAATCACATTAATTCTACTATTAGAAGTAGACCATAATGGTACATAGCTTCTGTTTCTGTCTTTCTTTTTTTTATATACTGTTGCATTTGTTGAAACAGTTAATAATATTGTGATTTTGACAAAAGAATGATGCTTTTTTTTTTTTTGGTCTATGATAATTCAAGGTTTTGAAAATGTATTGGCTTTCAAAATTGGATCAATTACCTGTTTTTAATGACCCTGGTACATGAAAATTGTTAAAGAGGGAAGCTCTTATGATCATTCTATCTGTCATTCACTATCTCTACAGACAGACAAGAGTGATACCTTATTGGAACTGTCATGACTTATTCAAGGGGGGGGGGGGGGATATGAGTACCGGTCTGCAGTCACTGCTTGTCTTGCAGGAAGTGGAAATGGCCACAAATGGAACACAACACCAACTCTACAGCCAAGCTACAAGTCGAAGAGACATAAGTAATACCATTTATTGGAACCCTTATGACTTTTAAAGAGGAAAAATATGAGTTTCTATCTGCTGTTATTTGCTGTTATCATGATAATAGATAATGCCTTACAGGCATTCTGAGTGGTTTTATTCATCTCGTATGCATAACTTGATTAATGTTGGTTCAAGCATCATTGATGGGCATTGTCTGTTGATGAGTCTTTTATTTTTGGTGGATGATGATTCAAGTGACCATAAGTGGTTAGTATATTACATTGTGGCCAATAACTAGATTTGAATCCTGGCCATGGCATTGTTTCTTTGTTTTTTTAATCTTACTTTGACTTTTTCCTCTCGTTATCTTACAAGTTAGTTGGTTTTTTTTTTTATTCTTTTGAAATTTTTTCTTAATTACATTTCATAATTTTTTTAATCATTTTTTTTTGTATAAAATGAAACATGGACAGGGTTGCTATTGTTTTCGTGTATACTGTAAAACCAGTTTTTGTTTTTTATTGGCTGGTTATCTATCATTTGGCATGTTTTAGGTCCCTATATATCACTAATATAAATGCTAAGATTGATTTATTTCTGAATATAGATTAAATGAAAAATAAACAGGGACACAGAGAGAGAATTCAGATCAAAATTGCACTGTAAAGAAATTCTATCTCAAGTTAACAAAGTATAGAATTATAGATTGGGATAATTTCTTTGAAGCCATTTGTTATGCGGGTACAGCACCATAATTATTCGATTATTGATTTCAACCTGCAGAAATTTAAATGATATTTGTATTTATAGACAGTTCTTATTAGACCTTAATTTATTTATAACTATCCCTATAATTCCTGTTTATTTAGAATTGCCTATAGAATATTTGAACTAATAATGATGCTTACAGTGTTCTTACCTTATTTTTGTTTTATTTTACGGAGCAAAGTTCGGTCTTCCAGAAACTTAATTTTAATCATCACAAAGATATATAATACCTATATACATAATAGAAATTAACTACAATATTTAATTTAAAATGATTTTCTGTGAGAATTTTTGTCATTTTCAAGCTGAAATTCTCGACAGTAATCTATTCCAATAACATTTTGATACAAAAATTAGATCTCTGTCTGTAAATGTGCATGCCAATTTTCAAAAAGATCCCTTCACCAGTTTCAAGTTATTTTGGAGGCCCAGGGGAAAGAGCACAAACACATACTGATTTTTTCAGCCTAATTTTCCTTTAGAAAAAAACGTTGTCGAAATGAGAAGTTCTCGTTAGTTCATAAAACCCTTATCTTTTTTTTTTCTTTCAAAATATGCTTTATTTATCCAGCTTACTGAAATATTTATTATTCATGACGCCTTTCTTTAGAAAACATAACTGAATTCCAGGTTCCCCTTCTTCAGAATCTAGACAAAACAATACTATGGTCTGCCACAGTCCTACATCTAAATTTGATCTCCGATACATTTAGTAGAATGGCTTTGAACTCATCAGTTTTTATTGTATAGTACTGCCTTTCATAAATCCATTAAGAAAACGACAGTGTCTATTTTCTGTTGTTATAATGATGAATAATTAAGAGACTTAAAATTGACTGCCGCCCACTTGCTACGCCACTGGGTTCACGGCACCCTTAGTGTATAAGGATTTTTCCATTGCGCCCCAAGTCAGAACATAGGTCTACCTATGTTGCACTATGCATTTAGGTTGATAAGTTAAAAAAATAAGTGAAACACGAATTTCAAATTACAAACAATTTAAGTAAAAAGTATTAAATAAGTATAGATTTTGAACAATCATATCATTGAATAAGTAAATTGTAATTAGCAGGATGGGTGAGCCTGTTGTTCACTCCACATTTTCTCAAATATTGGAATCAAACTGGATACAGCCACCTTCATTTCCTATTCCACGTTTATTTTCTCACGAAACTTGCTTTTTATTCCAGATACGACGTCGCAAATGGAATTAATATTTGCTGAGCTTTACTGCTTAGGAGCATAGGTTCATCTTTTACTGATATCCAAAATTCAGTCAGTTCCATGCTGCCAAATTTTGTGTACAGTATATTATCGCAGGACAGCTTAATAATAAAACTTTACAGAATTCTACAGAAGTAAATTCAGATGGTGCTTTGGTCATAAATAGATATTGAATCCATGCAGATGTAACTATATTATCTTCTGTGCTCTTCAAAAATAGATTTTATGTTGTGAGAGAAATCAACTTCATTGGAGATCACAAACTGCCACTGGAAAACAATCTTTGCCACCATCTTCATTCATTTTTCTTCTTCATAGATGTATTTTTTTTTTTTTTTTTTCTGAAAGGTGAAATCACCTCGACTAATTTCAAATGTGCATGTTGTCTCCCTGTAGGGAGCGATTCAACTTTTCAAAGATATCACACAAGTATGCTAGTTTTACCAAAAAAACTATTCCCACAAAGTGGTTGACGTATTCGTGTTTTTCCTCTTAAAGAAAAGTTTACATTTCCTACCATACTTCAAACATAAGGAATATAATTTGTAGGCCAGCCAAGACACCCCCAGGGCACCTTGGCGCATAGTTTGGGAGCCACTGCTGTATACCTGGCACCCCAGGTCAATCATTTACCTCCTAAATTAGTTTTCTGTAAGGGTTCCTATGCACTTGACCAATTTCTGATTTTTAGTTTGGAAAGTAATAAAACAATAAAGGGGGAGAAAGTGGAGGGGAGCTTTCCTGACACGAGCAAGTAATAATGTGGCAATTACTTCTCATTGTGTTTCGGTTTGCTTCGGGTAGTTCTGGCAGACTTGGGAGATGAGACAGTCTGATCTCCCAAGTCTGACTAAAATGCCTAGGGCAAACCGAAACACAATGAGAAGTAATTGCCACATTATTAATTGCTCGTGTCAGGAAAGCTCCCCTCCACTTTCTCCCCCTTTATTGTTTTATTACTTTCCATACTAAAAATCAGAAATTGGTCAAGTGCGTAGCGGCCCTATGTCCAGACCTAGTTAAATCGCTTCCTTGCACCCAAAAATGGTAGATTCACCCCCATTTCATCAAAATCCTTAGGCCCATTTTCAAGATTAAATTTACAAGAATTGCTCGCTTTACAGTATTGGATTTGATTTAATTCAACTAGTTATGTAAGTATTTGCGGGTTTTTATTAATACCGACAAAGAAAATTTCAAGAACCCGTCTGCATTGGACAGGCTTATATTTACACTTTAAAATACAAGATTTTATTTTCACGACTTCAAAACAAAGAAAAGGGGGGGAAAAAAATAATAATAACCATTTTAAGGAAAGTAGGCTTTAAGTTATTTCAGGAATTTTGTGTTTTTGGTACCACTGAAGATACGTGTTCCGATATAGGATCAATCAAAAAAAAAAAGAAAAGAAGAATTATTATTTTTTTTCTCGGAAAGGTAATTATTATTAATGTCTAAGCTAAAACACAGCTAATAGTGACTTGTAAGCGATTATATTGGATGTAGTTGAAAAATGAACGGCCTTAGGTTTTCTCTCCAACTAAAATTGCCGTCTGATGTCTGAAAAAACTCAAAAGTTTGATTTGTTTTTGAACGATGGAAAATGGCTGGATTTAAACACACGCATTTAGATTGAAAATGCTTTATCTGAGCTCAAAGGAAAGTATTGATCTACCATGTCCATACATTGTTGCATGAAGAAAATGCGTAACAGTTAAAATGTATTGAGGTAATTTAATTAAGAGCATTATCAAATGCCGAGTTGCAAAGCGGCCTTGACAATGATGGTGTGTTTGTGTTCAATTGATTACGCAAAGTCACGTCAAATGCCCTCTGTGTGTCCTGTCGGATGCTCCCATACTGCGCGTGCACCTCCTACGATTCCTGCTACTCGCCTGCACTGATTTCCCAGCTTCTCTTCCGCTGATTTCTCCGATTCAGTTTAATCATCTGAGAACTTTATTTTCGATTCACCTTTATCGTTTGGACTTCTAGTTTCATCACATGCACTCATTTTTATTTAATTTACTTCATTAATTTGATCACATCGCAGAATTGTTCTTAAGCCTAACCATGTCTAAATGCGTTGCTTGTCACGCTCCATTGAGACAAGTCGACGAACAGGAATTGTGTTTTCGGCGCCATACCCGCAGTTTTTCAGTGCCTTGTGGCGCTTGTGCTTCCTGGAAACGATCAAAGTGGTTTCTTAAGCACCCCACGACTTCCATTCCGTGTAACTTGTGGCGACTGGATGTTATGACGACTCCCAGAGTGTGCTCAGACATAGACACTTCGGCGGTGGATGGCTGAGCTGGAAATGCAACAGTTGACATAATAACCTTCACCCTAATAAGGTAATTCACAGTTAGTCCATCCCAGAGTCTCCTTAATTGCATTGTTTCTCATTTTAGGTGAAAGGACCGTTTTAGTCATTTTTCAGCAGAACTTGAAATTTGCTTTTCGTGCTTAATAGCTCTCGTCATTTGGAGTTACGACACCCCCTGCTCAATTAAGAAATGCAAAGTACACGAATTTTGGGAATAAGTCCAAAGTTCAAAACAGTAAACCAAAAATTATGGTTTTTAATTTAGATTGATCCAAAGGCTTTTTGGTGTCATTTCTATATTCTCGTTGGTAGATGATGTCATTGTCAAGTTAGTAACTTATGTGTTGATTTTATTTTTTTTATGGCGGAGAGAGAGAGAATGATGTACCGGTAATTGTAGAATCTTAATTTTTTTTTTTAGGAGGAAAATAATTAATAAGCCAAATAGATTTGGTGACGCTTGCGGCATGTGTACTAAAAGGAAAATGTGTGACATGATTTGGAGTTATACCATGGAGTAATATATTACTCGATGGTTATACGTTATCACTGTAATTTGTTCATCGATCTTCACTGCTGACGTTAGTGGCAGTTCAAAACGGTTCTCAAAAACATCTTTCGCTTTAAGCCCATTTGGGTATTTAATAAAGCTATTATAAAAAGGGGATTTCCAGATTCTGAATCTTTGTTTTCCTGTAGTAATGATTAATGCCAACAATTGTTTCAAAAATAAAATAGAATTAAAAAAAAATATTATGACGAAATCTGAAAATAATCAATGAAAGGAAACCCCTCATTATATGCGATCTTGCCTCACAGGTTTTGATTGGACCACAATTTTGGAGAAAAAAAATCGAAGTGGATGAATGATATCGCAACCATACAGGAAGATGATTTTCATCAATGTATTTTTTATAAATTAATTTAACTAATTACGATTGAAGATTTTTAGTAAAAATCATGATGTAAAGATCAATGTGGAACCCTTGAAAGGTGGTTCCCCTACGATGACTGTTGATGATAAAAAGGAAAAAGCTATACAGGCAAAGGCCAAGATACAATAGGAAGGCAGGTGTCTAGGGAACAAAGGTATTTCCTCCCTAAAGGTACGGAGTGGGATGAATACAATCTTCAATTAAATTGTCTAAGATGATGTTTGGGATCCGTGAAGAATGGTAAAACTTTATAAAAAGAATCTTTTAAGGAAAAAAAAAAAGTTCTCTCTCTCTCTCTCTCTCTCCTGTTTCAATGATGTAATTTGATAATTTGGCTCCCGGTGTACCTGATCACAATTGCTGCTGCTGGAGCTAACCTTTTCAAATTAGCTTAACTTGGAGACAACCATCTAATCCAAAATAAATAATAATAATAATAACAACAAAAAAAACCCTTAGCAGAATTAAAAAAAAACACTTTTAAAATTTTCTTCATTTGCTTCCTCCCGGACATTGTTGTTGCACATAATGGTCTTCTCACCTACCCCACTTTTGCTTCTGCTGTATTAATCTTGAAATTCAAGTATTAGTTTGACAAATTGTTCAGTTGATAATCTTGCTTTTAAGATTTTTTAAAAAAAATTGACTTTTGGTAATTTTTTTCCTTCATGTCTTTACTATTTCTGTAATGATAATTATCAGTATTACTAACAAGGAGATACACCCTGCACATCACAGAATTTGAAGTTATTTAGAAAAATGAAGTACTTCAAAAATACATAAAGGTTTGGGGACCAACACTTCACAGGTTTAGAGATATTTGACATTGTTTTTCATTGGATTTTTGCTACAGCTTAATTTTAGAAATGTGACTGAGCTATTAAAGTTGTTGTAATAGCTCACACTACAGGATCGTGTTCCCAAGTTGTTGGAATTGAATCACCATCATGTGTTTTCTTTTCTTTTTTCTTTCTTCATCTTTTTTTTTTTTTTTTTTTTTTCCCTATTTCCAAATTTTTGTTTTTGTTTTTCATTATGTTAATGTTTGTTTGCTAACTTTTATTATTTTTCTTTTCTTTTCTGGCTTGCATTTTTGTAATATGATTAGAAATTGTAAATAATATCTCCTGTAATTAGATGATAAGATAAAATGTTCTAGTAAAATAATAAAAATAACATATTTATGTAAATCATAAAAAAAAAAACAATCATTTACATTTTATTAAGTATACTAGTTTTTTTTTCCTTCCATTTCTTATATTAATATATTTTATTAGGGTTTGCATTTATATTATGCTTAATCTAAATGGAAAAAAAAAAAAATTAAGAAATTTGAAGATCATGCATTTCATATATAAAAGATTGCTATATATATTTATATATATAGAAACTTTCCAAACTTCGCTGTAAATCCATGATCTATTTTTAGTAATTGTACCTTTTTCAATTAGTTCAAATATTAACTGATGTTCAGAAATTAGTCAGTAAGATAAATATAAACACTTACATTTACACTTACACTTTACTTTTTTAAAATTAAGTTAGAAATTGGCACAGCTTAGCCGCAGCTGCTTTTGCGCCATAAAACACCAACCAACCAAGTTAGAAATATTTTTAATTAAAAAAAAATAAAGGGATTATCATTTTTAATTTTTTTATAGCTTGTATTATAATATAAGTATTAAAATAATAGGCATTAACATAATGAAAAAGAAGAGCAATGGGTGAAAAAAAAATATGAAGAAGAAATTAAATGCTATTTAATCATTAATATAAATGATAAAGCAATAAATATAAAGTAACATTTACTTTATCTTCTAATTCAAGGTGATACTATTTACGATTTGTAATTGTATTACTGATGTAAGCCAGAAAAGAAAAGAAAAATAATAAAAGAAATTACATTAACATAAGGAAGACTAAACTAAAGTTAGAAAGAGGAGAATAAAAATAATAAAGATGAAAAAAAGAAAAAAGCAATGAGGGAATTCGATCTTAGCAACTTGGGAACACAATTCTGTGTAATTGGCCATCAAGCTATCACAACAAGCTATATTAGTCCAGTCTCATTCTAACATTTAAGCTATTAGCACACATCCAATGAAAACAATGTCAAATACCTTGGAATGTTGGCCCCCAAACTGATATATATTTTTGAAGTATTTCATGTGTACTTTCATTTTACAAAAGGGCATTAAATTCCATGATAAATAGGGTTGTGTTGTTTCCTTGTAATAATTTTAAAAGTTAATGATTCTTAGCGGTGTAATGTTTATATTTCAAATACAATGTAGCAAAATATTAAAAAAAAAAAAAAAATATGTTGATTGCCTTAAATGGATAGTATTGGTTGAATTTGATCCCATTAACCTTTGGTATGCACAGAGTGTTTTGTAATGCATTGAGTACAATTCTGGAAAAAGCTAACAGAAAATTGTTTATGAAAATAAAAAGCAGTTTCCCTTAAAAAAAATAATCAGTTGCAGATTTGTGCAGTCAATTATCTATGTATCTGATGTCTAAAATGTTGGACTTTCAATGAAAATTAGGCTCTACCTTGTTTTCTGATATTGCCTATTATGTGCCAGTCAATTCATTATCAGGGATGGGAGGCTCTTCAATTGAATGGTTCCCATTATGTGCAAATTGAACATACAAGATTTCTTTGCAACTGTTTACTATGACCTCTTCCTTATTGATCACCTTGAAACCGTTGGACTGATACCTCCTATCAGTGTGTCTTCTGAATGCAGTTCTTCGATCATTTTTTTCAAAATTCTAGTAGCCTTGTATTTTTTCAGTTGTATTTAGTCTTGCAGTGTGCTGCTGTTGACATCTCATTACAGAAATGAGTTATTGAAATACAGGGTTGGATGAAGACATGAAATTTTAAGCTTTGCACATAACACACATAAATATGCTGTTATTGATGGAATCTCATAAAAACACTAATTTTACTAAATTAAATTAATATTCTTTTTCTATTGCAATATGTTTTGGTACAATCTGTAGCAGTAAAAAAAATCAGTTAACAAAATATGGTAACATTATCTCTGACCATTTCAGAATACTTCATTACAGAAGTATTCTGAAGCTGCCAGCGATATCCATGATTAATCTATCATCAGATCTCTGTAAGTGTATTTTTATTTATCCTTTCTTTAATATTATATGCTTACATGAAGCCTATATATTCACAGTCATTATGTAAAACTGACACAGGGAACAGTATCAAAATGTCCAAAACATTGATTTTATTTTTTACTGAATTTACTGTAGTTTAGTTTTGTCAAGTAGAAAGCCACCAAGTGTAGAACAAGTACAACACTTTAGTTGAAATTGAATTTATTCATTTTATTCTGAATATCCAACATTTACAAATGGAGGTGAAATAGAAATGGTTCAGATTCACATTTTCTTTTTGCTTAAAACTTAATGCTACTTTGATTTTGAAATGGATCTGCAACATATTGGGTCCTTTAATGCAAAATTGTGCTGTGGCAATATTTTATAGAGTAATTCTTTTTTTTTTCTTTCTTTTATTTGCAGATATTGTCACCCCGAAGAAGAATTATCCTTGTAGAAGCTGTTTCTAGTAGAACTTTGAAAAGAAAGTTTATTGTACTAGATTCATTGATGTCATGTTACATATCATCATCTTACAAATGCACAAGAGGCTTGTTTGAAAAAATGTGATATGGATAAAGTTATTTTTATATATATGTGGATTATCTGAATTTCTCATTTCTTATTTCTCTTTGAAAAGCAGACTTCACTAGGAAAGCTGTTTGCATCATCTAAAAAGAAAATAAATTATTCTAAAATAGTATAAATTTTTTTTTTAAAAAAAAAGTAAAGCTCCTTTGTGTGACAGATGATGATATTCTTTTATTAAATAGTTGTTTAACTACTATTATTTATTTATTTATTTATTTATTTATTTATTTATTTATTTGTAAGTAGAGATAAAAGCTGTTTGTGAAGTAATTGTATTTATTTAAAAAAAGAAAAGTGTATAGAATAAAATAAACTATTTAGAACTTAAATAAACAAAAAGTAATGTCTTTATTAGTAACACATACAAAGTTTCGTTGACAAAAAAATGAAATAAAATGAGATCTATAATAGTTCCTAAATCTATAATCTTTGTTTAATCATGAGATACATAATACTTCTAAAATATCTTTAATAACAACAATGATATTTCATTTTTTTTTAACGAATTCAGTTGAGGAAGATGAAATAGATTTCTTGGTCTCAGTTATTCAACCTGAGGGAGTTTTCTGTCAAAGAAAATAAAATGTTGTTGTTGTTATTAAAGAAGCCATTTTTATTTAATTTATTTATTTTAAGTATTGTGCATTTCATAAAAAGAAATCTACAAATAATTCGTAATTCATTAATTGTCACATGGATGAAAAAATTGTTTGTTAAGAATGGGTGTTAGTGCTTTAAGACATCAAACCTCAAAAGGAAAGGAGAGGAAAAATACTTACCTTATTGAAATCGTGAAGTTTCTTTAATTTGATGCAATAATAAATTTATCAAGAAAGATATGATATTGGTGTATTTAACGTGTGTGGTAAAACTAAGAATTGAAAGAAATACTTAATAAACACACTGAAAAACATTTTAAGTTATATATTTACGAAATAATAATATAAACATACATTACATAATTAAAAGAGGGTCCTTGGACAGTTTCGGAGGCTTGATTCTTGCTTGAATCTTGCTGACGATGGAGGATTTGACGCCTCCGAAACTGTCCAAGGACCCCCTTTTAATTATGTAATGTATGTTTTTATTATTATTTCGTAAATATATAACTTAAAATGTTTTTCAATGTGTTTATTAAGTATTTCTTTCAATTCAAGAAAGATATGAAAAGCATCGGTATATTTGCATTTTGCACTATAGTTTCAGAAAGAAAAAAAAAATGTAATTTTGTTACGTGTTATCTATTATTATTATTTTTATCATTCTTCTTACACTGCTGCTGAATAATACAAAATTTGACCAGCTAAAACCATTTGTTATTTTAATTTGCAATCCTAAAACAAATTTATAATTTACCTTTGTGAGTGAAAATTACAACATTTCAGTAAGAAAATTCTATATATATATATAAAAGATAAAATGTAAATTTCATAGAAATATTCTTGAATGAATTTAAAAATATTTCTTGGAAATAAGTTTATTTAATTTTTTTTTTATTTAAAACTAACTTAAAATTTTATTAATGTTGTATTTAAATTTTATTCAGAAACTAATTTAATGTTTAGGTCTTCTTAGGATCTTTTTAGAATCTTAATTAGCATAGAGTAAAATTACTTAATTGTAATAAAATTTCAAATTACTCGAGTTTCACACAATCAGTTTTATTATTACTGTAAATAAAACTAAGTCCATCTTTCAGTCAATTCCCAATGTATGCTAGAATGTTTTTATTACCAATAGTGAATGAGGAATCATGTAAGTGTACTTTTTCCTTACTCATTCATACAATACACAACTTCATATTTTAAATCCATTTTCAGTAAAACTATAAAGTTATACAGTTCTTATTTGGCAGTCCACATTTAGTATATTCATTGATTGCAATTTACTTTGAAGTTTTTGCAACTTTAAAGTATTCTTTTTAAAATCATGAAAGATTAATAACTTGGGTCAGTAATTAATAAATAGCATTTAGTTTGCAATCTGAGATAGTTTAGGTATTGTTTGGAAATTACATGTTGAAAAGCGTATTCTGTATTAATGAAAATTTATACTTGTTATCTGGCATTAGCATCGGAAGTCCGCTAAATCAAGAACTGTTGAAAGGCAATTTGTTGAATTCTCACCAAAGAGTTGTATGAGGAAAAAGCTCAGTGAAGATGATTGTATAAAAAACCATTAGTTTAAACAGTTAAACAAAAGACGACATTTTTATGATTATAGCAATTGACTTCTTTCGATTAACTCACTGCGACTCACTGTATGCTGGCTGAATAACTGGAATCACACTGCTGTACTTATCTGCTGTTGACTGCCACTTGGATAGCACTGGGTGCAGAGGAGTGGGAACATATTTAAATCATATGAAACAGAGGAGAGAAGAAAAGTGGGTCATCATAATGTTATGCAAAAGTTGATGATAAATTCTTCATCACACATGTGAATAGTCATAGTGATCTAATGTACGACTTCATTAAAACTAGAACATCATTGATTCAGGAACTTAATCATTTCAGGTATTTTTAATGAAGAGATTTAATGTTAGGAAATTGTCGTGTACCTTCTTTTATGGTTCTTGATTAAGCATATTTTAAACTAGATGTCTTGAGTTCAGATACTCACCAATAAGTTGCAGAAATTGAAAATGTAGCTAAAAAAAATTCAGGGCCCAAGACCAATTTCTACAAAACATGAAAAGTATGGCTCAGATTGAAAACATTGCTACTACCAATCTTTGTAGTATTGTAGCCAGTCTTACAGATAATTAGATGTTTGAAGGTTAAAGAATAATGTGACATCAGAATTAAAGTCATCATTTGCATATTGAATTGCAATTTCGTTTTTGAAAGTATCATATGTGAAAAGAAGGATTATTTTATTTATTTTAATAGCAAATTAAATGCTAAAATTGCATCATACAGAATGCAGTCTTTTAATGCTGTGGTTTATGATCCTATTTGCAAGATTGGATTTTAGAAAAATATTGATTTTATGGGTATAAACAAATAGCTATGAAGTAAGAAGCAACCTTCAATGAGCTGAGCAGTTAGAAATCTTGAAATCATACATTGTTATGATAATACAGCCTTTTATTTTTGATTGTGACTAGGTATATTTGTCTAGGTTACTATAAATTTTCCCAAATATTTTAACTTAACCCTTTTACTGCCAGCGGGTCGATATTTCGGCCCTCGTTGGTTGTGCAAAAACTGCCAAGGGCGATAAATCGGCCCGACTTTTTTGACTTTTTTACTCGGGATATGTGACCTATTCAAAGGCTCCTGTCTCATTTATCGGCATGTACTTTATTTCTGCTGCTACTAAGATGGCTTCACCCTATATATACTGATTGTTTACATTATGCTTGCCTCGTAAGTTCTCCCATGTTTTTTCGTTACCCTCGGGCCAGTATCATACTATCTTTAGTGCTGGTCAGAGCTCGCGCTGGTCTGTGTTTTCTCTGTGGCTCTTAGTATTTATTTTACAGTGACAGTTTCCAGCAAGGTTAGCAAATATTCTTCTAATATTGAGTAAGTATTTGTTGATGAATAATATATCTTACAATTTTACATTATAATAAAATACGAGTTTCCGTGTTTTTATATCTTTTATTAAATTTTCACTTTTTATCCTTGTTCATATATATTAGTGAACTTCGTGTTTATCGCATTTTGCCGTATTATTTATTTTGCTTGACCTTTCCTGTTGTCTAATTTTACTACGAATCGCTGCAAGATCTGTGGTGTTTGATTCTCACAGAACTGCGTCTTATTGGAAAAATAGTTATGTTTTACCTATTCAAGTAAACAAGTTTTCCTGAGCTATGAGCCCCTCTTTCTCCATGTCGTTTAGTGTTGGACGAGTAGATACGGCAATTTGCGATTTATAATTTTTCATTTTGATACAATTTAAAAAATGCTATTTTAGGGCTACCTCTGTGACAAATGTCAAAGTGTTTGAAAAGTAAGGATATTGAAGATGCGCTCATCGCTAATGATGATAACAGTGGTTTGCCATCAGAGACCTCCGATGAAGAGATTTCTTCTTCTAGCAGTGAAGAATCTTTCGTTTACACCTCAAGGCCAGATACAAAGAGGCGTCGGATCTCTTCTTCCTCTGAGGGAGATGACTCTTGTGGGTCCGACCTAGAAGAGGATAGAAATGCTAATCCAGGCGAAGGCAAGTGGGTCGAAGTGAGAGTGAATGGTGATAACCCTCCGAAGATACCCTTTGAGTTTCTAGAGACACCAGGACCGAAGCATGCTCCTCCAAGTGATGCACAACCAATCCAATACTTTCGTTTATTTTTTACGTATGTTCTATTGAATGAAATTGTTAGGGAAACAAACTGCATATGCTCGACACTTTCTTAGTAGTGATGGACGTGTTACTCCAAATGCTCGTGCAAAAAATTGGGCAAAAATAACGGTTGCTGAACTAAATGCTTTCATTGCATGTACTTTGAATATGAACCTAATTCGAAGGCCAATAATTGAATCTTATTGGTTCACTCAAAAATCTCAATACATCGGATGGTTTCATGAAATGTTTCCTAGAAATCGATTCCAATTAATCTTGAAATTCTTTCATTTAGCTGACACAAAAAAATCTACCTCGGCCAGAGGAAGCAAGATATGATCCTTGTGCCAAAATACAGCCCCTCATTGACCATGCCAACTTAGTTTCCAGGCACCACTATACCCCCCATGAGTATCTGAGAGTTGATGAAAGCTTGGTTGGCACCAAAAGCCATACACAACTACTGCAATACATTCCTAGCAAGCGTCATCATAGCTGGGGGAATAAAGTTCTGGATGTTATGCGATTCCATGTCTAACTATTTGTTATCTTTTTATGTTTATAGAGGCGCTAAGAGAAAAGAAGAAAAGGATCTAATAAAAAAATTTGGCTTGGCTTACACAGTTGTAGAAAAGTTATTGAATATGGGTAACTATCTAAACAAAGGTTTTCATATTTTTATGGACAATTTTTTCACATCAGTACCTTTAGCTGAATACCTATACAAAGTAGGAACTTTTGTAACTGGGACTATTTGCAGGAATAGGAAATTTATTCCGATAGAATTAAAAGAAAAATTTCGAGTAGGAGAAGAGCGGTACTACCGTAATGGCCATATTCTAGCTGCTGCTGTGCGGGGAAAAAAAAATCCCTGCGATTTCCTGTGATTCTTCTTTTGACGAAATGCAAAGCAGAAAAGAGTAAATGCTCATCTACATAGCGAGGTCAGGTAAAAGACATGGAGAAGCCTTCCATTATTATATGGGAGGAATCGATACGTCAGACATGATGCTCTATACCTATCTTGACGAGAGACATACAGTAAAATATTGGAAAAAGATATGTTTCAATATTTTTTCACGAACGGTACTGAATGCCTATATAATATATAAGGAAAATTTGACATCTGAAAAAAGGCCTTTGTCCAGGCAGCATTATACTATCAGCATAGTTCAGGAACTTGGCAGAGAATGGCTTCAAGAAAAGCAAAACAGAGTTAGGCAGCCTGCATCATCAGTGACATGTGGTGTCAAAAAATTTATAAAATTGCCAAATAAAAAAGAGAAGGACTGTGTGTACAGTATAAGAGGGAAAAAGGGAAAAGGCCAAAGAAAAAGATCCCGAACTGTGTATGGTAAATGCAATAAAGGCCTTCACGGTGAATGCTTCCATAAGCATGTGTGCATCAGCTAATGAGAGCGTGAGTGTACAGACATATAAAATATTTTATATCTCTTGCAAAGGTTAATTGATCATCAAGAAAATGTACCGCTGGAGAGAAAACTAAATTGTATCAATAAGAAATACTATTTCATTACTTGTAAATAATATTTTACTAATCAGAATGTGAAATAAACATAGAATTTTGAGTTTTTTACATATATAGTAATTAATTTGTTATTTTTTTCTTTCTAAAAATTAAAGTCAACCCCCATAATTCTTCCATGGTTCTAAGCCCGAACCATATCTTCAGCAATGGGAAAAAATCTAGATGTATGAAATAAGTACTAGAAATAATTCAAAATCTGAAATCTTGCAAACTTCCTGAAAAGAGCCATGGCAGTCTTTGCACATCCCGCCCACAATGGGCTGGCAGTAAAAGGGTTAAAGTTATTAAGCTTTTCCATTGATAAATATTGACATATAAACAATTTTGGGACTTTTTTTTTTATTTTTTTATTTTCTAGTATCTTATTACAGAATTCATACTCATAAGTTTGATCAATTCAAAAAGATTTCTTAAAAGTACTATATTATAATGTTATGTCATTAAAGTTTCCTAAGTAAAGTCTATGAGTCTCAGAGCAGCATTATACACTTGGCACTCCCAAAACTATATGGAAGAAGACATTAAGGATAAAAATCTTATAAATTGATAATTCAAAATCCCACATAGTTTTTCCCTAAATGAAAAATGAACTATTGATGCAACTAGATATTTCACTGCAGTATTTGGATACTATATTAATCTTTAAATTGTTGTCACCGAAACAGTATGTTAGTTTTATTTTGCGTTTCTGAACAGAAGTTTTAAAATATGTATTGTTCAATATTTTTTTATTATTATATTATTTCCACATCTTACTATAAAGTAATCGTGAATCAAAACTATTTAATTTATGAAAGGTGTGAAAGAAAACTTCTAATAAAAGCTAACATAATGAAGAGAAAGTATTTCACTTGTTTAATTGGGCTTTTTAGGTAAATTGCTTCTTTGAATTTCTTTTGTTACTCTAAAAAATTTCCAAGAATTCTTTAATCCTTTCCTTCTAATTATTACTGAGCTATTTTTCAAAAGTAAATTTTTTTAAATTTGTTAAGAATGAAGATAATTAATGATAAGCATATTAAGCTGAGGGAATATAGTAAGTAGATCTACTTTGAGAGATTTGGATGTTTTAAACAAAAGATTGAAAAGTAAATACTAAATTTTATTTTTTGCCACTTTTTATTCACAGAGTGGATTGTAAGTGTGACAGCATGACCAAAGAATGGTGAAAACAAGTGGATGGATATCTAATAGATATGGGTTTGTGACAAAAAAGACAATAAGTGAAAAATGGAATGACTGTAAAAGCCGTGGTTTACAAAAATAAGAAATTATGGATAAAACTTACTTATAAACTGTGGTAGTGAACGCTTTTCTCTTATACTTTTCCTAGTTCTGTCCATCTATGAACTGGATATTGGTACGATGATATTTTTGTTGTTTACATATTAGAAAATGTTCAACATTTACTACTTTGGCAATGAAAAAAGAAAAACAACTTAATGACAATTTATTCTACATTATGTCACTTATAGAGTTTATGTTTCTTTAATATTTTTATAGGATTCTGTATGGTACCTTTTAATTTGAAGCTCTTAGTAAATTTAAAATGACATTGAAGTTATTATGAAAAAGAAACAACAAAAACATGAATTAAGGCAGTTCTTCGAAAAAAAAGTTGCTGCTTAATACTTAATAAAAACAAACCAATTATCCCAATTTTGAATAAATTTTTGAATTCTCTCAAAGCTTGAAGAAAGTGATTGGTTTTTCCAGAACACGAGAACAATCTTTGCTGCAAAATCAAAAGAAGAAGGAAATTATTTGACTGTTGATGCAAAGACAATGAAAATAATCCACATTAACATTACCTTAATCAAGATATCTTTAATATCCAGAATCATGAGTTATGTACTCATGACAACACTTTGACAGCTGAGATTTCAAAGAATTTGATAATTATGCCAACCTCTTTTTGTGTTTGCAAACTTTCACAGAACAAATATTTTGGAATACTCCATAAGATTAAACAACATTATATATCATAATTCAATCAAATGATTTTAGGATTTAATTTCCCAAAGTCATTTATAAAAATTTAATGAAATGGAAACCCTCCCCCTTCCACCTTTAGCAAAATCTTGGCTACATTCCTGCTTAGAGATCTAAGTAGAGCACCCATTTGATGATATGGGTCTTTCTTAGATAATACAAGTTGCATAACTTATAAAATGGATTCTTCTTTTTTATTGTCACTAATTGAAAAAAAAAAAATAACATTTGTAATTAAATTATTAGTTACCAGCAAGGACACTATTAGTTGTTATTGTGAGCATTATTAACATGGAAAAACATATTACTAATATTTGGCCCTTTTTTTTTTTTTCTTTTTTTTTTCTGCTGTATTTATAATTGATTTGCCAATCTTTTTCATTCTTTGTATGAAGGAGCAGATAGTCTTCAGTCCCTTGCTGAAAATAGTAAATACTAACTTGACAGAAATAGATGGCATTTGACAGCCCTATAAATTATGAATATAGAATATATAATATCTTTTGAATATATAACTATGCAATCTTACGCTTATTGAGATGTTTGAAAACTAATTAAAATATTTAGTTTTATTTAAGAAGCTTAGTTTTACAGAATGATTTTTTTTTTAAATGCTGCTGCAACAATAACATTACAAAATCTTGCTGTACAAATGGCATAATGACTGCCTGTTTCCTGTGGCTTTCCCCCTCCCTAATTAATGATGGATATAAGTATATATATTAATATCAACATTATCAATTTTCAATTCGCTTTTGTTCACAAGAAATTGACATATGTCCAAAACTTTAATTGAATTCCTTGTATGGCATATTATTTAACATTCAACCATTTTTAAAAAATGATCTTGAACAAGTTTGACTATTAGGCTGCATATTTAGAAATTAAGAATTGATTAAAACAAATATTAGAGCCTTTATAATTCGTGTAGTATTCTTCTCTTCCCAATGCATTCATTCTATCTTATAGTAATGAGAGAGGAAAATTTAATGATTAACATAATTTTTTATCTAATTTTTCTTTCTCTTGTTGAGCCATTGCACATTTATTACTATTTAAATAAAGTATGTTGTTGTGTAATTTTTACTTAAGCATTGGTTTTTCTGTAATATTTCTTTATGCATGTTCACTTCAGACATCATTCCCATATCCTTCTTTGAAAGTAGACAGCACAAGAGGTTCGGCTTCTGTGCTTACTAGCCATCAAATCTACACTTAAAAGCAGAAAGATCGCACAGTTGCATTTTTTTTTTTCCACGATTTGCAATTTTTTTTATTCAAAATAATGTCAGTTTAAAGATCGTTTCATCACCTATCCAATGATACCAGTTAAGTGTGTATTGTCCCTTCAAAACCAAGACAATAACAACAACAGAACAACATCCAAATTGATAAAATTGATGAAAAATCGAATGAGGGCCATAATTACAGCTAGAGGAGGGAATACCTGTTATTAATAAAGATTGTTTTGTAAATGTTTGTATTGAATTTTGTTATAATCACCATTTCCCAGGCTGTTAGAAAACGAGTTTTTCTGGTAGGCTAGGAGATTCCTCCAAAAATCACTTTGCTGACACGCAATGCACACTTAAGTGGTATCATTGGATAGGTGATGAAACGATCTTTAAATTGATATTATTTTGATTAAAAAAAATGCGAATTGCGAGGAAAATAAAACAAAAAGTAAAAAAATGCAACTGTGCGATTTTTCTGCTCTCAAGTGTATATTGAGATGAAGCTCACCTACCTTAACCTGCAGAAAGATATACAGTATTCATTTGAAAGAGGGCTGCTTGAACCCTGCTACTCATCTGGAGGAAAAATAACTAAGGAAAATCCCTGATCTCTGTTGGGGTTTGAATAGCTCCCCAACCCATTGCCAATCACCTACATTTCGGTTATTAGGCCATGCATATTTAGTATAATACTTTTAGTCTTAATATATTATGCTTAATATATTAAACCTTGGGAGAGAAAGAGTATTACTGCTTAAAATTTTAATATTTTAAAATAAATGCTGGAAACTGATTCAAATTAGAATAAGTTTTTGACTTAAATACTTTAATTATTGAGCCAGAATTCTGGTTGATACATGAAAATTGATACTGTGTAATAAATTTTGAATCGCCAACTTGGTTTACCAGAGATATGCTATTTTGAGTTATAACAGTTTCAGATACAATTAGAATTTTCAATTGAGCACAGCCCATTTGAATGTTAAATGTGTTTTAAATGAAATCATAAATAAAAATCATAATTGAATAAAAAAAACTTCCAATTGAAATTACTTTTATTTTGTTTTTTATGTTTTTTGATATTTGAAAGAAAGAATAAAGGCTGATTTTGTTAGGTTTTTACACCAGTGAAGCTTGAATAATATATTTTCAATAATACTCCATATTCTCTTCAAGGTTCATTTTAAAATGGGATTAAAAACCTAAGTTCCTTTCTTACAAAATAGCTATGAAATTATGTATCATAGAATATCAACTAATTTTGAAGATGAAATTAATAATATTAATAAAAAAATGTAAATAAAGCATGCTGAAAGTCTTACAAAAAAATGAGAGTAGAGGCTAATTTGTGGCATAATGGGACTATAAGGAAGTTGAAAGGCAGTTGTTCTTAAAATTTTGGCTCAGAGTAACTTTATCTCCATTGGCTCAGAATTAGCTGAATTACATGGATCCGTTTATAGGGAAAACAGACTGGAAAACTTATGGATTAAAAAAATCATAAATACTGAAAAACACATTTTATATATTGTTTCTGAAGCTAGTTTGCATACAAACATTTTATATTAGGTTATCTTAAAAATAACTCAGGAACTTCATTAATAAATAATTTTAATGAGCAATTTGTAAACTAGATAAAAGAGGGCTAACTATTATTTAATTATTATGGACATAATTTAATGGAAATTCATTAATTAATTAGACTGTTATTTGATATTCAATATAATTGAATATAATTGCATTGTTAGATCAAACAAGTACATTATTGTTTGATATTCTCTTTAATATTATTATTTTTGAGTTTCTTACATACCGGTAGTTTATATGAATTTATGATTTTTGTACATTACAAATATTTGATAGAAAATTAATAGTATATGGGCTTTTATTATAGTTTTCTCTTATTTCAGTTATCTGTTGCAGAATGTGTGAGGGCAGCAGCTGAAGAAGCCATCCAAAGCACAGATTTTGTTTATGATGAGTCCACTGGACTATATTATGATAGTCTTAGTGGCTACTATTATGATCCAGTAAGCAATATTTAAGCCATCAATTAAATACTGAAAGTAAAAGTTTAAAAGAAATAAGAAGGAACTATAGAGTATTTATTTTTAGTAATATTTTTGATATGCTGAAACATTAAAGATCTATTTAAATAAACAATCAAATACAAAATTCTTTTCATGTATTAAATAAAATTTACTGTTTCTTATCCACTTCACTGAACTTTCATTTGGCAAATTTTATAAGTTCTGTGTATTTTTCTATGATGATGTTGTCAGGTTTGTAGAAAGGCTGTATAAGATGGGCTTAGGCCATTTCTTTCATAATTATGCTACACACCTTACAACATCACAATAGAAAAATACACAGAACTTATGACCTTGTAATTGATCGGGCGCACACAGATATAGGCCTGTCTGAACAATATGCCAAAAACTTATGCCCCCCCCCCAAAAAAAAAAAAAAAAAAACAAAAAAAAAACACTTCTCCATCTATTACTTTCCTACCCAAAACCCATAAACCAAAACAAAATCCATACTATCCTAAAACGAAACCTATCATCAATACTAAAAACACCCCCAACATTTCTTACACTCTATTCACCATCCTTCAGACCTGCACAAACAAACTACATTTACAAAAACACAGCACAATTCCTTTACCAAATCAAATCAATCAAAATTCAAAACAAAGACTTCTACTTATCTCTATTCACATCTCTTACCTACAACAATATCAAACATGCACTTTCTGATTTCCTTGATGATGAGACACTCTTCTGCCAGTTTGACATAACCACAAACAAATTGACTTTTTCATCTACACCATATACAACAGATAATACTTCTCCCACAACAACAACAACACTAATTTCCAAACACATGACCTATTCATGAATCTCGCTATATCAGGACTCATTGGAGACCTTACATTACTCTATGTTTAAAAACAAATGCTATCCATTCACACATTGAATTATAGGACAGATATGTTGATGACATCATCAACCTCACACAACAATAGCACATTAGACTTATACAAAAGCATCTTAATTCTGTGGATCCCCACTTACAATTTTAACTTGAACAGCCTTCTAACCAACTCATAAACTATCTAGATGTTTCTATTACAAACAAAAATAAAGACTATAAATACCACTGTATACAGAAATACCATACTGTATACCATATACATATATTACAACTCCAATACACCCTACACATACAAAATCAACACTTGACTTCCTCATACCATAAAATTAACAAGATGCTCCACAAAACAAGCCTTATACACCGAACTCAACTATTACAACATACTTAACCTCCACAACTACCCCTCCCACCTCTTTCACAACTGCCTTAACCTACTACAACACAAACTAAACAAATCTACCAAAACCACAGCTCCCAAACCTCTATCAAATACATACCCTTTCCTTACTATCCACCCCTTGAACATTTTATTAAACAATTCCTTGCCCCACACCAACATGCTCCTGCCTTCAGATCCCCAAACATACACATCACACACACTACACAACACAATGATCCCTCCAACACTATATATTGGATCCCATGTAAACAGTGCCTCCATGGCTATGTGGGACAAACAAGCCATCCCCTATCTACACGCATGAAGGAACACAAACATTCCTTCACAACCAAAGACCTTATATGTTTGTACAGAAACACATTTCAATGAGACTGGATACATTCTCCACCTTCACAGCTGCCAAACCCCTCTCCCACCACAATAAATTATCTCACTGCCTCTTTGCTGAATTTTTCAGCATAATCCGGCTTATGGCCTACAATCCCATTACCGCTGAGCAAAATGTCTGTTACTATTGTTAATCTCCCCACACTTTCATTGAGTGTTATTGTCTTGTGTTGTTCTAAATGTTTTATGTTGTCCTATATGTTTTAAAGAATCTTATTGACTAGATCCCTCGGAGAGTGCTCTTGAGAATATTAGCGTCAAGGAAAAATAACTATAATTACGCAAAAAGTTAAAACTGTTTAAGAAAAAGGAACACATGAATTTTTATCTCTAGCCTATCTACAACGAAAAATAAATCTACAACAATTGCAACCTCGTGTCTCGTTGCCTCGTATCTTAACAATTCAAAGCAAACAATAATAATTTTTCACAAACAATAGCAACGTTTGCAACACTCCCCCCCTGAAAGTGTATACTTTCAGTAAAAACAATTGGTCAGTCAATACCCACAGTTTATAAGTCTGTAAAGTCACTAGTAAAGTTAGTCACAAATTCTGTCCTTCAAGTTCTAACGGATATAGCAATTGAATAGGACGTTTTACAACCTTACCGTCAGGTAGCAGGACACAGCACGAATGGATGCATCCGTCTCGTCCTTGAAGCACTTCTTTTATGACACATGTCTTCCACAGATGACGTACTGTTCGTTCATCATCGAGGAGGACGAGTTGTCCCACCCGCGCTGGAAGTGTTGCACCAATGTTTCGACGTTCGTGAGCTGTCCGGAGCATCAGCAGGTAATCAGTCTGCCAGATCTTCCAAAATCTGTAGATGATTGCCATGCGAGCCTTCCAAAGTTGTCGTATATTTGGAGAATCGCATAACTTGGGTGACGTCAATTTGGAAGTGGGTGATGAAACAGTGAGACGTCTCCCGATGAGTAGATGACCCGGAGTGATCACTTCTTTGATGTCTTCTGATACGTAACCAAGAGGGCGGGAATAGAGCACACACTCAACTTCCTCTAATACAGTACGCATCTCTTCAAAAGTCAACATTGCTCGTCCACACGTTATTTTGATTTTGTCCTTTACAGAACGAACCATTCGTTCCCACATGCCGCCCCACCATGGAGCCTTATCCACGATGAATTTCCATTCAATGCGTTTCTCTGTAGCTAACTGCATCATCTTTGTCCAAATATTTAAGTCCTTTGCTGCACGTTTAAAAGTTTTTGCGTTGTCAGACCATATAACACGACATAATCCTCGGTGCGCTATAAAACGACGAAAAGCTAACAAAAAATCATCAGCAGTCATTGATTCTACCAGTTCAAGATGCAACGCTCTAGTAACTGCACAGGTGATTAACAGAAAATACGTTTTCTTCTGTACTCCCTTACCTTCACGCACAAAAATTGGTCCCACATAGTCCACACCAATTACTTCGAACGGGTTAGCTACATTCACTCGATCAGAAGGGAGAGGTGCTTCCACCATTTGTGCTGGCTTCGCACGGCGCCGAACACAAATTTGACATGTCCTCAACACCTTCGATACTGTTCGTCTAGCAGAAGGTATCCAAAAACGTTCACGAAGTTCTATAATCGTCTCGGAAACGCCACCATGAAGTACTCTTGTATGAGCTTCAAGAATGATGAGCCTTGTTGTCCATGCATGACTACTCAAAATAATTGGATGCTTGGTTTCGAATTCTAACATGGAGAAATGAAGTCTTCCGCCCAGACGTATTAATCCATCCTTCGCTAATTGAGGATCAAATCTGTATATTCGTGATGTTCTATCCACTGATCGGCCTTCATATAACGCTTTATATTCGCTTGGAAACATCTGTTTTTGCTCATGGATTAATAAAGTAGTTTCTGCTCGAACAAGTTCTTGAACTGACAAATTTCCATTTAATTGCAAGTTGTTTGGCGCACGACACACTGCGGAAAAACGAAATATCCAACCAATTACCCGAACAACCTTTTTCCACGTACTGAAACATTCGACGTTCACTATAACTTCCGGAATCGTCGTCACAACATTAATAGCTAAAGCTGTTTCCCTTGCCTCGGTCATAGCTTTCTTCTCATATACATCGTCATCATCGATAGTTTCCAGGTTGTCATCATTGCCGGTTACTAACCACTTTGGTCCATGCCACCAGAATTCATCACTGATTAAAGCTCTGGCTGACAGTCCACGAGTTAATTTATCCGCTGGATTGTCTTCAGTTCGTACGTGAGCCCATTTTGATGTTTCACAGGAGTTCTGAATCTCTCTCACTCTATTTGCCACGAAGGTCTTCCATTTCCTGGCCTCTCCACGAATCCAATGTAAAACAATCATTGAGTCCGTCCAGTATGATACAGGAATTGACGTAGATAGAGCATTTCTCAATCTTGATACTAAGCGGACGCATATTAAGGCAGCCATGAGTTCAAGTCTTGGAATACTAAGTGATTTAATGGGGGCTACACGGTTCTTACTTGCCACCAACATACTTGTTTTTATGTTGCCTCGTTGTTCCACAATATATATCACAGCACCGTACACTTGTTCACTGGCATCACAAAATGCATGAAACTTACGGCTAACGTCATTTTCATTTTTTAGGGAGAAACATCACGGAACACTTAACATTTGCAAGTCCGGTAACTCCAGCATCCACTGATTCCAATCATTTTTTAATGGAGGTTTCAATTCTTCATCCCACGCATAGTTAATTTTCCACAGTTTTTGGAACAAGACCTTCAATCTTACAGTAAACGGTGCAACAATGCCCAGAGGATCAAAAATTCTTGCCATCGCACTAAGAACAATTCGTTTCGTGGGTTGTTTCTCGCTTAGAAAGTCCCTCAGTCCCGTAACATCGAAGTGAAGAGTATCTTCATACTGATGCCACTTCATCCCTAAAACTTTGATAAATTCCTCCTGAGATCTCTCACTGTATTCCTTCTTACTGCATTCTTCGACGATAGCTTTACGCAATCTCTCATCATTTGTGGCCCATTTTCGCAGATTAAATCCTGCTTCTCTTAACAGGAGTTTACCCTCAAGGAAAATACGCCAACCTTCAAAACTGGAAGGAACTGATCGCACTAAATCATCTACATACATGTTTTGAATAATTGACTTGACGAATTCCGGTTCCACCGATTCCACTCGACGCAAATGAAGACGCACTACCACTGCCAGCAGAAACGGTCCACAATTTAATCACAAAACTCTTTTCATTCGATATGTTGTAGGAACCACGGGATCCCCAAACTTCCAGTCCCTTGGCAACCACAAAAATCGAACTGCATCTCGATCATTCGGATCTATCTCTACTTGGAGAAAAGCCTTTTCCATGTCTGCCGTTAATGCCACAGGATGTTGTCGAAATCGTAAAAGTAAGTCCATCACATCCGGGTTTAAGTGAGGCCCGGAGTGGAGGCAGTCGTTCAATGATGGTCTTCCGGAGGAGGCATCAAATACAATCCGTAATCTCGTTGTGTCATGGTTATGACGGAAAACGGCCTGATGTGGAATGTAATACTCAATTTCATTATATTTTTCTGGTTCCATCACTACTTCTGCATGTTCATTACACAAATATTCCATCATTGTCTTATGATACAACGATATCCTATCCTTGTCCTCACTAAATCGTCGCACAAGGATATAAAATCTTCTGAGAGCTTCAGCCTTATTTGATCGCAATTCAAATTTATGTTCATTCCACGGAAGTTGCACTTGATAACGGTTCCCAACTTGACGTATCGTGTTGTATGCTGTTTGCTCTGCTGTTTGCTCGACATTATCAGCGTTCTTTACGATCGTTTCATCTTCGGCAATACCTGAACTTTCAAGGCGCCAAAATTTTTCTACTTTTTTTGCAAGTTCACTGTCTGCGTCGCCACAATCGGTGTTATTGATGCATACATTGAATGTATTCAAATGGATACAGTCCACTGTAGATGAGTTTCCATCTTCGGGTCCGTGAACGTGCCATCCAAAGATTGTTTCAACTGCTGCAAGACGATCCGTCAAACGAACATTATTGCCGGTCGCAACAGTCCAATACAAATCTCCTCCAATTAAAATGTCGACACCGTCTAAATCACACACTGCGCTAGCACCAAGATCAGCTAATTTCAATCCCCGTTTCTCCATCTCTCTTATAATTTTATCGGTCCATGTTGAGCATACCGAATCAGACTCACGTAGAACAACTTCTATACTTTTCATCCTGTCATTATCAAATAGACGAACACGCACTTTCTTGTATTCTCGGAGCCCAACAGAACCATGAGAAAACACACTAATATCTTCCAACCATCTCTGCTCCCACTAATTTAGACAGGCGACTACTGATAAAACTCATCTGACTTCCTCCATCTAGAATTAATCTGGCACGCACTTGATGTTTTTTACCATCGACCAAAACAACCGCTGATTTCAATAAAACAACATCATCACGAGAGTTCAATACGTGATTTGCTATAGCTTGAGCTGGAGGGCAGTCTTCCTTCTTATCTTCCCGCGACTCAACGTTCTCCTTCAGTGTTGGACAAAGTGCAGAATGATGAGAGCCTTGACAGCTTCTACAGACGGATTTACGCATAGGGCATGACCGTGAATTGTATCCAGTCCACAGACAATTAAAACATATACGCAGTTGCTTTAATTTCTCCATTCTTTTACCCACCGATCTAATGTCACAATTAATTAGCAAATGCTTGTCGCTGCCACAAACCAAACATTTACGTACCCGAGGCTTCCTTTCTTTGTTGTTTGCAACCACGTGCAACGCAGACGTAGATGCACTTGCTCTACTTTTTCCACTTTTTGACTCATTAGCAATTGAACCTGTAGCTTCATTCTCCTTACTTGGTACATCTCCCACGTAACAAATACGTTCTCTCACTTCGACTTCTTCTCTCAGGAATTCAATGAAATGCTCTACATTTGTTGCGCCTGACTTCATAGTTTTACGCGCCCATTCAAGCTGTAATTCCTTCGGTAATTTCTTAACTAATGTAGGGACTAACATAGCGCTACATGCTACGACGTCAACTCCTAATGACTTAAGATTTAAGACCTTCACCTCCACCTCGTCGTAATAGCTCCGTAGGCTTATCGTGTCATTTCGAGGAACAGGCAACTGAAGCAGGCCAGCGGTAGTTCCGTCAATAATACGCTCTGTACATCCAAACCGTTGCTTCAGTCGATCCACTGCTGTCGCATAGTTCTCGTCAGTTATTGGAAGCCCTTCAATACATTTCAAGGCACTATCTGTTACTACACTTCGAAGGTAGTTAAATTTGTCAGTGGCACACAAGTTAGCCTTTTCATGAATTGCTGACGAAAACGCGTTCCAGAAACTGGTCCACTTTAAAATATCTCCATTAAATCTTTGCAGATCGAATTTAGGAAGTCGTATTGATAGTTCTCCATTCCTTGGCGTACTGCTAGAAACAAACCCAGACCCAAGCTGGCTCGGAGATGGACTTCCAGTACAACAATTTGACAGAATACGGTGTAACCTTTCTAACCACACAGCAATGTAATCATTATACTTCATGATTCCTACCATTTCTTCGTCAATTTTTTCTTCATTCAGTTCCAAGTCTAATTCAACTTTTTGATTCAAATCATCTAACTTAATCCTTTTCTCTTTTAACTTTTCTATCAAAGCTTTGGCCAGTTCGGCGTCTTTCGTCTCACACACCATCTTCAATTCGCCTTCCATTTTCGTTAGCATTGCTCTAACAGAACCACGCTTCATAATAACCTTCGACGCCATTCCTCCTCAGCACTGCCGGTAATTACACAGAAAGAATAAACAACTTACGTTTGTAGCAGTCCACGATGCGACGGAACATAAGAACGCAAAGAAAAAGGCTTAACGACGAACCATCGAACGCAATACGACGGCAGCCCTTTCCTCCCGGGTTTTCGGCACCATTTAAAGAATCTTATTGACTAGATCCCTCGGAGAGTGCTCTTTGAGAATATTAGCGTCAAGGAAATAACTATAATTATGCAAAAAGTTAAAACTGTTTAAGAAAAAGGAACACATGAATTTTATCTAGCTTATCTTACAACGAAAAAAATCTACAACAATTGCAACCTCGTGTCTCGTTGCCTCGTATCTTAACAATTCAAAGCTAACAATAACAATTTTGCACAAACAATAGCAACGTTTGCAACAACACCTATTACAACAGCCTGTACAGAACGCTGGAAAAAATAAGGGACCTTATTTTTACTATTCAGAATCTACTTTTTGGAATCACATCAAATCTACTATGTAGTCGTGCATTCATATTTTTCCTGCTTCAGAAAGATAACATGCCATATAATATTCAAAGCATTCAATCAGTATGAAATAATTCCTGAATTTCTTCGAGCAGAAATATGTCTGTTGCTTTGTTTCTGTGAAGAAGTCCCTGAAAATGGCGGTAATGCGCATCTCATTGAAACATCTAATTCTAGTAATTTGTAGATCGCAGAGAAATCCGAAAATTCTCAAATGCAGTCCATTCTTTTCGCTCAGGTCCACATTGTGTCTATCAGCTCCACAACAGTAGGTTATGGGAAGAACCTAATTGTACTCTGCCGATCTATGTAAACGGCTTTGTTTTGGGAAGGCTACACTAATATTTTATCTGAATCTAATT
>JAFIDM010012231.1:111282508-111317395 GCA_023159025.1 Thereuonema tuberculata
AAAAAAAAATCGAAGCACCATGAAGGAAGCACTTAATTTTAATGAAAGTTTGGATGAAGAGAATTGGAATAGATTCAAATTTCACAGCAATAGACAATTTGTTGAACAATAGCGGTAGTTTTGTTACTTTATTAGTTTAGCCACCTTTGGCTGCTGTGTTTCAGATATATGGCAATATGGCGTGACATGGAGTGAAGCAAAATCCCGATGTTGTCTTGTGGCAAGTCATGCCAAGCTTGCTGCTACTGCTGCTGTAAATGCCGGATGTTCAATGATGTATGCAGTTGCATGTCCCAGACATGCTTGATGGAGGAAAGTCTGAGATCTGGCTGGTCAAGGAAGGGTTTGAATTGCTCAGAGGCATTGCTCAGAAAGTGTGTAAGTGTGTGGCATGCATTCTCCTGTTGGAAATTGCTTCTGGTAAATATGATGTGAAGGGCAAATCAAGATCTTCTGCACACATCACTGTGCAATTAAAGTTCCTCAAGCCGCTATAAATCTGCTGTTGTAAGAAATGGCTTCCCACACTGTTTCACCAGCAGTAATGCCTCTCTACAAAATTGTTAGTGTTTGAGTGCTGCCCAGTCCTCCTCCAACATAACTGTGAAGATCATTTTCTGCAAGACAGAAGCTGGACTCATCACTTAACTCAATATGAGATCATTTGAAAGGAGACCATGTCTCTTGGGCATGGCATCTCCTCTAAACAGAGTATCCATGCTGTGTAGGGCAGGCCTCGTAGGAAGCAACTGGAATGGAGCCCATAGTCCGCAATTCATCTAGAAATGATGCAGATAGATTTCAGTTGTTGTAAGCAGGTTGCCACATCTCTCTATATGGTGAAGAGTGAAGCTATCAGAGCAAGTTGGTTGAGCTTGTTGGCTTGTCTCATAACAAACCAATTGTCTTTAACAGTGGTACAATTGAAGTGACCAGAGTCTTAACAAGCCCTCATACAACGATCGATTCTCGCATCTTCTCATGGAAGCATCACGATGACCCAGATGGTGAACAATTCATCTGCATTACCTATGATATGGACTAGATTGAAGTTCTGCAATTGCTCATAGGATCTTTAAGCTCATCAGCGAGGCATAACTGATGATAAACTGCTGTAAATGCAACCATTTCACAAAGCAGAATATGTAAAGTAAGATTCTGATTGCCCATATATAGACCACAAAGATGGACGCATACATTGAGCCATTTATGCTAGGTGATGTTTCTTGATAACTAAAGTTTAATCATTTGCATATCTAATTGGAAGGTAGTTGTATACAGAGTTTCATTGAAATTGGAGTCTTCTTTCATGGTGCTTTCATATTTTTTTTTGTGTCTATGTATATATATATACATATATTTTGTCTATATGTATATATTTATATATAGATATAGATGGATAGATTACAGGTAAAGGTGTTCTACCTGCAATGCACATAAGTGGAATTTGAGCATTTTGATTGGGATAAACTTCTTGATTGGGGGGCCAAAAAATCTAATCACTCGTAAACCTTAAGTATTTTAAATTACCACTGAAGGTAACTTGTAGATACAGTAAAACCTCGTTAAGTCGTCACCCGGATAAGTCGTCACCCCGTTTAAATCGTCGTTTTCCTTTGGTCCCAACAAGGTCTCATACACAATAATGTAAAAATAACCCTCCTTTACCTGTCACCAAATTTAATTCTACCCGGATAATTCGTCACTCTCAAAAATGGCCAAAAGCATCTTCTTCATTTTGCATGCCATTGAGTTGTCTTTTCAGCCCCTCCCCTTCACTTTAAGAAAGCTAAGCCTTTATGGGGAATTTTCGACCATGCCTGTCACTTCATTCCTTTCCCACCCCTTCGGGTTCTTGGAATCTCGCTGCTAATCATTCAAAGCATACTTCTCGCTGCGACTCTGTCGAGTGTAGACGTTTTTCTTGACCACTCCTGAGTGTGACTTCATTTCATAGCGCGTAAGCCCCGCTATAAGGGCTATTTTTTCTCTTGCAATTTCATGGTTCGATTACGTTTTTAACATGCCAGGGAAACGAAAACTTACCTCGTTATATTTTAAAGAAAAAAAAGACTTAATTGCACTTTTTGAAAAATCAAATATTTCGAAAACAGCTTTTGCCAAAGAACACCATATTCCAAAGGACTACATTAAACGATATTCTTTCATCGAAACAAGTAATTGAAGAAGCTGACTGCAAAGACAAAAGAAAGAGAATGAGGAAATCGAAGTTTGACGAGATCGAGGAGGTTTTAGTTCTATGACTAAAACATGCCAGATCGCAAAATGTGCCGATTTCCGCCGTTATTCTCAAAGAAAAAGCCATGGAAATTGCTAAGGAGTTGAACATTGAAGATTTCGGCGGCAGCAATGGTTGGCTGGAATGTTTCAAAGACAGACATTGCCTTTCTTTAAAACAATTAAAATGTGGTAACTACAAAAAGTGGTTTTTTTTTTTTTTTTCTTTCCACTCATTCATTTGCATGTATTGATTTCAGAAAATCTTGTTTTTCTCATAGAATCTTACAGCAATTCATGAAAATACTGTATTTCAGTGTTTTTCTGTTTGTTTTTTTTTTCAAAAATTCCCACTCCGCCTAAGTCATCAAAAATGTTCGGTCCCTTGAGTGACTTAACGAAGTTTTACTGTAATTTAATTCAAGAGAAATTTGTTAGTTAAAAGTGAATAATGCTTGTCAACCTATATTTATTGCACCCCCTCCCCCATCAAATGCAGATCCTTGGGATCTCGGGATTTTTAGACTCAGCTAGAACAATGAGATTAGTTGAGGTCGAATGGTCAGCTCGACGCGTCCGTCTTAGAAACAACTGTGAAAAAATCCCTGACCAACTCCAGGAATTGAGCCTGGAATTCTCCAGTCTGTAGTAAACCATTGGACTACTGGACTCAACTATATATATATATAGTTATAAATAAAGTGTTATAAATATATATAAATGAGGGTCGTTTGATAAATATGATAAATGATACATGGCAGCACTATGAAGAAACCATTCCAGCTTTCAATTGTGTGTGCTGCGTAGGTAACATTTGACAGTTATCTGAATAGACAACTGTCGCGTGCAAATGCTCTTTCAGCAGGATTACGCTTCAACAACGCAAGTGTTTTCAGGCAACCATATTCATGCAAGATGGTGCAACACCACACATCACCCGTTGTGTTCAAAATTTGTTAAGGCAGCACTTCACAGATGAATGGGTATCAGCCGTTATTTCCACACAACTTGACCTCCCCGATCACCCGACCTCACCCCTTGGTGACTTCTGGTTATGGGTTTTTGAAGCACTATGTGTATCGTGAAAGATGTCAAACCTAGTCAGATCTGAAGGACAGCATTAGACGTCATATTCTTGCTATTCCAGCAGACATATTGTATTTTGCAGTAGAAAATGCTCTTTTGCAAATGGAAAACGTTGTTGACAATAATGGTAGACACACTGAACATTTATCGCTGTTCACGTGATTTGTATTGCTATAGCGCCATTATTTGTAATTTTTTGCGCTTTTTTTTTTTTTTTTGCAATAAAAGTTGATCGCATCGTTTGAAGTATCTGTTGCCGAAATTTCTTTCCATTTGGAGCCTTAGAATGCACTCCAGAGCCCTGTATGTAGTGGATCTTTCATGTTAACCACCCTGTATAAACAAAAAAAAAAGTTCACAAAGCTTGTGTACAAAAAGCAAATCTTTATTGGAAGAAAATGAGATGGTGCCCTTAAAGTGGCACAGATACACTACTTTTTTGCAACGTCAATTGAGATATTTGTTACAATGTTTGATCAGTTTGTCCATCCCATCTGCTTAAAAGTCAGGTCCCTGCTGTTGTAGCAACTTTTTTGAGCAAGTTGGACTTCTTCATTGCATGTGAAATGTTCATCTGACATGTGAGCGTTGAATGCAGGGAACAAATGAAAATCACTGGGAGCCAAATCCGGACTGTATGGTAGATGCCCCAAAATTTCCCAGTGGAAACAGTGCACAAAGTTCTGTGTGTTTTGTGCAACGTTGGTCGTGAAGGAGGATCACACCATCATTCAAAACACTTCCTGATGTTGTTGTTGCACAATTTCTTTAAGGTTTCAATAGAACACCAGTTACCTGAGCGGACCTCCAATGACATGCACGGGAAAGACACGTTAGCGAATGACCCAAAAATATTACATTTGAAACTAATTTTCCTCCAACAGTGAGCACACACATAACTAGGTCAAAAATAAGGTGTACAAATCAAGTAGTGAAAGTAACTCAATATTTGGTACAGTCAATTTTAACAGCAGTGCAGACTTCACAGTGACGTTTCATGGAGTTGATAATAATGCCAAGGAGCTCAACATGTAGCAACGACTATTGTTTTTTAAAAGCTATTCTATGCTTTCTATCCAGTAGATCTTGGGGAGGGAGGTTGAGGGCACCAGCCTATCTCCTGAGAGCATCCAGACATGCTCGTTAGAATGAAGGTCGGTAAACGCTTCTAGCGAATTTATACATAAGTGATCTCCTCTTGATTTTGATGTAGTAGCCTAGCTCAGTGTCTTTCTCTTGTAGGAGAAATCGATTGCCAATTGCACCCCCGTAAGGACAAAAATAAGGGTCCAGAACATCGTTTCTATATATCATCTAGCATTGATGTTTCCTCTTGAAATATGGCATTCGTCAAGAAGATTCACTATCTTACTACCTTCATCGTATATTTCATGGATATTAGGTAGGTGGCAAATGTGTCTCTTCCTCCCCGGATCAGAGTGCAACTAAAATCGTTCTGCAAAGCAAACCTGAAAAGTACTGATCTTTTATTGGTTTTTCAGTCCAAATGACATAAAGCCTTCTATTTCAAAAATCCCTGCTTTGACGGGTAGGTAAGGGACATGTAGCTTAAAGATCTCTTTCTTGAAGGCTTCTGTGCGTAGTGGAAGCAGATATCAGCATTCTGCAGCCGCTGCAAGAGCATATTGCAGCTGTGGTAGGATACCAGTACTGTTCCTCTGGTATATAATCATTCAAAAAGCTGTAAGCCTAGACCTTCCTCCGCTGTACATTAAGGAAGCTGATTAAAATTGATGCCACAATATTAGAATCAATAAAAGGCCTCATGTTCAGCTCTTGCATAACTTTGTTTTGTCTTCGACAGCTCTGCACCTAGTTCTTTTATTAAATATTGTCGCAAATCCGTCTTTATAGTACATCTGCTTTTCTAAAACTTTCTTCGTAATACTAACATGAATTGACAAATATCTCCCAAACAATCCCTTTTATGCTACTGCGCATGTGTGTCAACCATTGACAGCACCATTCTTTTGCATATGGCATACTAATTTGATAATACTTTTCACGTTATGTATCCAAGTTTCCAACTCATTTTGCATTAAAATACATTTCCAAGTCATTTTCACCATATAACCGCGATTTTTCTGGGGGTTTTTTCCCCTTAATTAATGGAAACCAGTGTAGTCTTGTATTATGAAAGCCATCAATTAATAAGTACTCTTCAACATTTTTCATTTCCTTGAACATTAATAATAACAACTACAGTGGAGTTTCCATTTGTTCAATGTATCATTGCATATTATTAGGCTGCAGGACCCGGGCTCAATTCCTTCAGCGTCGATGATGTTTGAAAAATTATTTCCCTCGGGACGAGTCCTAGAATGCATCCATTCCTCTATAAAATGAGGGCCAGGTTTTCTTCTCTGGGGTAAAGGCAAGTAAGCCTTGGCCTGCCCATGTATCTTTTCTTAATCCCACTAGGCCTAAAAAACATCGGAGTTTATAACGCCATTGCCCATGAACCCATACGGGTCAAAGGAACTGTCGATCCACCACCTAGTTACTGTGGTTTTTTTAATATGCAGTTTCAGCGCCTCTGAAAATCAGTCACATTTATTAGAAGAAGATATGTTTGTTTGTCTTTTTCCTTAAAAATAATACGCTGTATATTAGCCCCAATTTAGAAGTTTTTCTTAAAAATGTGCGTTTAAATACGTTAAAGAAGATAAGCATTTCTACAGTATACTCAAGAATCCCCAAACAGGTGCCAATAATGTGAGATGATTTTTATTTTTGATGATTTGAGATAGTAAACTGATAAATCGGTCATTTAGAACTTCACTGGCCACCAATTGTAACCCGATAAGATATTTTATGTGACGTAGCTTTCATTTTTTAAATTTACATGTTCTGCTGTTTATTCAAATTAATAATTTCTTCTGTTTCCTAAAATAGCTGAGAAATGCTGTGGAATTTAATCAGAAGTAGAAAAAAAAACTGTCAAGGGAGATTGGAGAGAACTCTCCGCAATGAACTTATTATAAGTCTCTTAAATATATCTGAGCAATCATATTATTTATTTTTCTTTTACTGTTTGTGCACATTATTATATAATTAAAGTTGTAGCTTACTTGATATCAAGCCACAGTTTTCCCTTTGTTGTTGTAATGGTTCTGGTAAATGAAAAACTTCTCAAATTAAATTCTGAAAGTAATTCATATTCTTCCCTATTTTATGGAGCAGCTGTTCTCAGTTTATGAGACTCTTGACTGCAGTTCTGTTGTTGGAGTAGGAAACGGCAATGATGACATTCTGTTCTACACAGACATAAAATATTCACTGATGAATCAAATTTATGAAGTGTGGTCACGTCAGCAGGAACTGAGCGTTAACTGGACTGATATAAATCCTCTTTCAGTTTCACTTTTCCTATCACGATTATTATTGGTAGATTTAAAGTTACTAATCCTATTTTCTTAAAGAATAATTTGTTTGAGTAATGAAAGCTAAGAAGCTGGAATTGCTGGTGGATTATATTCCTAGTAATTGGATTTGTATTCCTAATTAACACACAAATCGTCCGATAATAGCTGCACAGTTGTTGAAAAGGTTCTATCCATGGATAGATATAGTTTGCAGCCAACCCATTCTACGAACTGCCCACTAAAATGATTCTTCAATGAGAAAGAATTTAAGAACGTAACATAGCATGGCCATATAATTAAAAAGTTTTTAACATCTTAATTATATCATCATTACGTTGAGCAACATTTGATTATCTTGGAGGTAGTGATCACCATTACTTGACTATAGTTGGTAGCGACGATTGTTTTGTGACTTTGACGATGTAACAGTATAAGCAATAGAGGCGTGAAATTATCGTCACTGTGTCTAATATCAAATTTCTCAACAGTTTTGAGTTATATCAGTTGACAAATATCGTTTAATTTCATTTGAAATCTAGGGTGACTCTCAGACGGTTTCTGTTAGAAACTAGCAGCAAAGCCTGTCGGCTGACAGGCATAAAAAAATCTGAAAAATTATTTTATTATCAACTATCAAATATAAAGTAAATGTAATCTAAATACTGTCCTAACTTGTGAACGAAGCTTCTACGGCAAAAATGGTTTTGAGTTTCGAAATCAGCGTAAACAACTGAGTAAGATGCCAAATTTCATTAAAATGGATGCAGTGGTAACAAAATTATTTGGTTTTGAACGTATGTTTTGTTAGAATTTCAGTTGTCGAGGTCAGTTCCCAAGAATAAAATTTCATGGAAACAACATGGAATGACACAATGAACGAATATTTCATCCAATTTGAGCACCCTTACAGCTTATTATCACAGACAGCTTATTGTGCTTTAATTCTCTGACAATTTGTAGATTTTTTTAATTATCTTTCTTCAAGTAATTTAATAATAATGCATTGTTCCATTACAATATTAAATAATGTAGATGTCATATTGTTTCCTATTAATGATTGTAGCAACCAAACTCACCTTTATATAATCTAAATATTGCGCTAACTTGTGAACGAAGCTTCTACGGCGAAAATGGTTTTGAGTTTCAAAATCAGCGAAAAAAACTGAGTAAATATGCCAAATTTCATTAAAATCGGTGCAGTGGTAACAAAATTATATCGAGTTACGGACAGATAGACAGACAGACAGACGAAATTAGCCAGTTATATAAGTTGATTATGACATTAATGCTTGAAATATTTCTGTTTTAACAGCACATTTATTGAAAAATCATAAACAAATTCTAATATTGCAAGCAAATTTCGATGTATTGCATAAGACTAACAATTGCTTTTTTTTTTCTTTAATTTTCCAACAGACCGATTTCCAAGAAAAACAAAGGATTTTCGTTAATGGAGAAAATGGGATGGACTGCTGGTGAAGCCCTTGGTAAATCCAAAGAAGGCATCGTCAATCCAGTGAGTAGCTTTTATGCTTTTCAATTGACATATAATAGCAGTGTTGGCTTCTGTACTTAATTTTTCTGATTTTAATGATGATTACCGATTTGGAATCAATGCAGTGAATTTTCTGTATTTTTCGATAGGAATGCTATTTAAATTTTGATGTCGTGTTCTCAAATTATATAAAGTATTTTTAAACAAGCAACTTTTTTTTTATAATTTTTTTTTTGTTAAAAGTGACAGTTCAAATAGATTCAGGAGCACAGATTGCAGGTTGTAGAAGATAAAGTATTCTCCTTCATATTTTTTTTTTTTACTTATTACTAATACTTTCTTAATTTCTTTATTGGATTCAAATAATAGTTATCCATTATATCTACGGTTTACATGTTTATTTCAACATTTTGAGTGAATTGTTATGAGGTCCAATCCGTTACTCTCAGGCGCTATTCGCTTTCTCTGGTGAATCTCAGATTCCGAAATATTTTGCAGATTTGAGAGTATTAATATTCAATAATATTATATCATCTTTATTAAAGAAAAATGTTAACTTTGCTGCAAGACGGAATACTCTTTCAATTTAGTGACAGTACAGTTACTTAACCATCCGTAATATTAATTAATCAGAGCTAAAAGAAAAATAATGTTGACCCTTGTAGTAGCCTGTAAAGCACTTATTACATTTGCTTCGTTCTTTGGACTCTTTCGATGCTAAGTATTGGTGAATGTTAATTTAGCACAACATAGATGGCTGAAAGTGGTATCTTCGTTTTAAGTCATTGAAAGATATACAGTGAGAAGCAATTGGTGGAAGGAGATGAGTTGTATGGAAAACATGTTTTGTAATACAAGCATGAAACGACTGTTCCTGAGTTCTATTTCGACCTGTAAAGTGTTGTTGGTTTTCTTTCTTTTTTGTTTTTGTTTTTTTTGTTATGAATATTCTTCTAAACTATGTAAGAGGTAGTGTCGATACCTTTTGATATTGTACGTACTTAATAATAAATTCCCTCTTTAAATCATAAACCTAAATTAGAAAATCGCTTAGCCTAAAGAGGAATTTCAAAATTTTAGAAATGCCGGAAGACGAATTTCCAATACTGACTTTATTTTCATCGTTAGCAAGACAGCTGTTTCGTCTTTTTTTCTAATTTTTGTCAACTGAGATAATCCGGAGAGAAAATTCCATTTCAAAATCTTCTTATAAGACCTTACATATTGAAATATCGAAATTTGATTGGAAATTTAAGACCAGTGGGACGGTAGTGGAAATTGAGAGTTCAGATTGATAGTCTTCTACCTTTAGGATGAAAATAAAAAAGTCCCAGTTAGACAAAGGGATGGATGAACTCTTAAGGGTCTGTTGAAGAAAGAACAGCCTGGAACAAATTTTAACATCCAAGGGCTTTTCGGCCAATAGGCCAGCACTTGAACTAACGAGCTCATACGTGTGTTGTTAATTTGGCTTAATATAAAGTCATTACATTTTATTGGCTGAAATATCTGTCACTTTTTCGTCTAAAGTTATTTTCCAATCTAATTGTATGCAGTGTTTTAAATTGTTATTGTACAATAATTAAAAAAATTATTTTTTCTCCTTACTTATTTTCAATTCTTTCAGAGCAATTGACTTGTATTTTTTATTGAGATATTATTTATTAGAAAATAACAAAAAAAAAGAAAAAGAAAAAAAAAACGAAATTTTATTGCCATTTCCTTTTAATGCTTTAAAAGTATTTGATGATTAAGAATCAAAACCCAAAGACTGCACGTAAATAAACATTCACGCCTTTGAGTTTATCATCAGAGGGAATCGGGAACGGCCGTTTCGTCCGTTTTAGGGACTCATCAGCCCGATCCACCCTCCTCGATGATAAACCCACAAATGCGGGAAATGGAAATCACAATAGACAACAATAAAAAATAGTGCACTAAAAGAACCTTTGACCTAACGATCGTTAGGAACGAAAAGGCTTTTGATTACAAAGAAAAAAAATAAACCAGGAAGGCATAATAATCAAAAGAAACAAATTTAACTTGCAGAAAAAATCATGAAGAATCAAAAACCAAAGACTGCGCACAAATAAAAACTCGGGCTGATGAGTCCCTAAAAAGGACGAAACGGCCGTTCAGATTCCCTCTGATGATAAACTCATAGGCGTGAAAGTTTATTTACGTGCAGTCTTTGTTTTTTAATTCTTCATTATTTTTCTGCACGTTAAATTGGTTTTTCTTTGAAGGTTACTTTCAATTTCAATTGAGGATGTTAAAGGAACTATGTTTAGTTGCAGCCAAGATTTACTAACTTTTTTTTTTTTTTTTTTAATATTATATATAGTTAATGGTGTAAGATTCTCATTTTCTCTTCAGTAATACTTAATTTAATGTTTCTGATTGAAAGTGGCAGAAAGTAATGTAATAGGAAGACTACAACAGTTGTGAAATGATAGTTTTGAAATGAATATAATTCACAACCGTTAGCAAGTCGTAAAGTTTAGTTCCGGCGTTTGTTATCAGAGTGCGCTGTTTCTCGAGTCGTGTCGTCTGCTTGAATCTCTATATCATAAGGCTTTCTTGAACATTTAGAGAAAAAGAGATGATATAAATACTTTTATTTATTAAATGAATTCCTGAAAATTAGCTGTAGTAGAATAAGAGAATGATGTTTGTGAAGTACGAAGGTTAAATGCTTTGATGTGGGAGTATTTGATTTTGTTAAAGTAATCATTTCTAGTATGTAATATAAAATGACAAGAAATGGGGCAAAATAAATATTTGCAAAATAATTTAGAATTATTTAAGCTAAAATATTAATATGGTTAAATTAGCAATTAATAAAATTATAATTATTTGGCGACGATTTAGAGAATCTTCTTATTATAAACAAGAAAATTAATTGATAAGAAAAGGTAATAATTTAAAGAGATTTACCTGTTTAGAAAAAGTAGAAATATCGTCCTGGAATCAAATCTTCAATAATTAATTTCTATTTTGTTCACTTTTCACAATTGACTTATGTAGACCTTTCAGTCGTAACCATGTTAAAGAATTTTATTATTTTTGGTTATCAAAAAACAAAAAAAGTCCAATATGACCATAAATTATCTGTGACTTCTGTCATCTAATGAAACTTTTCTAATTAGTCGTGGCTTAATTGGAAACATACTTCATAATACTTTAATTATAATAGTACGATAAGCATTATATCTACTCATCTAATCATTATATGAATTATATTAATATTAGTGATTATTATTTATTTATTTATTTATTTTTTTGGAATCTTGTAAATAAATGCAATGTCCTGTTATTAGATAGGCAACAACTCAGAAGATTCTTTATAAAAAGAATTAGACTGTTTTAAAGTAAATGCATCTACTTTAGAGTACGACTTGGTTGGCTCCTCAGTACTTTTTCCATAAAGGCAATGTTGTAAACAGATGGGAAATTCAGACAGTGGGTCATCTAGGACAGTTTTATCAATCGAGTTGCATGAGAGTCAATTGTGAGTTCAGCTGTCAATGGGGACGTGGAGAGGTCGCAAAGTAAGAGTCGTAAACCGAGCTATACTGGATTTATGAACAAAACAAAAACAAAACACGAATTTTTTTATTTTTTATTTTTTTTAAGAACATGCTAATATATTTACTGTCCTACGAGCAAACTCTGTTATGGGCAAAAACAGTATGATATACAAATATCATTTTTATTTTATTTTTTTGCCTCGATGCAGGCCAACGAAGGACCACGAAACTAGCCCAACCTGACAACTTCAGGACGAAGCTAGGAAATTCGAGAAAAGGGACGAGATTCACATCCCGTCCAGAATAACCCTGAGATAGTAAGTCCCATGAAGAAACGGACAAAACAGAGAAGAAGAAAGAAACAGCCATGCCAATGCCGGGATTCGAACCTAGGTTCCGACACAACGGCAGACCGCTATCTAGATTGCTCGGACCAAATATTTTATTATTATTATTAATATATTATTATTATTATTAATGTTTTAATTCATTAAACTTCCTCCATACTGCTAAGATTCGTTCTTTGACTTAATCGTAAATTTCGGTTGATATTTTCTATATTAATTGTCATCGAATAAAATGTAACATCGAAATAGGCATAGATTAGGCACATATTTACATATCGCGGCGTTTTTCTCCTGTGATCTAATATTGAATAACTTGATTATCTTGTACATTATCATTAAGATGGTGTTAGATTTATCTTTGACTATGTCAGTTCTTTTTTACTTTTTTCCTCTTGAATTATAACAAGGATAGATTTGCTTGAAAACAACTCGTTATCGAAATATTTTTTCTCAGTTCAATCCCGGTCAGTGAAAATTCCCTATTATTAAGGTGGTATATTAAATTTTAAAAGACTTTGGGATTGTTAGATTGCTAACAGTGCTATAGATCATTGTAATAATAACAAAATTTAATTTAACGGGACCTAAAAGAAGAAACTAAAACGACCCCAATATTAGATTCCTTACATTATCCCATAGACATTATAAACGATTGTTGGTTTTATTGCAATATCATAACTGTGCTTTTATTTAGTAAAAGAAAATTACCGTATATGCTCCAATAAACGCCGAGTCTCTAATTGTCGCCGGTCTCTAATAAGCGCCGGGCTGCAGAGGGGACACGGCCAAATAGTAGCCTGTCTCTAACAGTAGCCGGGTCTTTGATATTTGCCTACCGGTACTAGTGGAAGCGTCCGTATCTTTATAGTCGTGCATAATACCTTACGGTACATTGCCTTACAAAGTGCCGCCGAAACGGTCATTTGACATTGCCTTTAAGATTCGCGCGGTGGAATACGCGAAAGAATTCCGGTGAGGCGACCGCCCGTCATTGCGGATTCGGACGACGAATAGCAGCGAATATAGCAGCGGACGACGAATAGAGAAAGACATTGCCATTTATCGTTAACAGTCTTATGTAGCATGTGAAATTCAAATAAAGTAGCTGTTTGTAATATTAGCCAGTATTTCTGTGTAAAAATATTTCGTTCTGAAGGTTTTTGTTAATAATGGCCGGCCTCTAATAACAGCCGGTCTCTATAAAGCGCCGGGAGCCGAGGCTAGTTTTGCAAATAAACGCCGGGGGCCTCTATTGGAGCATATACGGTATATATGAATCGTATTATTAGAGATTTAACAAAGCTCTTACATTTCTATGAATATTGTAATGTGGTTGATAATAACTGTGATGTATGCTTTCTTTCTAGTAGTTTGTTGCGTTAGTGATTACTGATAGTTAATATTATTGATTGTTATGCTAATTTAACAGAAAGAAAGCGTAAATCAATAGCATTATTAGTTACCTAACAATAGTCCACAGAAACCTGAGATAACTATAGCAGTATATTGTGGCCAGTGTTATTGTTATTAGTTTAATGTTTGTTTAATACAGAAGATTATGGAATATTATTATTAGAAATCATGAAACGTTTCCTTCTTATTAAAAAAAAGCCGTCAAGGTTAGAGTTTTGTTAAGGAGAATTGAGATGTAATCGATCACAATGTTTTTGACAACCGTAAGTCTCGTTACTGATTCTTTAATATTTCACCAGTTTTATGGAGATGTTTCAAGAGATATTTCCAGTGGCTAAACTTCTTTTTTCCACTCGCGTTAGTAATTAGGATTAAATCCTTTTTTTTAGGAAGTTTTGAGTTTGTTATGATAGCTGTCACCGTTTTTCCGTTTTTCTTTTTCTTTTTTTCTTTTTTATATTTAAATTAAATATATTTAAGAAACTAGAAATAAATACAAAAAAAGAAAATAAAAAAAGGATACAAATAATAAAATATAAAAAAAGAATTAAAAAAAAAGAAGTATAAAAAGAATATGTACGATAAAAAAGAGCAAAAAAATCTTTGATTATTGCGTTTTTCTTTTTCTAAATTTTCTAAATTTTAATTACGATTTTTAACACTGGTGCCGCTGATGACGTGAAGACATGATTGGTTTGTGTCTCCATAGAAACAGTAATTTGAAAGTTATATTGGCATTTTTGAAATTTCAGATATATATATATATATATCAAATCTTAGAATAGTGACAGGATTAGCACTTCGTAAACTTTTCACTGTTTTCCGAAATAATTCAATTTATCATGAAAGTGATTCTTTTTATAGACGTTCACTTGAAATTACAATTTAATAAACTTCAGGCTGCAAGTTCAAACAATACTAAAATTAATTGGAATTGTAAAATGGATATAGTTTAAAATTAATATCTAATATTAATTTCTAGAATCCCAAGTAGGAATTAGCTGTTGATTTATTGTCTTTACGGCGCTTTAAATGAAAGCTACGAATAATGGTAGTTTTTTACATTAGCTTCATACTTTCAGTTTACACCTGAATCGGTAGAAGGTGTTCACATTCTGTAACATCCATATACAGTTAAAGTTTCCAAAGAAAATAATATTTAAGTTATCGGGATTACATGCTTCAAGGATTATGAATAATAATGGGTTTTGGTCTCTAGTTTCATCGCTGTGAGTTATAAACACATTCTACACTTAACAGTGACATTAGTATTCGTGCCTTCACCTACTCGTCTTCTCTTTATTATACAGGGTGTACATGACATGTGCTGCCAAAATCTATTCAATCATGCAAAACAACGAATAAATGTCGTATAACCGTGGGTCTGGAAATGCTTTATTTCCAAGGTATGAACGATGCAACAATACAGAGGTGTTGACCATACAGTCGCTCAGTTTCACAGAAAGTGCTCGAAATGTCCTCCACTGGCCGCAATGCACGCAACACAACGTCGTTCCATCGACTGCAGAACACGGTCGAAGATACCAGGTGCACGTCGAATTGCGTTGCACCCATCCACTATGCGAGCATGCAGTGCGTGGGCGTCAGGAACCGGTGTGATCTACACTAATGCTTTAAGGTAACCCCAAAGGAAAAAGTCCAGAGGGAACGAGCAGGTATTGAATTAGGGGTATTGGACATTACATGTCACGATTACTGAGGAGGAATTGAATGACTCTACGATACGACGTAAAGGCCAACACCTCTGCATCGTTTCATCGTTTATATTTTGGAAATAATGCATTTGCAGACCCATGTTTATATGACATTTATTCGTTGTCATATAAGTTTGGAAGCATATTTCAGGTACACCCTGTATAGGCTACTTGCAAAATTCATGATTCGCGTTGATGTTTAAGATCAGCGAGTTTACTTTTTATTTATCAGCTTTTAAAGAACGCAGTTTTCTTTTAACTTGTAATTTCTTATCATATTTTTGTTCTGTGAGGTTAAATTTGGATTCAGTGCTGCAGGCAATCATTTTATTAGGAAATATCATTGGTTAACTTTTTCACTGTGAACTATTCAATATATTGTTATACCAATCCCATTTAGTCAGCATCAAATCCTTTTGAAGATGATCGCTATACTTATATTAACGAAAGATTGACTTAGTAGTTGGTCTCACATTCTTCGAGAATACTTTACCACTGTAGTGTTCATGAAGGTATTGCAGAAAGTTTTAGGAAGATGAATTTTTCCTTATCCTACTTTCTCACGAATTTTTACATCTGTATAATTTTAAAATAGGGGAAAGCCATCAAGAAATCGTTGTTTGTTTTTCTTTTTTAAATCAAGAGAACAGTTACTTTTATAATGGGAATGTTTTTTTTATTAAACAACAGGAAAAACATGATTTACTTTTGAATTATTCCTTTCTCTCCATTGCTCAAGCGTTTCGCAAATCCCTTCTAAAGAGTTCAATCTGTTTGTCGTTTTCCGACCTATTTTAATATCATCAGCACATAATAAGGTTTCGAATTTATTTATTTTTTTATGTAGGTCATTAATGAATAATAAAAATAAGAAAGAGCCAAGGTTGGGGCCTTGGGCATATCTCAAATGACATTTATAGCATAAGAGGTCCGACCTTAATTCACAATATATTGTTTCCTATTTTTGAAATAGCTTTTAATTAGTGGGATAAAGACATCTAAATTTGATTTTTTTTTTCAGTCAAACCTTTATCTATCTACTGGATCAAAGGCTTTGATAAAAATCTGGATAAACGTTGACCTGATATCTCTTCTAAAACAGGGGTTGAGTAAACTTTTCAATGAAATAGTCTTTAGGCTATTCATTAATACAGTGTGCTTCAAAAACCCTTCTCAAAGATAAGCTTTTTTAAATAAAAACGAGTAGTACGGTATAATTAAAACAGCATTTTAGATTAAAACATCTTGCACCAAAGTCTCTGATGAAAATAAACTTATTTAGCACCATGTATCGTTGTTTAAGGTATTTAGTGATACTCTGATAATTATTAACTTAAAGCAACTTACAGCAAAATATCCAAAGATGTTAAGATCCGGAAAACTTGGTGGCCATTCTAGTTGTCTCTTGCTGCCAATCCATCTCTGACAGAGACTCCTAAGCAAACAGTTTCTCGCTTCCCTGTGGAAAAGATGATGCTGAAAGTAAAAAAAAAGCATCTGGCTACAAAATAATGTCGTTTCGTCAAACTGCAAATAGATCAAATTCAGTACTGAAATTATCAATCTTTAACAGCTTTCAGTTTTAGGATTGCATTAATAAAAACAAAACAAAACAGAAATGTACATAAATCCAGGTATGCACAATATGTATTTGATTGTTGTATATTGTTATAACAAAAAGCAAATATTACTATTAATGTAGAGTGATATGGTAAATAAAACGTGTACATGTACTCCTTTCAGAGTGTCTTTCAGAGATATGTGACGTGGTCTATATTATTTACACTTAAATTAATAACTATAATGTAAATCGTTTTAAAGAAGAATTAAGGCTTGTGAAGAATGTTTTATTCTTTTCCTCATTTTCCGTTCATACATACGTTTTGGTGATTACATCTTAGTGATAAGCTTTATTGGTATCCTATTTTTTTACTTTACAGTTTTACTTCGGTGCGTTTTTATAAATTAAGATCGGGATTGGCTGATTTGATATTCTGCTGTGGATGTTACAGTCCATATTACAGTTTCTATGGATCATTGTTAGATGGATAATAATAATAATGATATTGTTATTTTGTTAATCACGAAACAATGAATCTTAATTATAACTCTTCATTGTTGCGACGACATGATAGAAAGCACATGTCAATGTCGACCATACAATGGACGACAGAAATCTGAAACGGTCTGATGAATCTTTCCTTAAGATTCTCTGTGAGATTTAGGAAATTGTTATTTATTGTTGTCTGTCTTCCCTGCATGGCACGTCGTCTTAGAATAATACAATTTGATCTTCACACAGAAGTTTATCAATCGCTTCGAACCTATAAGTATAATTGTTTATTCTTATATTAATGTTCAGTAACTTCTGTAACTCGTGAAATTCATTTTCTAAGATAATTATGAAAGTAAAGTGAAAAGTTGAAAATAGCTCAAAGGAAAAGGTATTTTTAAATTATAATATCTATCTAATCTATCTAATAATCTATCTAATATAATATCTAATCTAGACAGTAGAAATTTTCATTTTCTGGAAAAAACAAAAAAAGAAACCCGGATTTTTTTCTTAAAGCCAATTAATGTGAATCTTATCAAATAAAAGGATTAATATGAAATGTTAGACTTCATTTTCTTCCTATCTAGTTTCTTCCTATCTAGTTTCTATGGGAATTTTTGTCATTTTTTTTCCCTAATTTCTCAATACGAAAGCACATGGAAAAAAAAAATCAAATGTAAAAGATCGTTTCAAGTTTCAAGAAGATCCATTCAGCCGCTCAGAAGTTGTTGGGGGTGGGAGAGAGAAACCCACAAATTAGACTGAATGGTTTAAGAAGTCTCCTAAGAAATAGGCTAAAAGGAAGTCAGTTTATAACCTTCAATAGATCTGTTGTCTCCTCGTTAACAGTTGGAGAATGAGTAAATTTCGCTGAGCAAGTTGTCCTAATGGTAATGGTTCAAAGGACAATTATTAACAAACTTAGCTAAGGAACTGCTTTTATCTAGTATTGTACAATGTACATCGTTTATATTATGTACTGCATTTTAGCGACTAGCAGTTTAAAAAAAAATACATTTTAATTTTTTTTTTCGTTAGAGAATTTCGAATTTTATTTCAAAATGTATTATTTAAATTTTATTTATACTGTACTTTCATTTATATGGAATTCGCAAGCACAGTTTAAGAATGTTTTTTTGTTAAATTTGACGAAGAGTTTTTTCTCATATTTAAATTTAGAATGATTTTTGCCTATTTAATTAATTAAATATAATCAAAGAAATTACTATATTTTTTGTGTGGTCTCACTTCCGAGAGCGGGAAAAGGATCCACAGGCTTTCACGCGTTCTGAGCTTGATCATCGAGGCTAAATCTGGCTGATGAGTTTTAATAAGGATGAAACGGCTGTCCCAGATTGCCGTCAATGATGGCGCAAGGCGTGAAAGCAAACGAATTTGTGCATTTTTATTGATTTTCCGTTTTCATAGAAACATTTACTAATTACTAGAAATATAACCAAAAAAAAAAAGCGAAAAGTTTTTTGTTTTTTTTTCAAAAGATTTCAATTTTTACGTTAAAAGATTTCAATTTGATTTGTTTAATTATTGATTCCGCCACCACACTTGGCTTTCTTAAGCGAAGCTACCGTAGATACTATGCAGGGAAGCCCCGACATGCTTAGCACACATAACTAAATTGTAGACTTTCAAATCATAAAGCAGTGGATCATTATCAATCTATTGATGAACCTCTGTATAAAATCTCATGTTCTTAGTATCGTTGATCGACAAATAAAAGTTTCTAAAATCATACTATTCTTTTTCCAAATGTTTACCAAACATATTAACGATTTATTTCCTTTTTGACCGTAGCTGTTTGGAAAAACCATCAACATTTCATCATTTTCAATTTGGACGTTTCGCTGAACTTTAAAAACATTCAAGTTTGAAGCCGAAGATTGCGTAAAATGTCAAATGTGAGAATCACAACTTGTAAACTTAAAAGTACGACTTTTCTTTATTTTTTATTTGTTTCGGTCAGCTTCTCTTGACACTAAGGGTTCATTAGCGATGGCTCAACGTGTTCAGTAAAGGGGTATCGATCCCAAAATAAAGATATCGCTGTCGAGGTCCGTGAAGTTTCTGGTCACCTAATAAGGTTTCCAACGGACGTTTATGTAAAAAAGTGACGCAGTGAGAGCCAGCGCGTTATTGGTAGCCAAAGTGAATCGATTGGCTTTGTGATTTTTGGCAGTGACCACTTTGGTCCTGAACAGATGACCGAGGCGACAAATGGCCTTCTATCCCCTACGTATTGTTTGAGGATATTCCTGATCCCTAATTAAATTTGGGCCATAAAAACCCATCCTCCCCGAGTGCTAGCCATAAGTCATAATTGGAAACAAGCAATAAAAGGTTAATAAAAATCTTTATGGACCACAAAAATAACAGTAATGCTTTCAGGGTTTAGTGTAATTAAGACTGGTAGGCTTTATGGTGGCCCCATTATTTATGAGGCGTGGCTATTTACTTAGGCAACGTGTACCCATTGGAACCTCTTCTTCACACAGCCACAGATATACAAATTGCCAGAAAACGTGCTTACGGTCATTTTACGACTGTTTTAATTTACAGCAGGGCACCCCATCCCCCCTGCGATTGGTGTCCGGCCGAATAGAACAGCCTGCCCTTGGCATCTTCCACTGAGTCTTTTTATGATCTATTCCCGAATAATATTAGATAGTGTCGCTAAAAATACCCTAGCAAGGGTCAAGCTACAGTGGCGACGGCGAAAGAAAACGGCTTAGTTTTTTTTATTATTATTTTATTTTAATCATGCTCGTTCTTCCACTCAGGACAAAGTTCCTTTCCTAAGAAATCAGATAGTAAATTTCATCCGGGGCAGTAACAATTTAACATGCCTGCCAAAGTGTTGGCAGTTCTCGGAAACCATTTAAAAGACAATAAAGAAAAATCCAGCTGGTAATTTTAGAAGGGACCAGCGGTCCGTTACGTTAATTGTTGCATTCAAGTATTATAAATAGGACTTTCTAAGCATCGTGTTAATAGTCGCAAATACAACTATAAGAGACTTTGAGAGCAACTCAGCAACCCAAGTAATTGGAGTTTCTTTTTTAAAAAGGGCGATTCTTTTAATTTCGTTTGTTTGCCTTGTTCTTAGGTCTTTTATTAATTTATTATATATTAAAATAGTCATTAAAAACTTCAAAATTCACTAATGAAATGTAGTGATTTAGAGTAAGAGTACTCATTATTTTAAGATAAACATGAAAATATACTGGAATATCCTTTTTGACTATTTAAAAAAAATGAAAAAGAAAAATTATATCAATTATTAAACTGATGATATTCTTCCTAACGAAAACAACCATTGTTTTTTAATAATAAATCTAAAAAACAATCAGAAAAGTTCTTATTGTCATTATATTCATAAAATAGTGTAAAAAGCATTTATAAAATGTAAACACATTATTAAAAATGCAATCATAACTTTATGCAGATATTGGTGATATGAATTTAAATGATATACTTTGTTAATACTTCAAATATAATGGGAATACCGGAATCAGATATATTTGAAATTCGTTTATTTTTAATATCAATGATTGATTGTTAAGGCCTATTGCATTTTTAATTTTAAAGAAAAATATTTATACATATTTCCAGTTCATGACAACTATAATGAATTGCAGGTGTTATGGACAAAAAGATCTAGATGTGAAAGAAGATATTAATAATAAAATTTAGGAGTCATTTTTCCTCTTCCAAAGTAATTTCTAAAAAAAGTTTAAATAAATTTTGTTGCGCTTAGCACCCCACAAAAGACGATCCAGCTTTCACGACTTTTCCATAAGGATCCGTGTCAAAATTTATCACCTGCAGGAAAGTGATAAAAATTACCAAAGAAAAAAGCATTTCAAGGGAAATAGTTTTTTATGGTGTCTAGCAATACGTGGCTAATCCCTTCAGTAATCCACTTTCATCTGCGCCTGCTTTGATGTGATTAAGATTAATTGGATTTAATTGGAGTAAAGAATTTACATTTCTCTAATAGTGTTATTGAAGTTTAAAATTGAATTGAAAATAGGATATTTAACGTATATAAATTAAGAAAAATAAACATTATTTTGTTAAACTCTTTTCGAATAAAAGTAGAATTAAGTAGAAGCTATGTGTTATTGTTAATGGTTTTACTGTTATATAGAATCGGTTAATAGTATTGAAATAATATAGTAAAACACCCCATTCTTCCAATATCTGAAGTAACAAGATGCAGTAGGGTATAAAAAAGAGGATTATGGACTTCAGTCCCATCCTTTCAACGAATCTTTTAAAAAGTAACCCGAGGAATTGATGATGGGTGAGATAGGTTCAGGAAAAGATTTATCAAAGCATTTTCTTCTCAACACAAAATTGTAAGTTTGCAAATGCAGTACTCATAAACAAAATCATTGTTTTTTTTAAATGATTGGAATTAACTGTTCAAGATTTGAACAGAAAACACTTACTAAGCTCCCTGCTAATGAATTGCTAATGTTGCTGGTATTAGTGAAGTATCGTTATTATTCGAAGGTAGTACGAAGTAAGGATATTGTTAAGATTGCTTTTATTTTCCATTGTATTTACTTGGATTAATCAACTGTTTGATTATACGTCAATCAAACTTAAACATTTTCAACAGATTAACCACACACATCTTAAAACTCTTGCAGAGGATGATGGTTACCGATGGTTACCGTATAATTAAAAAACAATAATGTATATTAAGAAATTAAATGAATTTTAATTTTTAATTATTAACTTATTATGGAACAGTATTATGCTATTCAGTTCTGCAGTAGCCCACGAAATCCACCTGTGTTAAATTAGCGTTGTTTTATTTATTTATATATATATTTTTTTAATTTATTTATTTATCTATTTATTTAAGACAGTTTCGTTCTCTCCGTTTTCTACTTATTTTAAAATTAGGCCGCGCAGTTGGCGTTGTCGCTATGACATCGGCCTCTCACCTCTGAGTACCGGGGTTCGGTTCTCATGTGGGTTTCGTGATGGTGGACGATCCGCGCTGGGCAGGTTTTCTCGGGGTTCTCCCGTTTCCCCTGCATTTCTCCCACCATACTTTCTCAGTCTTTCTCTCCATCTGTCCTTATTTCCGTGGGATAGTATAATAGACCTCTGGTCGCAGTGCTTGGCTTCTCTGCCACCCACTTTCACTACATAACATAACATAACATATTTTAAAATTATATGCAAATATATCATTTTGTCTCGTGCCTGGAAAGCAATTTTTAAATGATTCCTTCGTAAGTTAAATTGGGATTTCCAATGATAGTCATTTTTCTACGTATTACTTCACGTCTGGTAGGACTAATGTAGTCGGAAGAAATAACAATATCCCTTAACAAAATACGCTGCTCCATTGTAACACTTTATAGAGGCTAAATTATTAGCTCCTAATCAAGCACGTATCTTCCTTGAAAATATTTAGGATAAAGTTGGCAAATGTACCGATTGACTACCGCGTAAGTCTATTCTTCTGGAAAGTGAAATGTCTCAGTCTCATGCGAAGAATGAAGATGAGAGAATGGAAACGCGTAAAAGATGAAAGCACTGCAAGCCATAGATCGTTTGTCACACTCATGGAAAACTGGCATTAAACAAGTTGATAATTATGGATAAATAGTAAAATCAGACAACATTTTTTTTTTGGTTTTCTCTCAATGTCCAGTACAAAGCTAATCACTGCGCTCTTAAAGTAGAGCTTCTGTGTGCCGCGAGAAAATTCTGAGAGTAAACATTTAACTTTATACTTGTCAATACTTATATCTAGAATAAAATCTAGACGTAAAATAGTCTGAACAAAGAGAAATATGAACTAAATTCTATATCTTTCTAACAATTATGATTAATAAAACATTAAATCACGTTCACATTGGCTTACAATGTAGATTTCAGGATATCTTTAAATGTTTAATGTAGACTGTGAGATTCATTTGTAATCCTACGTATTTTTTAAAGGATTCTATAGTAGAAATAAAAGCTATGAAAAATTTTGGTGTGCCGCGGGATTCCTACAAATATATAAGTACGCCGTGAAACAAAAAAAGGTTGAGATGTACTGTCTCAAAGTCGGGTAAAAGTTTCGTCCGAATACACTCCCATTTACACCAATAATAAAATAAATAATTTGTTTAATAAATAAATCTTTGCACAAAATCATTTTAATATTAAATTCTATTTAAAGAACCTTTCTTTGATTTTGATTCGAGTCCTACCTCGTCCCATTTTGAGTTTGACATCATTGTCTCAAGGGTAAATTAAATGTCTTAAATTCACATTTATGCATTCAATGAGTATTTAATGTGATAGGCTTTAAATTTCAAACTAAAGTCAGCTCAAAATTCAAATGCAACTTTTTTTTTACAACTTTGGCTTTATTGTTTGTTAACTGTCCAACGAATGGCCATTATAAGGTCTTACGAAAGGAAATTAGAAATACCGAATTCGTTAACGAAAGAACAATTTTGATTTATATAATTTTGAAATTGTTTGAAGCCTGAAAATTAAAGAACAAATGTTTAAGAATGTAAAATGCTCAGGAGATCCCATTGACTTGTCCAAGATTATTGTGTAAGATTCCAAAGTTTTGCAAATTGCGAAATTCGTCAAAATAATTTTAGAACAGGAGTAGGAAAAAATTATTTAGTTTGTTGGATTTTTTTATTTATCATTTTATTTATTAACGGTGATCAGTAGAACATTTTTATTATATTAAACTCCGTATACCATTAAAGTGTCCATATTTGCTGAAAGTAAGGCAAACGAATAGATTTAAAATCCTGATGCTTAAGTTGGAAACAAAGATTTCTTTTCCTTAAATATAGGATCAACTTTGTTATTCACTTATTATCAATGTTATTGTAAATTCTATATATTATACCATTATTTTGTTTAATTGTGTACACTTTCAATGTCTTTTTTATTTATTGTTATTAGATCTTACTTTATTCGATAAAAATAAGCTAAACATAGGTAACTTTGTTATACAAATGTACAAACGTAGAAATATACATAGAATTAGATCAAAAACTAATTTTTACTATTAAATTATGTTACTGCCTAATATAAAATTTTGGAAAATTAGCACTTAGCGGTCTTTTGATAAAAATCAGTTGAAAAACTATATATTGATGTAAGTCGTTTACTATTTTTTAACATTGTATTAAACATATTTGTATTCAAAATGAATTACATCATTATAATGTACCTATATTCAGAACCTGTTGAATTAGAATTGGATTACTAAATTACGGATTTCTTTGTTCGAAATCGCTAGATTCATTGTCTCGCTTATGGTTGTCTTTGGGATTTTTTTTGGGCCACCTTTACCCGCAAATATCTCCAAAGAGATCCACACGGCAAATTTTTTTTCAAATATAAAAGTTACGTCCTTCCTTGTCCTTAAATATGACTGTCAAGTTTCAAGAAGATCTATTCACTAGTTCGAAAATTATAAAGAGATACAGATTTTTTCTTATTTACTTAGGAAAATAGTTTTATGAAATGAAAGATAATTTATACTACAGAATAAAAATAACTAGCCTATACCGTATTTTGAACTACATTAAGAGAAAGTTTTTTTCTTATTCTTTTGCGTGGCTTTTCGTATCAAGAAATCATCATAATCATTAAAGGTTATTCGTCAGGAAATCATTAGAATTATTACAATGAATTATCCAATGAAGGCTGTGACGTGTATTTTTTTAATAATAATAATAGTAATAATAATAATAATAACAAAAATTATGAAATAACTTGAAGTGATTAATCTTGGAAATAGAGGCGTGTGAATGAGACGTGACTCGATCAGGAATCACTTGTTATGATGAGTTTTGGAAATGAGATACTTCTGGAATACTATCATTATTACATTTCTTTGCTTAATGTTCATCCAAAACATTGAACCAAACCTAACGAAAGCTCTGGATTTCTATTACCTAATTAGGGCAAACGACAATTATTCCAGAATAAGAGAAAATGAATGGAAAGATAACTTGGAAATCATGTAAAGAGACGGGCGCTTTGAAATTTTTATGACAAATGCCATTTATCTCTGTATAAATGTTTCCAAATGTGGTTCTAGTCCTTATGAGTGTTAATACTTTAAAAGTCCATGTCATTTAGAAAGATAAAAAAGATTTTTTTTTAGAAAACAAATACATTTGCTTAATGGTATTTCATTATACTGTATTTATACAATCGACAGTAATTCTTTGCTGATTTTTTTTTTCAAAGAAAACTGTTGATAGACATTAGAGCAATATTAAGATATTCAGTTCCTACCGTAGAATCCCTGCCAAAACCAACTATGTTACGGCGATTTTGCCGGATATCGCCTAATTTTTGTTACATAACAGAAAGAAATAATAATAAATAAATAAATAAAATAAAAATAAAATAAAGGGAAGAAGGAAATCGAAATATTTGTTTAATATTTTGTTAATAACTTGGAATTGTATAAAGTCACGAATTTAATTAAATAACAATCTGATAAAATCAGGTTTGATAACATCATTACATCATTTCGTCATAGAATTCGAATTCCATTAATTTCAAACTTGAAATGAAATTTTAATGATTTAAGATTAGGAACTCAAGCAATTTAATAAAATATAAATGAAAGCTGTTAATTTAGAATTCTTGTTTTGTAATTTATTTTGTTTTTGGGAAGGAGGGGGATGGCTCCCTCCTCCCGTGATGTTGAAGAAAAAAGGCTTGAAAAAGTATGGCCGATTAGGCATACGAAATATTGTCGTTTGGAGGTTGTGAGTTATTAGATGTTAATAAAGTAAATGAAAGCTTAATTAAGTTAATAGAAGTTAATAAAATCAATAGTGTAGTAAGAATAAAAATAGTGAAAGCATTTAGGAATCAAAATCAGTTTGTTGCTTTTATATAATTCATGCAATTGATTTAAACTGATTAAAAAAATTAAACCGAGCTAAATAAAAAAGCTTAATTAGTATATTTAATTAGTATATTTATCATGTGTGCCATCTAAACATATCGAAGGAAATTGAGGCCACCAACATTCGAACAATAAAATAAAATTTATAAACATAAAACAAATTACATAAATTATCGCAATTATCGAAATAGCTGAGACCTATATAATAATCTCACAGAAATATTTCTTTGTGATAAAACGCAAACAATTACACCAAATGCTTAAATGCTCAATGGTTTGCCAATTTATCTTAGTAACTTAAAAAAAAAATCTAATATCAAAAATTATTAAAATTTCCCAATTCCATTATTAATAATATTTTGAAATAAAATTCAAGAAACACACATTTTTTGTTTAAAAAAATGCATTGAAGAAATTTTAAATACTTAACATTACGGGAACCGGTTTTCAAGCCCTTACATATTATTAATTATTATTATTGACACGTAACATATCTATCATCCATTTCCATTACATAAACTGAATTCTGTCTTTTCAATCTTTCGAAAAATCTCTTAAAAAGATCTCTCGGTAAATCAACTGAGATAATTAAATGCTGCCTTTAAATGTTTGGAAAAACTGAAAGAAAGAGTTTTCTTTAATTATTCACATGACAGGTTCATTATGTTTAGATAAATTGGCAAGAGAATCGCAAAGATTCCGAAAGCTCTCGTTTTTGGTTTTCCATAATGTATTTTTAAAACATTTTTATTATATAAACTTTTTTAGCAAATTTTGTTTGTGTTGGTGATTTCTTATTCTACTAAAAGTTCATTTTATTTGTGTTTGGAAATTACTAAAATAAAAAGTTAATTCACAAATACGCAATGTTTTTATAGATTTTCAATGATTAACCGGGTTTTACGGATGCCAACGGTAGCTAGGAACGCAGTCTGATTTCCTCAATGGATTCAAATTGAAATTAAATCACAGATCATTTTCTTATTCTAACTTAGTAAATAAATATTAAATAAAAACATCAATCAGATGTTTACGTTTTATTGTGAAGCAATTCATTTATTTAACATTTAATTAACGTTAATTTACTCCTAAAATTTAATTTTATTTTATCGTTGTTATAATTGGTTTTGTTTTATATTGAAATCGATTAAAGTTATCAACATTATAAAGTTTATAAAGACTGAAATTTATAAATGATTCTTTAAAAAAAAAAGCAATGTGAAATACATTTTATCTCGTTTTCGTTTTCTTTTCTTTCAATTGAAAGTATAACTTAGAGCTTGTATATATTTGCATTTATTTTGTCAAATTGTATTTTTGTCTATATATTCATTTCAAGAAAATAAATATTTCTGCCATATCTACGTTTATGATTTGGTGTATTGATAATGATGAAGCATTGAAAAAAGATATGTCACACAAAGCTGGGTTTTTTTTTGGTTGTTTTCTTTTACTTATTAACATGCAAATCGTTTAACGCAATTTCGATTGCACTACAATTTGGCCCCTTTTTATTTAATTGTAATTTGAAACTGTTGTTTGATTTTTTTTCTTATTGAAAGAGAGACTCTCTTCTCCGTTGCTGTGAATCAGAGTGAGGGTTCTGTGTCCAAAGGAGTTCGGCGTCTTGGATTCGCAGTGAAAGTGTCAGTGGAGAGCGGCTCCCTCATTGCACGGGTTATTAACGAGCGCCATTCCTCATCGCTGTTTATTGTCTTTTGCTTCTCATCCTGAGGATGAAATACTTTCGTGAGCTGTCAGCGCTGGCATATCTCAGGCGACACACACATCCACCAAACAAGTAGGTAAGGGCCGTAAACTACCGGTAGTTACGAGAGCATTGGCCCCTCGCGTTGAACTCTTCCTACGTCGGCCGCGTGCCGCTTCGTATTATACTTTTCCCCCGTGGAGGTCATGGAACCAAAAACTGACAAGAAAACTAATGTTTAAATCCCGATGACCCGAAATTACTTCTTTTCTTGGCAGCAACCTTGGCCTTGTAATTGGCAACTCCCTTTCCCTCCCGACCGTCTTTTGGGCCAAAAACTGCTTATTTCCGAACGTTTAAAAAGGTTACGATTGCGCAACCCTGTCGGAAAAAAAAAAGAAAATAAAACTAAAAAAGAAACGTCAGAGATGATCTTCCCGTCATCAGGTATAAAAGGGGAAGAACACGTATAATTAGAACTCGTTTTTCATGGCCGGTGACAACCCGAGTCCACTCCACGTTGACAGCGGGCTTCCCACCCCGAACATGTCCCCAACTGTTGCATCTATCGTTCAGTATGGCTCCGCATTTCAGCCTTTCTTTTCTTACGAGCAGATGCCACTACTTTACTGAATGGTTCAAAGTCATTTTATGGTGATGGTTCCTGCTGTTTTATTGATTGATCAGAATATTTGACTTTAATGAAGGTAAAAAGTTAACAGAAGAGAATTCACTGATGAACTGTGAAACTTAGTAATTCCAATCATTCTTAAGGAAGTTTCCTTGCAACCAGAATACGATAGCAGGAAGAATTTGTTAGCAAATCTCTAAATTCTAATTATCAGCAACGGGATGCGTCCGATCTTTCATTTACATTAAGCTAAAACATTGGTCTCAAACTGTGCAGCCCACAGATACATATATTTTGTAATTTACACGTCCTCAGAAATGTTTCATGATACACCTCAGAAACTTCTGTCAATTGATCATCAGAGAGTTAAAACAACAATTTGAGAGCGGAAAAAAAAATCCTATTGAAGTTATTAAAAAGATTTGTCGAGTATTTTTTTTTTCTGAATGATATTTAATTGAAAAAAATATTTAATGGTATTCTTAGCAATGCATTTGTTTCAGCTATTAAATGATTCGTTGAATTTGCTTTGTCTATCTGAGACTTAATATAAATTTTAAAATCATTTGTTGTAAGTCTGCAAAATCTCATTATGGTTTCTGGTCTGTTTGAAATGTGTGGACTGATGAGTATCAAATCTTTCACAAAAATAAGGCTTCCTAGCTTGAAATTATACATTGGTGACTATCTCTCAAGCGTCTGAAATTTACGAATGCTATCTATCTTTCCATAAAACATTATGTAGTCAATGGATTTAATATATTATGTGAAGTAGAGTTACCTAATTCGATCCAAAATGATAATAAAAACCTTCAACTTTAGATAATTCTTTAAAATCTCTTAGCAGTCCATTTGCCATGAAGATTACTCGTTTTTAAAAGTATAGAATCAATAATTTGTTCGAACAAGCATCTTTTTAAGCAGATGTTTCCTGTGTTTTTCTGCCATCTTCGGATCCGGTAAGTTTGTCAATTCACTTTTAGTTAAAACAAAAAACAATTGTCGTAGTTCTGTAAATATTTTTTTACCTCACGCTGCATCAACAACAGTGATGTCACGGATGTATAATCGTGAGTAGATTTGATGTTATTTCTTTTGAAAATAATTAACTGATGCCAAAAACACAAAAAAAAAACAACTTTTTATTGAAACTAAAGAGTGGTTTTTTAACCATGATAAAAATGGATGACAATTATACGAAATGAAATGCAAGACGAGTAAGGGACAAGTGTTCGTTAGCTATCTTTGTCCCCAAAAATATTTTATCTACTGATTGAAAAATGCGCAATGAAAGTGTAGAGAAGTACTTAAATTAAACAGCCATTGAACGAATGAGTATATTTCACAAACAGTTTTAAGTCTTTTGAGCATACATCAGCCGCGATTACAGTTCCCTAACAACGAAAAAAAAGAAACCACTTATTTTCGAAAAGTTTTATGAGTTTAGATATTGACTATTCTCGTTTGGTAAGAGTTAACAATACGGAACAGCCGTTTCGGATATCTTTTCAGTGATTCAGATCATTACATATCAAACACTGAAAATCCTGAAAAAACTTGAAACATTCCTTAAAAATCTTGCCTTTTTATTTATTTTTCTTTCTTTTAATGTCACCTTAAGGCACTAATTTCTCGACAAGCGGAAAAAATGAAAAGTCTAAAAGTTAGATCATCTCTTGGCCTTAATTGTGCAAGCCAAGTTTGAAGACGATTCATCCCAGAGTTGTTAAGTTATTAGAGAAAAACACACGCTGACTGAGCAATTTGATTAACCTTGTTTTCCTAGGCTAATTAAATAAAACAGAAACGATGAAGCTACTAGTGGACCTGTTCAGTGCTTTGGATAAGAACTGAAAAAAAACAAATAAAGAACACGAAATTCATGAAAGAAGTTGAAGTCTAATTTGCTTAAAATGTTTTTAATTTTATTAGTATTGCTTTTCTTTGTTTTGTTTTTTTTATTTTTTTGTCTGAAAATAATACAAAAGAAAACTAGCCGTTTATTTTTCAATTTCTATCATTTGCTGCATAATCAAATTTAAGTAATTTCTGAAAAATTAATTAAATTCCATTTATTTATGATGTCTAAATCCTATTAGTTTTTATATCAAAGCACGGGCAATTAGTGCATTACTAATATGCTTTGTTCAACATCATTGTATCAGTTTGAATGCCTTTTTGTAGGAATGGTTATTACCTTCAAGCGCTAATTTAACACTAAGGACTCAAACGGGAAATTAGCTTTATCTCTTGTCACTAAGAAAAAAATGTAAATTTTCAATAAAATCCATAGCGGTTTAAAAGTCATTAGGGACGTAAACACATACAGACCGAATGATGTGATGAGTCTCGTTTTCCTAGACTTTTTAGTGTAGTTTATAATTTAGGTACTCTAGATTTAGTGTATTACAGTATCTTAAGTAACCTACTAAAATTAATTAAAATTTTAAAAATTTTGATCATTACTTGTTCTGATATGTTAACTGCCTCCATGTTAAGAAATAAATCGGTTTTAATTATCTTCTGCTGTTTTGAAATATAGTTATACGTTATTTTAAATTCAACATAATTTTATGAGATTTTTTTTTTACAAATTTGGTAATTAGTAATGGAAGTAGTGTCTGTTTCGCATTGAAATTGAACTGAAGCTTCTGTAACTTAAATTGAAAGAAAAATCAATAATACGCCGATTGTTGGAAATACGAGTTTTAATTACATCAGCCATTTTTGATTCCATTTCGGTTTACTGAAAATTTGAGTTGAATCTCAGTTTTAAGACGCCAGTAATAAGAATGAACAAGGAATCATTTTCTATTTGGTTTCTAAATATGTGAATATGCAACTCCGTGTTATCTCCAGAGGAAGTAATAAAGGCTTTCAAGAATTGGGACGCAACGGTTCTCGCTTTTTTTTGTGTGCTTACTTTGCATGTTTAAATTCAACAATTTCATAATTAACGATTTCTTGGGAAAAGCACAGTATAAGTTCTGCTTTTCAAATATAAATTCTAATTTTCTAACTTTAACCTTTTCGTCTGTAGTCAGATCTGGTTTGATCCTTTGAGTGGCTACCAATCTCATTGATTATCTTTCTTCCTTTTAGATTATCTTAACAATGAGTAAAATTAATTAAAATGTATTAGAATGGTAATCTAATAGAAAAAAAACAAGCATCAATATCACTGCTGGTCACCTAACAATTGGTCCACAGAAATCCGAGACAGACTGTAATCTTCAATCACTAAGGACAGATGTTCCTTATGTTTTTGTAGATAATGAAACCTACTGTCGGAATATCATTGGGGATAATGCCAAATTCGAAATTAATATGCGTTTTAGTTCAAATTGTGTCAATTCAAGTGTTTTTGTAACAAGGCATAGATTACTATAAACTTTCGATTACTGTAAACTAATTTAAAGATAATATAGTCGAACTTGGATAATTCGAACTTTTTACTTCGAAATCGTGCATAATTCGAAATTTTGGATAATTCGATTTTTTTTTATGGTCCCTTCAGCTTCGAATTAGCCAAGTTGCACTGTATTTAAATTTAAGAAATTTGCCACATTTAAAAAGAAAAATAATGAATTTCAAATATTTAAAGTTTCAAAGTCACAGGCTTTCAGAAGTTAAAATATTGTATTATTATTAATCGTACATTTTTAAAATTAGATTCAGAATCCCAAGTAATTTTCCTTAAACTTAAATCTACTAAATTATACTTTGATCCAATCGATCTTAGTTCGTTCCGTTTTTCCCTTTCAGGCCTTGTAAACTAGTAGACAGGTTTTTATCAGAGTTGTATTAAAACGGAACTTTTAATGCCAATGGCGAAGGCAATGATAGATTAAAAGTTATTGATTGTCCAGGTCACCTTCGTCCTGGGCTGCATCATTAGGCCTTTTCCTTTTCTTGAGACATGAAAGCCAATTACAGCAGCGCTCATTAAGTGCTTTAGACAAGACTGGTTTTTGGCCGGTGTTGATTGAACAACTAGAAAAGTTAGGTGACTACAAATCAATTAATTCACCAGACCGAAGCATAATGAGCATTTCCCGCCTTCCACGCTATTTAAGCGATTTTCTCACAATGATGGAAAGCTTAGTCGCCATTAATCTTAAAGAGGTTCTGCACAAGTAAAGCTGACCACTTTTCCTTGTTTCTGTTTGTTTATGGAAAATGATTTGTGCAAAGGCAGTTTTCAGAGACGTCTTAATTTAGTGGCTGATGAAATCATTTGGCGGAGAAATAGTTTTAGTAGTTTTTAAAGTTTCCACACGAAAGTAGGAGGAAAAAATATTAACAATTTTACCAAAAAAAAAGAATTTTAAGTTTATCTTAATCCTTACCGAAGTTATTCTTATTATTGGTAGCTTATCTAGTCAAGACCCTTACTAGTAACATGTGACTCAGCTGATTAATTCTGTTGCTTTAAATTCAGTTTTAACTTATTTTAGTAAAATTTGAAGCCTCACTAAAACTTTACTCTTGTCGTACACGACTACTAATTGACTGAGCTTTAAGTCTTTACCTTCGAGTTTGATAAGTTCTGACTGTTTGAACGTCTATAACGCTAAAATGGCTAGACCAATTTTCTTAATATTCTTTACGAGTCTTATTTTTATGGGCCAACTTAAAAACTGAATACTGTTATTTTGGTCGAAATCCCTTCCCCAGAAAAAGTATATATACCAAGTGATCATAATAAAAGTAGCCCTATTCAACACTGTCTTGAGTGATATGTAGCAATCGAAATGCAACGAAATTCGATAGGGTGACATTTCAGAATATAAGGATCATATTTCTGGGGAAAAAAAGTAGCAGAAGTCACCTCTAAGCACTTGTGGCGCTGCAAGCAACAAAAATGCAGTTTCATTTGCATAAGCACATATGTTGCGTCCAAGTTCACGTTGATAGAAGTGACCACAACTGCTGGATGTCATTCGTATCAGCTGTAATGCTGGAAGGCGCATTGCTTGTGAAGCTGTTTTTTGAAAATAACGGCAATGCTAAGGCTTCACTTCGGGAATTCCGCCGCAGTCACGTCGAGGACCAATGACTTCAAGCTCTCAGGAGAATGATCACTCGATTTATGGAAACTGGACGTCTAGGATTTCAATCCAGTCGACGTCGCAAACCTATCAATTCACAAGTCGTTGAATTTGTTACCATAACTATTGTTGAACAGTTCAGTAAATAATATTGCAGGCTCCAGTAGTGCACGTGCAGTGTCACGGCAGTTGGATGTTTCCTATGAAGATACTGAGAAAAGTGGTGCATTGTTATCCGTATAAGATCAGCTACAACCAGCAATTGCTTCCTACCGACAAGGAAACCCGATTGAAGTTCGCATCAACCTTCCTTGTCAGAATGTTTAAGTCTTGGTATGGCAGTTGTTGTGGAGCGACGAGACATATTCAGTAGAGCATTCAACATTCGTAAATGTCGCATTTGGGACATGGAGAACTCTCATGTTTTCCAGCAGAATTCACTGCTCTCACCTAAAGTTACAGTCTAGTGTGGATGCACAACCGCATTTATCCTTGGACCATTCTTCTTCTTTGTCTTGCTTTCCTACCATCTCGTACTCTGCTTCTTAATCCTAGTGATTTCTGGTTACGGTGACACCTAAAAAGTGATGTACGAGAAAATGTTGCAAGTTTAACAGCCTTGAAAGACTGGATATTAGAAGCATCCCAGCGGATCAGTTAAGCATGAAACCCATCGTCGTCGGAAGATTGTTGCCGACCATCTCCTGGCACCCTTTTTTTTTCTCCTTTAATCTCGCGTGCTCCTCCATTGTTTCTTGAAATTGGTTTGTAGCATTGGGGGTTCGTGCTTTGTCCGGTCTCCAAAACTCTTGGACATGACTGTACCACCCATTGCTATAAACCGATTAAATAAACAATGGAGGAGCACACGTGTGAAGAGCGGAAGGAAAGTGTCAGGAGGTAGTCCTCCGACTGTGTTTCCTCCTTTACGATCGACCTTTGAATACTATGTTCATCGCTTTCATGTCGTATACCTTCGGAATGAGGACCATTTTGACTAGTTTCGTATGAATTGCTGAGGGCAGTCTCTCTAAATATATAGCATGAGAGATTTTTACAAATAAAATGTAGGGGAATGGCTAAGGATCAATATATTCCTAATGAACCCATGTCCGGAAATGCCCCATTAAGGCCCTAGGTTGTCCTAAAGTGAGCCTTTCTGAGAGAACATATCCTTTGCTACATCATAAGAAATATTTTGCAGGCAAGCTCATACATTGATCTGGGGTGCTATTTTTGTTAGTTTCAATACAAATGTTTTGCAGGCGAGCCCACACATTGATCTGGGGGTGCTATTTT
>JAFIDM010012231.1:111317405-111331274 GCA_023159025.1 Thereuonema tuberculata
GTGTCTGCAAAGTTGAAAAGGCTGACAAACGCTAAAAAGGGATACAAAAAAGATAAAAAAAGTTATTGGATTTCAGAATTTGAATTTACATTGACTAAATTAAGTAATACTTTGACCTTTGCAATCCCAGTGTAGTTAGTGAATATTAAGTTTCTTAATTTTTTGTTGTATTTTTTCCATCATGTATTTCTTTTTATCGTGTAATTTTATATATTTATTTTACTTTATTTAAATTTACATTGTTATTTGAAAATTAAAATTTTTTGGTTCATTGATAACATACTGTTTTAGATATTAAAATAAAAGAAAATAATATAGAAATATCTTCGATGCGCGACAACACTCATCTTTTAAATACACGTAAGCAAGATTAAAAATATTTAATATATATATAAAATGAACAAAAGCTTGCCATTAAATATTTTTAATCGTGCGAATATATATTCTCACGCATTCGGAAGTGATGTATAATGCGTTATCTAGGTTTTTTGCGCGACCAAAATGCATTGCGAGCTAAAAAGAAAAAAAAAAAAAATTAAGATTCTGCATTCCGACGATTTCTTGTTTTTGACAGTGCTCTGGTCCCTAACTTAGAAGAAGCGGGGTTTGCCTATACATAATACCATCTGCAGATTTTACTTACACAGTTAATATCACTCTATTCTGGTTTGTTCGATATTCGGGTTGTGCGTACATTTCACTCGTACTGCCAGTACTATTGTACCGATCTGAGGATTAATAAATGGCCACAGTCTGCCGGAATGACAGAAAGAGATAAACGCAACATCCATGCCGAATCCAGGATTCGAACCCAGATTCAATTTAGCCAGTTCCATCTTAAACGCTGAAACGCCGGTAGATACTAACTTCAACTTTATTAACTTTATTGTTATTATTAGACTCCATATCGGGAGATAACTTGTTTAATGAGTTTTGATAATTAATAAAGTTTGTGAAATTCTCTCTTTCCTTTACAATGAAGTTCATTTTCAGAAAATTTGCAATTCATTCATTGATCACGAGCCTTTGTAAATTACATTAAAACTATCAATCACTCCTTTTGTTGGAGATAATCTGGGACGAATCACAGGACTCTTGTCCCCTTGTCTACCGCTCTGCTAATGATGGCGGCAGAATCGAACTTCGGATAAAGTAAAATGACTAGAAAATTATTAATTCTTCTTTACTGATTTTCGTAACTGTCAGCGTTTTGTGTGTTTTTAAATACCAGCCACAGTGAATATATAGAGAAAACTGTAAAATCAGATACTTACTTAAAATATAGAATATTTTCCACCAATCATTTATTTAAAGGAAAATATTTTTCAAAATCTAGAAAAGTCGTATTTTTTGTTTGTTTTCGTCGGAAATCACGAGTTTTTGGAGATTAATCCTTTAATGATCCAACACATTACTTTGACCAAACTATTTGGTCAATTTGCTCTCTTAACTCCTTAAAATATCATTTTAACTAAGAAGCCCTTTTACAATTTAAAATTAAAAAAGGCCGACATGTAGAAAACATTCAGAGATAACTAACAATCTTCTTAAAACGTAAATCGTTACCAAAATTTTTTGTCTAGTCAGCTTCATTTTGTCTCGGAGAATTTTCATTTTATGTTGAATTTGTTATTTGCTAAGGGTTTATTGCTGATCGCTCGCTTGCTCCGATTGTTGAAGTATCTAAGGATAAGGACTTAAATGATATTTTATGCTACCATTACGAAAATTGTAGCTTGCAAAGACGGCAATTGCCAGTGAATTTCCTCCAAAACTTTTGTAAGCCTTTGGATAGTCAAACAATAAGAATATATCGCTGGCCAGTCAAGACATTATATATTTAGCTTAAATACGTAGCCTAATAATCCTTTAATTTACATCGTGTAGCTGTAAATTAAAACTATGAAGTTTTTAGAATACTGCTTTAATTCGAAACTAGCTTACCTATTTGTGTCTGTTCAAGATAATTGAAAAAATAATTATCCTAGAAGACTGAACATTAATTTAGGTTATCGAAAAAGACCTTTTCAATTTGATAAACAATAGACACCTATTACAGAGAAAACGGCCAAAATATTTGTATATATGTTCAAGTATCAGATTATTTTATTACTAGAAAGCTGAAATAGGTAAATGTGTAGAATTAATGTACAATAATACAAATTTATTAAGTATGGAAATCTTGTTATTTAAAGTTATAGCTTTTTTTTTTATTAACTTTTTACCATATTGATCTAATTCTTAATGTCTTATCATTTGTTTTCTCTGCTATCAAAATTGGGTTTCGTAGAATATTTTTTGCAGTAAATTTTTTTTTTATGTCTTCTGAGATTAATTAGTCATTCAGTTCTAAAACTAATAAAACAATTTCATGAAGATAGGCCTAGTGTGGGGTAATACTGTCCCTAACATTGTGATAAGATGATTGTTCTGCTACTATCCAAATGTCAATACAGATCTTGACTTCGACTTACCCAAGAGAATTAGGTGCATGCTTTCAGGCATATACGTATAATAGAAAAAAAATAGTAGGCCATCCAGTATGCCATCCTCAAGTAAAAGTGATTCCAGTTTGATTGGAAACGGCACTATGCTTTTGACAAGTTCACTAAATAAAAGGTGTAAAACGTAAAAGAAATGTAAAAAAGTGTTGCAGGAATGTTTTAAAGGAAGCCTGGGATTCTGGAAAGGAGTATGAAATGGGGACAAAGGTTAAAAAAGTAATGGAAGAGAGGAAAATGAAACCTACGTGTTTAGATGCATCAGTTGAGTCAATAACTATCAAATATATTGTTATAATATACATGTATATTTACATTTTTATCAAAAACAAAGTCGGATTTCTTCTGTTTGCTCTTCATGACGAGCGTTAGGTTCCCCCCAGCCCTCTGTAAAATGGTAACCGCGATTCTTTCCTGGAGGTTAAAGACGGGTGAGGTTTGGGCTGACCACCTATTCTCAACGGTGGTCAAAGAAGCATCAGAGCATACATCTTCGGTGCAGCTATGAGCAGCATTGGCTTCAGGAGGAAGCACCTTCCTACCCATCTACCTGTCAACTATTTTAAAATGCACTTTCCAGGATATAGTATATAGTTGTTTTACTGATGCCTTGTATTTTATTTCGTTTACAAGGACTAAAAAAAAAAATTATGATTTATGAAATGTGAATTCTCATAAATCCGTTCTCGGCAAGTCAGTCCATATAACATTCTCAGACTTCCTTCTGATTTTGAACAACAGCCTAATGTTATTTAAAGTTAGGCTAGAATAAACCTAGAATAACTAGCCTAGAATAAGTTAGCCAACTCCGAACAAACTATACTTAACAAAGATTTTCGAAACGACTGCATCCTTAAATTGTTGGGTTGTTGGTTTTTTTTTCGAGTTGACGGATGAAACTTATTTTCATATCATTAGTATTCGCTAATTGAAACTTAACGGTCTGGAACAGCGAAGCAGATTATGTTAACGTGGTATTATTTGTAAAGGCACGATCTGGTAGATTAACGAAGAAATAGGAAACTCTTCCGAATTCGTCTGTATCGAGCCTTATTGGACGAGACAGTGCAATCCCTCCATCGCAGACTCATTAGTCTAAGTTCAAGTTATAATAATTGCTTCTGCTTCACAGTCTGCTGAAGTTAAGTTTAATGAGAAAGACCTTAACACCTTCTACTTTATTATTGTTGCTGTTGCTAAGCAACTATGATATAGACATAGACAATTTAATCATTTAACAAACGCAGCTTATCAGGATTCAACCGTTCAAGTTTTACTTTCGTAGTAAAGTTTGGTGCAGTTTGTAAGCAAAGGAATGATGACTAAATTATTATTAATAAGGTATTATTATTAAGACTTATGAGATCACCGTGTCTGTATGGGTATGTGCATTGTCTGTTCTTTTTCATTAATAACTTTTGAATTTGACATCGATATTTTATGGTGAAGAAAATATTTCTATTGTCTGTTTGGAAAAAAAAAACAATTCCTGATGCCATCGTATTTTGTTTGAGAAAGACCTTAACACCTACTTTATTATTGTTGCTGATATAGACATAGAAAATTTAATCATTTAACAAACGCAGCTTATAAGGATTCGAAGGGATCTTATTATTTGGATCATTCTTTTATTCAGCTGTTTACTTTATCCCATTCCTTTTCACTTAAAATCCTTTTATCTATCATTACGTAATTTTAAGAAGTTATTTTCTGACATACATACTTTTCGATCGGGGCTGGACAGGCGCATAATAATTCTGTGATCAGAATACTAGTGAACAGACATGACTCAACGTTTTCCGCTATGTGTGTTTTGTTTTTGTTTTTTCGTATGGTTACGCACGTGTATTGTTATACAGATTATATTGTCTGTATGATTTCTTCCAAGTGAAGTTGAAGGACGTTCCAGTAAACAGTAACGTACTGAGTCATGTCTATTCGATAACAATCTGAGAGAATTCGGCGATAATCATCTTAACTATAACTTCTCTTTAGTATTTGGTCAAAACGCATAGGAGATGTTAAAGTTCTTAAAATTATTATTATTATTTAAAAAAAAAAAGAGATGAGCCTAAATTTAAGATAAATGTGGAATTAAGATAAATAAATCTTCTTGCCTTTTGTTGTTGGTGAGGTCATGGCCGGGACGGCGGTGACTTTTACCAACAAGACCTTGCCTTTCTGATTTTGTTAAGGGAAGGCGGGGATTGGGCTGATGAGTCCGTAGAAGGACGAAACGGCCGTTCCCAATTCCTTCCCATAATCTAATCAGAAAGGCAATTTCTCCTTTTATTCAGGTGCTGCTTTTCCTTTTCTTTAGTTAATAAATAAATCTTTCTGAAATGTTTAATTTTATTTAATTTTTATTTTATTACCTTCACGTCTTTCTTGAAGAAATAAAAAAACAAATCAAAATAAAGCTTTATACCAAGTTAGAATAGCATTAGAATTATCATTTATTTTATTTTAAATAGATAATATCATTTGTTTTCTTGCTGATAACGTAAAGAAATAATTCACTGATCTACCATAAGCTTCATATGTTAGAGTTAATTTAAACTCAAGGTTTAATTTGCTGAATTTTTTAGACAGTTTTTAATATTGACCTAAATTTGTAGATGCAACAACTCAAACATTATACAGTCAGACCTCGATATAAGGTCACCCCTTGGGACCTCGCGAAAGTGACCTTATAAGCGGGATGACCTTATAACCGATTCATACGCATTTGTCAATAAATAAGCATTATATAAATACAGTATGATTCTTTGTAAATTTTTGTACGTATAAAAATATCAGTTTATTAGGTTATAATTTTTAAGTTAGTTGAACCAATTAAAATTAATGGAATCAGAAAGAAATTATTTTTTAAAAATTTTAATTCGGAATAAAGTGTATACAAATAGTATTAGTATGCTCAAGCAAAGTACAGATGTACAATCGACCTTACTTAAAGTAATCCATAATGCAGGACTGTCGCGATTTTGGTTTCATCTTTTGTACAATGTTTTCTACGTTTTGTAGTTTCTGAAAATTTAATGCTCCGAGTGCTTCTGTTTGTGTCACCACTTCACTTTTACTTTCACTGACGTTATCTCACTTTCTAATGCATTGGAATCTAAATCTTGCGAAACAATTTCGGAAATCGAAGCTTGAGAAGTGGTAGCAATTTCATCATCAATTCTCACATATTCACTTTCCCCTTCTACAGCACAGCCACGATTTCTGAGATCTTGTATTAATACAGGTAAAGGAATATCGTCTTCATCATCTTTTTTTCCTAGAATTTGAGGGGATGAAGTGCTTTGTGAAAAAGCTGTCACCTCCGTCAGCGTCAGTAGGAGAAATGACGCCGACAAAAGATCGTACCCAAGGAAAAATTCTTGGAATTGAATCAGTGTGGCACTGAAATCACAGACAAAAGTGACCTTATATGCGATTACGGTATTTAAGACCTAACCATATATCCGATAATCCATATCAAAGAATTCCTATTCGATGAGCCGGGACTTTAGAAAAGGGACCTTATATGCGAGTTGACTTTATATGCGGGTGACCTTATATCGAGGTCCGACTGTACTTTGAAATATTGGGAATTTTTGTAAGGATGAAGAAAGTTTTAATTTTTTTTAGCACAAATTTTCTATTACGATGCATTGGAACCGTATTTCCAACGTCGAGTTTAAGGTAGCGTTGCATATACAGGGTGATTCATAAAATACTGGAAAAATAGGCCTATAAAGAACGAACATCGAAATATTTTTCTAAGTCAAATTCTTTGTAAAAAAAAGTAAAATAGAGCATGGAATTCCGGATTGAACGTGCGATACGGAAATCCATGCCCGTTTTTACTATTTTCTTTTACACCGAATTTGACAGAAAAATATTTCGATGTTCGTTCTTTATAGGCCTATTGTTCCAGTACTTTATGAATCATCCTTTATAAATATTTTTTTGTATATTTTTCCAATACTTCAAATTTTAAATAAGGTCTGAACTTCAAAATATTTGTTGAAATACTTTTATTATATTTAATGAAGTAGTGCAGAGAAGTTCATGTTGCCCAGCCACTTCAATCGGATTAGTGGAATGCCCGAGTGCAACTCCAAATAAGGTAACAAATATAAAATGTTAGTCATAATAATATAAGGGAGTAGCAATACTCACTTCTATTTAATATACATTTTGATCAATTAAATACTTGTTGGTTCATTATTAAAAGCTGTAATATTTATTTCTTGTGTCCCCATAAGTAACTAATTATCCTATATAATATTTTGGTAGCAGATATTGCTGATTCCTTACTGTTATTTGATATACTATACAATTAAATGATTTTACTTTTACGCATCTATTAACTGACGACATTTTCTATTAAACCCCAGTATTCAACTATTCCGTCAAACGGTTCTAAAATCCTAAATAACAATAAATGAAGATTTCGCTAAACCGACCGCAGTAAGTCAAGTTCAATAATTCTTATTTGAATTTTGCTATCGAGATGTATATCCAAATAAAAAAAAGAACCGTTTTATGACATTCTTTTAGTTTTTCATTTTATATTATTTTTACAATTGAATAGGAATTTGGCTTCGTGAACTAAATACAATCCAAGTCAAAATGACTATAGCAATTGTATCGTGGGATGGAATGTTAGGCAGGATTCATTTGAGGTCAAATATTGAACCTTTTCTCGCCACCACCTTCGCGTTCGATCCATCCTCATAAATCTGTAGATTGAACGCTAAATTATTATTAATTTTTTATCGAATTCGCAATCTCTTCACTATTTTGCCATTTTTTTATCTTTGACAATAATAATAATGACAATAACAACAGTATTGCAAATTTCAGTATTGCAACAACATTAACACAGGACAAGTAGACAAAACAATGACCCTTAAGTTAAAAAAAACATCAAAATATAAATTACTAATCCATATGTCTTCTTTAAATCTCTTCTTCTGCTTATCATAATTTAAATAAATACTACTTCTACTCTTATAACATATTGTTAATAAACAAACTTGAAGAAATAAGCAAGGAATATGCTTTCGAAAATTCGTTTTCCATTAAAAAATATACTTTTTTAATGTTATGAGAGTAGAAGTAGTATTTATTTAAAATATAAATTAAAAATAAAAAAAGGCAATAAGTAATCCCCGCTAGCTCTAGGCTTAGCATTTAAAGGATTAACTTGTAAAGAAAACATATGCATAATAGTCAAATTTAACGTGCGGTGAGACATATAAGAAGAAAAAGAATATTAAAACCATACACAATTAAAGGTTCACTGAGCTACTTTTGGATTTTTTTCGTACCGGGAAGACAAGACGGAACCGTTTCGAGATTCCTATCTCTCATCGGTTGTGTGCGGTTTTATGCTTCTTTTTCTCTTATACGTCTCATCGCACGTTAAATTTGACTATTATGTATATGTTTTCTTTACAAGTTAATCCTTTACATGGTAAGCCTAGAGCTAACGGGGATTACTTATTGCCCTTTTTATTCTTAATTTATATTTTGATGTTTTTTTAGCTTAAGGGTCATTGTTTTGTCTACTTGTCCTTTGTTTGTTTCTTTTGATTACACTGAGCTGATTGAAGTGAAATATTTCAAAATTTGAATTGAATGGTAGTTAAAATTCCAATTGTAAATCCAATAATGGAATGTAATATAAGACGTTTAATCTAATAAAGTAAACAAAAATAACAAAGTAAACATTGATAATGATGCATTCTTGTAATCGAAGCTTTGCTTATGATTGTTAGCTGTTGTTTTAAATGTTTACTTGTTGCTTTCAAAGTAAAATGTTGTAACAATGCAATTTGTTACGCAGTTCTTGTCCGAATATATTTCATTCTCATTCAATCTCACTTTTTCTTAATCAATTTTCGAAATTCCCCTTAAAAATGTAATATGAATTTTATTTTGTTTTGCTTCCCTTTCGTTATGAGTTAGCAGATCTCGCCTATCAACTATTAAAAAAAATTGTTTAATTAATTTTAGTAAGCTTACTCATTTATGGAACAAAAAATTGCTACTGATAAACATAAATATTATTTTAATCTGCAATTTACATTGATTGACTTTGTTGCTGTATTAATTATTCTCAGGGAAACAAATAACATTGAATTGTGAACTTATTTTTGTAAAATGAAACAAAGAACAACAAAATGTTGGTCTCACAGTCTGGAAGCTATTGGGTTTTTAAATAAAAGAGGATGACTCTGGCTATACTTCTTATTTTTTTCCCCGCTTGTTGTTATGTAATGAACTTCTTGATGGGATCTCAGCCTGCAGACAGGCTTCTCCAACCTTGCTTTATAGAGCCATCATTGGTAATAAAAAGTGATTTATGAGTGCTAGAATAAGCTTTGGTGCCGTAATTATTTCTATATTTATCCACTAATGATTGAAATACCTGACAATAAATAGAACATGACTTAAGGTTTAAACCTTAGCGATGGGGAAGCTCATTACAAGAAACCATTTTCTTTGGGTTTTATTTTCCAACTTTTTATTGTTTTCGTTTTATGCCCTTTTTTTTCAATAAAAAAGAAATTCTGCATACTTGTGCGTTGTATTATAGAACTTAGATGTTGTTTATTTGGCATTTCTGAATTCTATATATAATGGATTTTGCACTTTATTTATAAATAACAAAAAATATAAAAAAAAAACTCATTTTTTGTTAAATTTTAAAGAAGGCGAAACAAACAAATGTGTTTAATTTTTTTTTTAAATTCATAACAATCTTAAAAATAAATATTCTTCGTATTTTTGAGATTAGGAGAAGATAAGTCGTAGGTATCTGAAAGAAGATTAATAAGTAAAATTTCAATCTAATCCGTGTCTAATAGCTTAATAAAAAAAACATGGCTCTTAAAAAGGTCGTGTTTAACTGCGAAAATAAAAATTTTACCTAACAATAAGGATGTCTGAAGATAATAAAGTGAAGATGGCAACGTAAATTTGAATGAAATGTGTTTTTTTAAATAATAGTTTGATGATTAATAGGAATTCTCTTTAATAGTAAATGTGTAATCAAAGATATGATTTCTAAGATATGGAAGTGGACGCTACTAAGATGAATAAATTCGACGTAGTAAGGCTTCCAGGAGCAGTATTCTGTTTTAAAAAATATATAGACTCTATAAGTTTTCATAAAAGAAACAAAATAACAATCGCTACAAAGTAATAAACTGCAGAATTACTAGGACTGAGGAAAAAAAAAAACGTTGAATGTAATTTTTCGAAACTAATTCGTAATAGCAAAGTATAGCTTTTCTTCGTTATGGTAATGAATAATAAAAGGTTTTATTACGGCTTAACATATTCGTTCGGAGATTTTCCGTCTGCTTGAGGGCTGCTTTGGATATAGATCAAAATTTCTTTTTTTTTTTTAAATCAAACCAAAGATACAAGTTAAGCCTAGATAAAACGAACACCATCTTCCGAAAAGCTGTTTCACAGAAGACAGCCTCAGACATTCAAAAAGCTTAAAATCAAACTATCTCTTGAGTTTGAAATCTAACAGTTTCTTGTCTCGAAAACGAAGTGTATTCGAGACTTGTTCAATCTCACTTTCCCACAACATAATTTTCAAAATCTTTTCGTTAGATTTTAGTTAGGACTGTCTATGCAGAAATTTTCTAAATAGTTGCAGTTTGAAAAAAAGAAGAAATGAACACCAAGAGCTACTGTTCTAGTCAGTCCATGTAAGCCTTAAAAAATAGGTTTAGGTTTTGCTCCTTACTCCCAGACTGCGCCTAAAAGTTAAAATTAAAATACTATTCAAATTAAAATATGTTTCAATATATAAATAAGCTTAATGTGCAGGCAGGCATATGCTTCAGTGCAAAAATATAAAACTGTTCATAAATAAACAAAAGGTTCTCGCACTCTGAGCTATCATGTCTGGAATCTGGGGCAGCTGTTTCACCCATATTAGGATTCTTCAACCAGATTTACCCCTGATGCTAGCTCAGAGTGCGAGACAAATATGAAGAAACCATTTCAGCTCCCGAAATGGCCCTCAAACAAAATGAACGCAATAGTTATAAATAACAGTGCACCGCACGATCTCAAATTCTTTGTTCCAGCAACCATCGGGCTCAAAAGAAGTTAAGCAAGGATTGAGAATCTCAAAAAAAACTACCATCAAGGGTAAATCTGACTATAAAAGCCTAATAAGAGTGAAACCGCTGTTCCACATTCCCGATATGATAGCTCAGGATGCGAGAACCTTTTGTTTATTTACGTGCAGTTTAATATATTTTTTTTTCACTAAAATATGTTTCGTTGTTAATAACGAGTCATTGTTATTCGATGTGATGTGGTTTTGATCATTATTTGTTAATTCCGGAAGTTTTACGTTTTTTATTGTGGCCTGTACAGTTACTTATGCAGTAGAACAACGTGTTTCCTTCAATGGCATCCCAGAAACCATATAGACAAAATATGGCTCCAGTACAATCTCAATTCCTTGATCCAAATACGTCGTATTGTAGTTTGGTTCTGAAGGAGGAGTGGGACATGATACTTTATAGATCCTTTTTTTGAGGGATTTTCCCACTCCGGGATGAGATATTTCTTATATCTCATATGTCTCATCCCAGAGTGGGAAAATCCCTAAAAAAAAAAAGGATCTATTCAGTACGTCGTAGTAGAGTAAAAGTTTATACGCTATACCAACAAAACCTAACGAAAATGATTGCGGAAATATTTAGACATACGAATGTTTCGTGAGAATTTTCGTTATAGGGGTTGCAAACATACAGAGCAAAGCAAATACATACGTTAATGTATAGAGGGTGGTGGAAGTACAGTAAACTCCCGATTATCCGCGGGTGGTTTATCCGTTTTGCGGATTATCCGTGGACCTCTCCTGTTTTCATTTTTTTTACTGTTAATTAAAAAAAAAATTTAAATCTAGAATAAGGTAAACAATAAAAGAAGCTAACAAAGTAAGTGTAGACAACAATTTAAAGAACGATCTTGTGGGCGGAGCTTAGGCCGACCTTAAATTACGGGAGAACCTTCCCGTAATAATAATAAAATTTAAAAATACATAATTAATTTAAAATAAAAATAATTGTTTATAATGTATGTAATGTAACTATGTATTGTCATTTTAATGTAAATGAAACATGTTAAAAGCATTTTTGTGTTGATTTTCGTCCTATTTCGTATTATCCGCGGAATTCGCTTATCCGTGGTTGCCGCGCCACCCAATTCCGCGGATAATCGGGAGTTACTGTATATGAAATATTGCAAAAACGTAATACTTAGTTTATGTAAACTAATAATAAGTAAATATATGCTGGCTCTCATCGCGTAGTGGCGACTGAGCATACAAAATGGGGGGGGGGGGTTATTTTGAGGACACGGTGAGATTAAGATAACCGTACTCATAGGTTGTAAGCATCATGTCAGATTGTAAAGAAATCATTCGAATCATTTTTAAGAGGAATGCAAACAGTAGGAACCAAAATAAATGTACATAGTTTTAATAAACTACCTACTAAGTTTTAATTGAAATCTGTCTGGCCGTTTTAGAGTGGTATGCTTACAAATAGACAACTGACTAAGAGAAAAATCATCGGAAGCGCAGTGAATGAAAGAAAGAAAAAAAGTGAATGTTCAAGGGAAACAGCTGTTCTAGGATGGCACTTAATAAACACTTGATCTCATCCACTGATGTTTATGAATATTTTGCGGTGCTTTTTATTGCTTTTAATGCGCTACGGAAATTCACTGAGGACGATGGAATGCTGGCACAGGAGTTTTTTAAACTTGTTTTTTATTGTGAATTTCTACTTGTTGATTTTGTTTGGGAAGGCTCCACTGTGATTCCCACGATTGGAATAGTGAAACTTCTCCTGTTTCATAATAATAATAATAACGTCGTTTTTCTCTGCCTTTTTATTTAATTATAAGAATGATTTTCAATCTTTACTGCATTTTTGTCATAAAATATCCTATCTATATGTTTATTTCATTTAAGACTGATATTTATTTCAGTATCGATATTTTATACTTTTAAATGGCTACCTTTATCCTGGAAAGCGAGGCTTTTAAACTCTGAAGGACAAAAAAAGTGACAATTCTTTTTTTTTTTTCCTCTCTACTTAAAAATCTACTGGAAGTAGGAGGGCAAGTGAAACCTCGTAAATCGTTTGGCTAGTTTGAATGAGTTCCTTGGCCTGCTCGCGATATTTAAACTGATTTACGCCCGGTTTATAAAGCAATTTTTTACATCTTCCATAAATCATGAAGAATTTCAACAAAGTTCAAAATCTCGGGATCGTAGTGAGATTTTTTTTTTCTTGAAATTTAATTAACATCCAACCATCAGGAAATTTTGAGACAAACAAAAATAAAATAAACTATCTATACCACTAATCACTCAATTAATTGTAAGACTAATGAACAACTTTTTTGAATTTAATAACTTTTTTTTTTTTTCAGTTGAAGATCATTTTGTTAATTATATAAAAGTTAAATAAAGGTGGTCTTTTATATTAAGATAAAGCCCACCTATTAAAATTTTTCGTTTATTTTTCTTTTTTTTTAAGCAATGAAAAAAAAATAAACAAGACAAAATAAAGGAAAAGCCGGTTTTTTTTTTTAGGTTTTACTGAATACAAATGGAGATTTTTTTCGTTTTCTAAAAAAAAAATTAAATCATTAGACTTCAGTTGTTTGAATCCAATTAATTATTATCATTTTACAAGTCGCGCAGATATTAAGAGGATTAATAAGTGAATATTAATACGTTCTTTTTTAAGATGACGATACAATTAATTGTTTATGTTCTAATGCATTCTGTGGAAATTCTTCTCATCTTTTCGCGCTAATTTCTTTACAAGAACCCGCATGAAAAATTTCAAGATTATTAAAAATCACCTTTTGTTGTTAAATATCTAGGCCAAGTGTAAAAGACGATCTGGAAGCTTCAGAAGTTATTAGGAGTGGGGGGAGGGGGTTACATACACAAGCTCAGAAACTCCCTGATTTGATGAGCATAGCCTTCCTAGGAAAGTTGGCTTATAATGAAGACTATTTCGCACTTTCTGACACATTAAATTGTCTGAACCACACGGAGTTAGTAGATGTAAAACGTAAGAAAGATGAAAGGTACCTCCACATTTACGAAAGCAAACAAATCCACTACGAAAGTGAAGCAACTAATTTTTATTTTAAAAATTAGACTTCCACGTCATTTGTGGCTGACGTGAATGCAAGGAAATACAGTAATTGCTACAGTAGCACTGTAGCTGCTTCGCTTTGATAAGTGAATTTATTTTGTATTCTTAATTTTGGAGGAGTCAATGTCTTTCTTTTGTGTGAATGTAGTAATATC
>JAFIDM010012231.1:111336085-111349394 GCA_023159025.1 Thereuonema tuberculata
TAGGTAATTCTTATTCTTCATTTTTTTTCTCCCCATTTTAAATCTTTTCACAGTTTCACAACTTCAAGTTATTTTTAAAAATCATTATTAGGAATTCAGGGTATTAACAAGGTTTGAGTTAAGAATGACGATTATTCCGTATAAATAGGGGTGGGTAAGATAGCACGAGGTCGCAAAGAGAATCGCTCGCGCATTTTCTAGACCACCCCGGCGCAGTCTATTCTAAAGTAAAGGTGACTCAGAAGCCGTTGCGAAGCACTGTGATTGGTTTACTAATCACTACCCCTACCTTGTTTTATATGTAATGTCCTTCTTTAACTGTTTCACATAATCCAATTCTAATTCACATGGAATCTTCTTGATGCGATGACATAACAGTAGTTATGTGATCAAGTTCTATTCTCTTTCGATTCGTTGAACTCGATTACAAAAACACTGCTATATCAAATTCAAGGTTTTTATTAGAAAAATAAGACAAAAGGTCATCGTCAATAAACGGTGAAGATTGATATCACTAAACTTAGGAGTTTGAATTCTTGATTTTGATGTTTGTGCTGTTAAAGTTTTGTTTATTTTATTTTGACTGTTAAATTGTAAATATTGAATGAGATCTACTTTAGTAATTTTATTCGCATGTTTTTTAGGTTTTTTTGTAAATTTAGTAATTTTGAAGTGCAGCTTCGAATTTACTTGAATTTTAATTTTTTCGATATTGTGAATATCTTGTTTTTAACGATAAATTGATTGTCGTGATTCGCGTTATAACCAGGCTTCATTTAAATAATTAAATTCGTCTTAAAATGAAATATTTAAAGATGTTCGACAATTTCAAATAGACCTCCTTTAAGAAATAAAAGAAAAAACATATATATATAAAATATATATATATATTAAAGAAAGAGTTTGATGCTCTGAAGTATTTGCCAATCCGCACCTGTTTATTTTTTAATGATATTATTATTAATTAACTCAAATTCAGATTTAAAATAATAGTATGACTGTGCATTTCCTTTTGCCTCTAAAAAAATAATAGTTTTATGAACTTTTTCTGTATATATTAGAATGGTGCGTTGCGTGTTTCCAGTGTTTGTTATTTCATGTTTTTCTTTTCTTCTCTTTTTTCTTAAATCCTGCTGTATAATAGTAGTGGCTTTTGAATTATACTCTATTCCGATAAGGAATTTATTGCAGGGAAATATCATTTCAATCTGTTATTACAAAAGTATATAATTTGAAAAGCGTTTTACACACGAGCAACATCATTATGGCGATGTCTGTCCCTTATTCGACCTAACCAGTAATTTGAATAGCCCTGTTAGACATGCCCAGTTTAAGGTTTCAACCTCCTTGAAATGTATTTCTTGAGATACTGTTTATATTTCATGAATGCTTGAATTTCAGCGCTCGAATCGAGAGAAGATTTTGAATAATTATTCCAAATTTTCTGTAGCTATTAGAAGTTAGTAATAATAGAAATACTTCAGATTAATTATAATTCGAATAGTTGGACTTTTTGTTTTTTTGTTTTGTTTTTACAAATAATTAAAAAGAGAGTTTTTGAATGTAAGTTTTGTATTAAATTTCTCATTTTGTAAAAAGAATTTCTAATTTTTAATCTATAAATATTCTTGGTTAGAATGGTTACATAAATTGGTTCCTAAAACTATGAATATTGTATTAAAATATTAAATGCAGTGATTTCATTACCGGTACTGCTAGTGTTATATGTCTTCAATATAGACATAGGAAAACGAGTTTTATCAGAATTGATGTAGAAAAAAAAGAAGACTTTTTCATTCTCACAGCTGTTATTCATCTGTTTTTAGTTTTCTCTCTAGAAAACATATTATTATAATTTTAAACAGAAAATATATTATTGAAGCAGGGAAACGAAATGCTTCTAGACCAACATTTACAAGTCAGTGATATTAGATGTCTTTGCAAAATTTGTAATTTGATTAATATTTTCGAAAGCTTCGCCCTAATATATGTGTGAAGGATGTTTGTCTATATTAAGATTCCGAGCTTCATCGATACCCAGAAATTGCGTAATGGATTTTGATAAAATTTTGAAAGGATGCTTAACGTTAGCAGAAGAGTTACATTGATTATCTTTGCATTTACTAAAGAATATCATTATACTTTACTTTCTAAATGGAAATTACAGATATACAGTATATAGTATTAATTATTCCTTTGTAGAATATATTTGACCCTTATTACTATTCTATCAATAATACAAATAAAAAATGCTCAATTTCTCTGGTTTCGAACTTAAATCAACTGAAACATGCTGATTTTGTTCGTAGAAAATGAGTATTTTTCTTAACTTATTAAAATGAAGGTGACAAAATTTGTAAAAGTGAAAAAAATAAAAAATAAAAAAAATTACCAAGGTATGCAAAAGATCTTTGAGCCTTCACAAAAATCTCCATTGACAACGACGAAGTAAGTTCTTAAAGTACTGTAGAAAAGCACTTCTCGAAGTAATGACCTTCAGATGTTTCATCATTCTCTGGTAGATGGCCTTGATGCCATCAAATGTTGTTCCTTTATTGGTGACAAAAATAAAAAAGTTCACTGGTGTGAAATCAGGTAAATAAAAAGGGTGCTCCATAGTAGTGATCGTATTCTTTATGGTGTGAGAGTTTCCTCAATCGATTCACAACCGTCACGAAATCGCACAGATGAATGGAACACAAGCATTCCTGTTAGAAACTGATCTTTCAGCATCATCTGATGAGCATTGGCTGTTCCGTCTTTCAATTTGTAATCCAGTAGACCAATAATTTTGTCGGGCAACTTTAAGACGAGAACTACGAATCAATACTAATTCACTTATGCGAAACAAGAACACCAAACTTACTGATAAATGATGTAGTACTTACATGACGCCACTAAAATATATGGTCACATCTATTTGGTTGACCTAACACTTCCGACAAAGTAATCCATGAATTCAGTAGCGAGATGTCCATTCCTTTCTCAAGAGTAATTTTCCGTTCATAGATTGTTTCGACAATGGATGACGTCATGCAGTTTGTCTTTATAAACCATCACAAGAGTATCTACGGGTTCAGGGCCAGAGGTATCTGGTGGCCAATCAATTCTTTGAATATCTATCCAGGTATTCAATCAGAAGGCTATGAGGACAAAGGATTATTGTCCATGAAAACAAATTTTAGACCAACAAATCTCAAAAATAGGCATCGTATAAGGCGGTTTACGATCTTCTCTCGATGCCTAAAGGAAAATGAAAAGATACGAAGTTAAATGATCAACCTTACACGATATTTGCTCACATCTATATTCCTGCATTTCCTAGATTTTTTTTTCTTTTATAATGACAGATGGACTCGGCTGCCTCTTTCTCTACAGATGTATTGGTGTCGAGAATCACTTATTAGAGAAAATGTGAACAGTATCATCTGTGAAAATACATGTCCTACTGATTAACTATCCAATTTAATGCTGCCGATTTCTAACAGAGATTTTTGTAGCCATGGTTAAGGGAATGGCTTCCTGGAGTACTATCCTCTATCACGAATCCTTAATAGTATCATTCATCGTCATAATGAAACTGTGGCCGATAGGAGTTCAAAGAAGATTTGATCAATTATGCATCTTTTCAATTTTGAGATATATGTTTAGGTGTCGATCAGTGTGAAGACCGGTATTTTTTGCTATGGACTGAGATTTCGAGTGGGATATTATTTTTAAAAAATGAAGAAGGGGGGGGGGGTCCTCAGTTCTATCAATCAAAAAAAAAATTTGGTTTTACCGTTCAGATTTTGTGGAGAAAATGCAAAAAATCCAAAACATCCCTATGGAGACCTTTGATCCGACCAACCACGCACAAAAAGAAAAATACCATGTCGTCCAGGATTTTTCTACGATATTACGGAGCAGAACATTACTATTTAAAAGAATAAATTTCATACTTTATTTACTAAGACTTGCTATTTATGATTGCAACTTTTCTGTGGGCCGGTATTTATTTTTCACGGATCACACTTTAAGAAATCCTAGTAAAGATCACTGTTGACCTTGGAATGTCTCGATACGTTATTACATCTTGGAACTGTCGTCTAATGTCGATCACTTTTCAGACATATGTATTAACAAAACATTGATTTTTGATGTTAATGTTATAATACAAAAACAAATTACGAACTTCGTGGATTACTGATAATGAGATAGGCCTATTATACCGTATTACAAAGCCCTATATATAGAGTTCACGATTTTATTCATTATAATCCTTTTTTATCTTTAAATCGTAATTCATCGAAACTAAATGTCATTATATCCTGAGTTGCAATTTATTAAGTTACCATTAGACTATGGTCAGTGTATATTTTTCTAATACTATACTTATATCTTTATTTAAAAAGAAAGTTTTGGCGATTTTTTTTTCCCCTCCAAAACTGACTAGATTAAAAAAAAAAAATGGAAATAACTTAGGTTTTAGATTGGTGCTTCATTTTATCACAAAGATAATATTATTTTCATTTAGTTAAAATTGAAAAAGATAAATACTGCGGAATTTTCGAAATAGCTAAGAAATATTACTTAAAATACAAAGTAAGTTAGTAAGTTAATGTTCCCGAATAAGTTAGATATCTTCCTTTATATGTTCATTAGATAAGATGATCTAGAACTAACGATATACATAAATATATATTGATTGTTAGATTATGAACTTTGATATGACTTTAATAGCATTTCAGAGGTGAAAAACAAGTTTTGATCTCTTCGATTCTTTCATCTTAATATATAAAAATGAATGTTTCTTTGTTTCTTTGTTTCGTATGCGTTCCTATACCATTCATCAGATTGCGCTGAAACTTTGGTGAGTTGTTGTGCGAACGCCCGCGAAAGTTTCTGAATTAGTAGAACCATTTTACAATATCTTGTGCGCGAGTTGTTTCAACAAATGAGTGGATTTCTGGTTTCAATGTTTGCAGTTTCTAGTGCGACTCGCATTTGCAATGACCATCAACAAAGCACAAGGACAATCGCCAGAAGTGTGTGGACTAAATTTGGAAAATGGTTCTCCGCGTCGGAAAACCATCTGATTTATTCGTGTATGCACCAGATGGAAAAACAAAAAATATTTTGTATCCAAAAGTACTTGGATAAACAGAATTAAAACACACTTTCTTTCTTTGAGTGGCATTGCAACGCATGCCGGGTGCAGCTAGTTTTGTAATAAAAAAATAAAAGAAAAAAATATAATCTGCTCAGGATCTTGTGCCTGCTTCTATGATAATGTGAAATAAAAAGTTTGTTTGCAATGCCTAATGATAATTAAGAACTTATTGTTAACTGAAAATAAAAATGATTTTTTTTTTTTAAATATATTGGTTATTTTTATTATGTACTCTTTTATAAATCGTCCCCACTGGAAACAGACCAAACGAATTCATTTACAGCTCATTGTATTTTTGTAGATTATTGATACATGTAAATGCTATCAGATGTCACTATCAACCGCCATACATAGATTCTTGGAGTTTTGTTGTAAATATAGAGACGATCTTCGTGTATTTGATTTGATAGCACAACTAATGTAAATCGATTGTAGATAAACTGCAGATGACGTCGAATAGCATGAATGATAAATCCGCAGCCGTAATCGGCCTCCAAAGAGGATTCTACATAGACGCGCTATAGTTATTATCACTATTTGAAGAGAATAAGAGTCCGAGAACGTATTACTAAAAATATGTCTTTCACCTACTTTCAATAAAATATGTACAATATTCCTGAAAGTGTTTAAGTTTAGGATAAGAATTAATAATAATTTATTCTTAATTAATGGCGATTCAATTGGATCAATTACCACTTGCTGAAGACTACGACAACTTTATAAGACCAAGTAAAATGTGTACTTCTCGCCTTGTGGCCCACAAGTACGTTTATACGGGAGCTGAACTTCTTGGTCCTAAAATCTGAAACTCGTCCAGCTATATAACGACTGATCAGTTAAATCGTCAGGACAATTTCTGTGCTTCGTCATCAGTAGCAGCAATCTGCCTTCGTAAAAGGCAGGAGGTATTTGATTTATCCACTCATCGAGTGTCGTCATCCTTCAATAATCAAAGCACAGTTTGACGAGGGAATGTAGTCATTTTACATATAGCACCAAATGCTACCCCAAAAGTAAAAATATTTCTTATTCATCCGCTCCATCTCGTTCGTGATGGTTTACTTTCACATAAATCAATGTTCTTGTCACTGTTAATTTTTAAAAGGAATTTCATTAACAAGAAAAAATAAATATTAAATAAATAATTTATAATATTATTGGGGGGGGGTTACAAAAAATGAAATTTTAATGAGAAGGACTGTATTTCACAGTTAGAAATAAAAAAAGTATTGTTTACGCTGCTACAGCAATCAGCAATATCTGATCTTAAGTTGAAAAAAATAAAATGTAATGATTTTTGCGAAAAGATATTTGAGATCTTCCCTCCGTGATAGTGTTTAGCTGTGATCAAAAGTTTATGACGTGATACAGAAACAGAATCTTTTCCAAGATCTTGAAAGTAATTTTTAATGAAATTTCTTAAGAAGGTTTGAATCAGGAACCATATCTCCACGAAGAGAATCATTGATGATATTGCAGAAGAGAAACTTAACGTGTAAATTGCATTTTTTTCTTAATAAAATGGAAGAAATAATAATTTTTCAGTTATTGTTGTTTAAATTATTTAATTGTTAAGTATTAATAACAACAATACATCACATACTGAAGATATCCTTTATCCTTTATGCATGATTTTTCATTTGTTCCTTTGCTTTATTGACGGATGAGAACTAAGTTTCTCTGATGAAGCTGTAATGGCGTCTTTGTTACTGTTCCTCTGTTAAAGGATCCCATTTTATAGGCTCCTTCGGGACGATGTATAGACTCCAACGATTCTCGACATCTGGGTGAAATTAGGGTCCGATGCCCTCTCGCCTTTAACCCTAGGAAGAAGACCATTCTTCATTTTACAGAGAGCTTGGTAAACCTAGGGAGCCGTCTGGAAGAGAAATCTGTTGGGGAAAATCGCCGACCTTTGCCTGAACCCGGTTTTCCAGCTTACAGTTCAGAGCCTATACGACTGTAATACTAGTACCGCGAATGTTTCTCTGTTGCTAAAGAGAGTAATACAGACAGTTTGAAATAATCGCAAAAATAACGAAAGGAAACAGCAGTTTTAAAATGTAAAAACCAATGAATTACGACAAGCGATTTTTAAACTATGTTTATTGTACTTGTTTATTGTCTATAATATTTTGTCTATAATATATTTTTTGTTTATAAGATATTTAATCAATTTTGATATCTAGAAACATTCACTCTTATTTTACAAATAAATAAATAAATAAATAAATAAATAAAAAATAAGAAGAAAAAAAATTGAAACGCTTTCTAATCTAAATCGATCAATGTTCTCATCAAAGTTAATTTTTAAAAGGAATTCATTTAAAAAATAAAATAAAAATAAGCGCCTTGCTTTTTTTATTTCATTACAACTGATGGAATTCTAATATGAGGTTGTGTTAATTTTAAGGGATTTCTATATGTTTGTATTTTGAAACCAACGACAGGAAGGGGAGATAAGAGAAAGGGACAACAACAAAAAAAGACGAAGAAAAAAAAATACAGCTGCAGTGTTAGAATAGGAAAACCCACCCACCTGCATTTGGGAGTAAGACGATTTTTGTTGGTTGGACTTCAACGACCAGATCTGTCTGGACTAAAAATTTATTGCATCGTAAAACTTGGATTGAATTTAAAAGCAAGGAAAAAAAAAACAAAGAACGAGAGCATGAATGACAGACAGGGAAAGAAAGAATAAAAGAAGAAACGGAAGTTATTTAAATGTGGTTCATTTTGAGTCACTCCCGAGAAGCTATTTCTGACATACAATGATTGTTGATGCTATTTCGGTCTCAGATTAATTTCCCATGGCTTCATTATAAGAAAATTAAGACGGAATCGAAATAAATCAATAAAAAGTTAAAGAAACTGAAAGCAAACAAATTTCAAACTTAAGCATTTATTAGGAAAGACCTTAATTCTACATCTGTGTTCTGCAGAAATTAGCGAATGTAACAGTCCTTCCGGAATAGAAATATAGGCAGATTGTAATTAGGTGTGAATATTGATGTCCTTCGTAGTTATCTTTTTCTTTTATTATTATTAAGATTTAATTTTCGAGTTAAAGATTAGCCTGTTGTACGTTAATTGAGGGATAATTGAGGGATTAGCCTGTTGTACGTTAAACAACTTATTAAAATTGATGGGATAAACGTTGTATAATTTCCTCCACATTCTATAGATCGAGTAAGCAAGTGTGATGAGTATTCACAGACGAATAGCACAGCTTGAATTGCAAGTTAACTTGCACAGTGTTTTATTTTTTGGTGTTAGATTGTATGAAGGTTTTTTATACACAAAAATAAATATATATGTATCGACTTTATTTTTTTATATATTGTGTGCATTGTGTTGTAAAGTAGGATTGTTCATATCTTACGAATTCGGAGATGATTTGATAATTTTTCCAAAATCCCAAGTTGTATTTCTTCACCAGAATTAGATCATTTAATCATCTAGATAATTCCTTTTGTTCTTATCTGTCTTATTTTTAAAAAAAAAAGTCTTGAATTCAAACTTTCTTCGCAATAATTCAAGAAATTTTATAGATCAAAATCTTTTTTATTTTACTCTGGATTTCCTGCAGTATTTGTCAATGTTAGAGCTAATTTGAGATGAGACGAATTAACAACTGAATAAATAAAATTACAGATTCTTAACCAGCATTTAAATTAACTCTGCAACTAAATCAAGAATTTCCCTAAGCCCTTAATGAATATTGATGAGGAAAGATGACTGATAGAACGATTTCAACTTTATAAAATGTTATGTTGTTGAACATGGACGAACATGAGAATACAAATAACATGTTTAGTTTGAAGTAAAACTCAACCATTGGGGATTCGATGACATTACAGCGTTCATAAATGGGTTTGAGAATGATAGGAATGAGGAAAATAGGGAAAATTAGAATATTAGGTCAAGCAGATGGTGGATGTGGGAGATGGTATTTGAGCTATAAATAAATTGAACTACTACAAGTATTATTGTTAAGTCTTCTTCACTGTAACCTCCATTTTTCTCAGAAATATCCACATCATACTCTATTCTAATTAACTTGTTGTTTTTCTGCTTTAAAAAGAAGAAACAAAATTGAAAGTAAATTGAAAAAATGATATTTGCCCATAATGTTAACTCAAAAACCCAATAATGCAGTACATTAACGTGTGTGGAAATGTTGAACATAAAAAATAAACGACAACATACTTTGAAATAACAATATTTAAAAAATTAAAACACTAAACGGTTACATGTTTCGAGTAGTACTTCCATAGTTTATCCAGGTCCTATGATGAGCGGTGAAAGGAAACAGTTTTCATTTCTGATGTACAGAAATTCCATTGTTATTGATTTTGAAAGTTTATCTACAGTTCAATAGTTATCGCATCTAATACAAAAGATATTACAAACCGAATGCATGTTGATATTTCTCAGTTAACCATTTGCTAACGTCTTTACACACATTTTGTGTGTTCTTAAATCAATAGATAAAAGCTTAATGTGTGTTAAATTGCATTTAACGGAATAATAAATCACCAAACACACAAAAATTTGTTAAAAAAATCTTTGTAATAAAAAACATTTAAAAATACATTACGGAAAACTAAAATTTTATGCGATTCCCTTGTCAATCCTAAGCTCTCGTTTTTGGTTTTCCGTAATGTATTTTAAATATTTATTATAAAGATTTTTTAACAAATTTTGGTGCGTTTAACTGAATTCTTATTCAGTTAAATCAAAGGATATTTTGGATTTTTAACTTAAATTTAACGTAAGATATTTTTTCTACTCCTGTAAAAAAGAATTATTAGTTCTAATGTCATTTCGTATAGTTATGAAGCTAGTTTCTTGTGTCTTCTTTGTTCCATTTCTCCTGACTAGTCTTAGTTAGAAGCATTTCGGGGGTTGTGTCAAAAGTTATAATTTTCAGTCTAAACTATGCTACTTTTTTTTTTTATATATTGTATTTTATTACAAGTGTTATTGATTGAGATTGAAAATTAATTTATTTCAACAATAAACCATTGCTTTATTTAATAGGCCTGCTTCTGCTGATTGAGACTTTACTTTTCTATGTGGTTCTGTACTTTCAAAAATAATAGTAAACAAGAAAGAACTTAAAACCTATTTTCCTTATAATGTTACAATCTTACAAAACCTAAATTCCTTAAATTTTACTTTTCTTTCTTCTTCTTCTTTCGAATTTGGCCAAGTAGGGACCACCTAAAATAACTTCATGGTTTTCTTCCCTGTTTTCATTCTCTTCCTCCAGTATTCTTTCATCCTTTCACTCTGTTGCTTTCGTCTTTCTTCTGTCCAGATTCCCCCTGTTTTCCTTTTCTGCTTTGTTTGAAAACCAACAAAATTTTTTTAACTTTAGATCTGGGCATCCCCCTATTCTCCAATTTTTCCGCTGTTATTCCCATTTCTTCCATGTCGCTACATGCAGATTTCCGTTTATTTCTAGCTTCCATTCTTAGGAAATTGAGGTTCATCAATTAAGTCAGTCAGTTTATAGGAATGTGTTTGTATCTTTTGGACCGCTTCTTGAAATTTGTCATGCGCATTGAAGAGAGAGACGATTTAACTTTTTGTATTTAACTTAAAATGTTTTTCGTGTGGGTCCTTATCGAGAAATTATCCCAAGAAGGTGATTTTAAAAAAGCATTAAAAAGTTTTAGAAATCGAAACAAAAGTGCATCGATGTACGAAACAAAGATTGTTAATCCTTTTCTTAATCGTCTTTGGTCTGTTCCGCTAAAATATGTTTAAAACGCTGGATTTAACCTAAACAAAAGAGTTAACGTGCCACGAAATAATCGTAAAGCATAAAGAAATGACACAGAAATAAAAAAAATATCTGATCTTTCATCGGTGAGAGTCTGAGACGGTCGTTTCGTCCTTTTTGTAGACTCGTCAGCCACTCACCCGATGAAATGCTCAGATTACGCAAAAGTGATAAGGGAAACCATTCCCGCTCCCGGCTGTGGCTTATCTCCCTAAAAGAAAACACATTTAAAAAAGAAACCAAAACAGGCATGCTTTCAAATGTGTAATATGTATATAAAATACCGTATATCAATTTATATCAAATTTAAATATTCAAACTCTTTTGCGCCTGACGGTTCCGCGGGCCAGGATTTGAAATAAGAAAAACAATAAAAATACTAAAGCATTTGAATATAAAAAAACCTAGAAATGAAATGTAGACGTTTATCGCAACAAGTATAAATGGAACTCAAAATGATATAAAAATGAAGAGAAAAGATTTTGATATAAAAAAAGTCAATAAATTGGATTGTAAATAATTTAGAACTTACAATTGAGAAATCAAGAAATTATCAAAAGAAAATCAAAAACATAAAAACAAGAAAAAAAAAAAAAAGAAACTATTTGGGTTTTTTTTTAAAAAAATCGGGAAAATAATACAAACGGAAAGTCTCCGTTTTTTAATTTTTTTAATTTTATATTTTTAATTATAATTCAGTATATGTTGAATAAAAACAGAACAAAGCTTCATTTTGTGAAAAAAAAAAAAAAAAAAAAAATGAAATCCGCACTTCTTCTTTAGTTCGATTTGCTGATTAGATTAGTGGATTACAAAAACAATACCTTGATCAGCAGCCCATTGTTTTGGATTTAATGCTCTATAAGAAATTTTGTCATCTTTGCACGCTAATTTTTTGGCAAAAATGCACAGAGGAATCGTCTTAAGTGAGGTCGTCTCTTATACTTAAATATGAACGCAAAGTTTCCAGAAGATCCATTCACCGGATTGAAAGATCACCTAGCGGAAGATGCCCTAAAAACAAGACATACACATACAGACCGACTGTTTGAGGAGGCTGACTTTTCGAGAAAAGTCGATAGAAAGTAAAAAAAAAAATATTAAGATTTAAATCTGAGTTTAGAAGATTTTTATAAAAGATAAATTTAAAAGTTAATTAATATATTAATTAAAAGTTAAAAATTCAAAATAACTCAATTTGTCAGTCGCACATTAAAAATTATAAATGTATTTGTATTATAATACTATATAATTAGTGAAAGAATTGAAGCTGTGCAATAAGTTTTACGAAAGGCTCTCTGTATTTATTAAATATTCAAAATAATAAATTAGGAAATTAATTTTTTTCTTTATTCTAAGTATTTAGAGTCCAATATAACTGAATTTAGAATATAACTTTTTTTATTTATTTATGCAGTTAAAACGAACTTATTTCATGAAACTAATTTTCGTGAAACTCCATTTTTTTGTAAAATAATTAATGAAGTGATGTCCGTAACAGATAACAGAGCTTTATTATGATTTATTATTATTATTATTACATAAAACCTAACTCCTTATCTCCTTTCGTTTTTTTTAAAATAAAATCGAATAGAGGGAGGGAATATTTCATTATCTAATAACCCCTCTAGCGTCGTCGGCCATTGCTATGCCACGATGTGTTGGAATTTAAATTTTCTCTCTGCTTTTGCAACCCGACCGTGGTTCCTCGTTTCCAAATGCTATTAATTCGTGGCGATCTTTATGAGGTGGCGACAACAATCAAGACGTGGCGTCGGCTGACCAGACTGTCTGAACTTACTCTCTCTCTCTCTCGGTAAGGAAAGCAAGGTGAGAGAACAAAGAAGAAGAAGGGAAAAAAAAATATCTTAAGATTAATTGGTCGCCCCCGAACAAAAGTTTAGAAGGTCCGAGCTCAGCACTTTAGACGGAGGAATTACATTGCAGTTTTCCAATAATGTCCTAACTTTTCCGACAACGACAAATTCTTTGAAACTATCCTAACTATTGAGAGGGATTATGTCATACTTTTTTTTGGTATGATTATTACCTCTTTAAGGTTTCAAAAATCCTAGTCTTTCCTCTTGTAGTCTTAAACTTTTAATTTCATACTTTCATAGAAAATTAAATTAATCATTAATTAACCATTCGTACATTTAAAGTTATATATTACATAGTTAATACAGATTTAATGAAAAAGATTTGATATCCTGTAAGAAGCTGTCAAAGAAGTTGAGAAAATTAAAAATATACTTTTAAGTGAAACAGTTAATAGAAACTTTATAAAATAATAATATTATTAATAACAATATTTTTTTTTATTTATTTAGAATTATAAATATTCAGTCCCGTTAGGGATTTAAGAT
>JAFIDM010012231.1:111349794-111363857 GCA_023159025.1 Thereuonema tuberculata
GCTTGTAAAATGTTAATTTTTTTGCACGATTAATTTTTTTTTAATTGTTATTCAATATTTTTTGAAGTAATTTTACATTGAAATTTGAACGCGGGAAGTGAAGAAGAGGTTGTTAACATCTCAGAATTCCTTAATTAAAAGTGAATATCTGGAAAACTTATTTAATAAAAAAAAGATATTATTTCTAAGAAATCTGCTTATTTGTGTAAGAGTTCCAAAAAAACCTACACTAGAGATATTTTACAGTTAGTAACAATGAAGTCTTAATGAAAATATAAGCCATTCAATTGATGGACTCGAGGTGTGAAATCTTGTTTTCGTTGGATCTGTATTGTAATGTTTCACTTCCTTTTTTCAAAGTTAATCCAATCTATTTACAAGAATTCCGTCCGTTGTCTGTGCGACTTCCTTATGAACTTTTTTTAATAGTTTATGAGCGAGGAAGTCGAAGGTAGGAAAGAGCTTAATTTACGGCTTCTCTGCTCAACCCGAGGTGGTTTGAATCACTCTGCTGCTGCCGCTGCTATTTTAAGTCGCTCACAGACACATTGTCGCCCACGTTATATATTTTGAATTATGAACTTTGATACCTTCAGTTTAAAGTATGAACCGCTTGCTAAACATAACTTCCTCTCCATTGTATTTTTTATTTAATTTGCAACGGAAATGCGCCAATCGAAAATCAGTTTCTTATTGAAAACATCCCGGTTTTTTTTTTTTTCAACTAATATTAAAATTTATAAAACACAATGTAAGAGTTAAAGTCATCTTTTTTTTCTTTTTATAAGATATTTTCGCAAAAGAATTTAAAGAATTTAAAGAATTTAATTTAAAAATTTGTATTGGTAATTTTATAATCAACTTTTTAAGTTTACTTTTTTTATGTAAAAACATTCATTACGCACAATTAGACGTTTAGTTATTTCAAAAAAAAAATAATAATAATACTTTAATGTAGCGAATTAAAAAAAATGTTTTTAACGATTTATGATTAATGCTTTGTTTTATGATTTTTAAATTTTTTTATATAATTCCGGAAAAGCTTCAGAATGCAAATTTTATTAAAATAATGCATGTCGGCTGTGATCCTAATAATTCAAAAGACTGCGTATCGATTTTTTTTAAATTTTAAAGATAAATTTATGTAACTTTACAGAGGATCTTTTTTGATTTTGATTTATATCCAACCAACAGATAAGGAGCTATAAGTACATGAGTATTCCAAAATTTTCGCTATCTTGTTCGCTTTTAATGTATCGTACAGATTCGCTTTTATTACGAAACAGTTTTACAATTTTATGAAACAGTTTTTGATTAAATACAAATTCTTACTTTTTCTTTTTTCTTTTTTTACACAATTATGTAATTCAATATCAATTTTCGCAAATATATTGTTACTTTTAAAAAGAAAATCTATTGTGTATATTCGCCTTTACATATTTTTTATTTTGTTTCATGTACATTTGGAAACACAAGAATTTTAAAAAACTTTAAACTTATTCTAAAATAATCTTAATCTGAAGAAATATTTAAATATTTGCGTTTCATTGCAAGACTGATTGACAATGCAGGCAAGCCCTGTCTTCAAAATGTATTTGTTTTTATAATTTTCTTGACCACAGAAAACTATGGCGGGAAGTGTTAACAAATGATTTGGAAGGAAGAGCTTCACTGATTTTATGAACCGTATTGCTGTACACACACTATCTGCTGTACACTACATCTTTACACACTATTTGACTTGTTATCAAGGACTTAAAACAACACTTTTATTGTGCTGTTTCCCATACAAATATACTAAAGCATTCGACGTGTCGTAAAAGATCTACAAAAGAAAGTTTAAATATTGTACATTTTCTATCAGAAGATAAGATTAACATTTCAAGGAACACACTATATCTTTTTTTTTTTCCTATTTTCTAGAAATTTAGAAAAAAATAATATTAAAAGAGCCACATTTTTCGTATATTTGTCGGGAGCGTACAAAGTGTATAAAGTGATTTTTCATCACAAATTAACAAAAAGTTACTTATATTTCTGCAGTCACTCTGCAGAAAAGTTGTATGACGCTTCCCTGAGAAATGTAGGGAAAAGTAAAAAACATAAATCGTTCTAGTTATTCATTGTAAACGAGAGGTTCTTTAGCATAGAGTTTTCAAATTTAATTTTGAAATGTGCCTTACTTCCCGCGATACCGTAGGCATGAAGTGGAATATTTTAACTAACTATTCGGAGAATGTTCTCCGACCTTTCGAGCTGTAGATTCTTTAAAATAGACAGAAACCCCTAAATTCCTTTTCTTTCATAAATAGCGATTACATGATACGAAGTCTTCTTAATTAGTTGTTTTCTTTTGCTAGTCGTAACTGCGATCGCGGTAGTTCCGTGGTCCTAACGGTTTCGACTTGAATCTGTGACTTAGAGATTTTTCTCTTTTTTTTCATTCTCCATCACATAGTGTTTTTCCTTGACTTCTCTCGTAAATTGTCGAAGTCATATTTGCAGATGTAAAGGAACTTCTAAAGAACTAGCATTTTCCAAATCTATTCTATCTAATGCAGAATGAAGTAAGTTGAAAATAATTATAATAGATTATAACTGATTAAAATCTTTGAGTTGCTCTTTCGCATTTAGGTGCTTGCTTTAAGTTACAAAATATTTTAATAATAATAATAATTATATATATATATATATATTATTAGGCTACTTATAAAGTACAAATATTTAATAAACCTTTTAAAAACAAGTTGTAAGATGCGTTGTCCGTAAGAAAGTTCTGCAATTTTATATTGTTTTTTTTTTTTTTACTTAAATACAATGTTATATAATACAAGTAGCCAAGTGGTGAAGCACTTGACTGTGATTGAAGATCTCAGATTCAATTCTCGGTAGAGGTCTTTGAGATATTTCCAGGCGGATTTCTCCTCCAGACGGGTCCAAGATCCACGTAGGTTACTCTGAAGAATGGGTACCGGGTTTGTTTTCCGAGGGCTAAAGGTGGGCCGACGTCGGGCTGTCGACTCTACTTCAACTTAGTTCCGTTGTGGTCATGAACGCGTGGAGCTTTACTTCCCACGACCCATAGACCTGCAGTAGAATATTATAACTAAATAACTTAATAAAGTAAAATATAATATATTATAAGATTATCAAACTATGAGAGTTTTAAGAAAATAAAAGAAACAATTCTGTATACGTATATCCAATAAAGACATTTTCGTACACGTTAGTTTCCAAAAAATATCAGGAATACTTTAAACGGTTGCCCACCGCTAAGCCCAGATATTTATCCTGTTTGAAAAAACAATCTGTATCCAGTGACTGTAAGCAGCAAATGACAATGTGTTTCACAATGGTTTCGACTGCAAATCTCCTGCCAACTTGATGAGAGATCAAGGTTATTAGGAGCTAGTCATAAGCTCGTCTGTTTTCACCATTGACTGTGAATTTCTGCTGATTCCTTATCCTTTACCATCCAGAAACTAAATACGCTGATCATCTCTACATTACCTTGGAACCGATACGACCCCACGTAATGCGGTCTCTCAGTGTCTGAGGAAACAAGAAGCTATCGTTTCGTATTCCTCGTCAATCCCCTCGAAGCACATGTGATAGCGTTGAATTGCAGTTTGTTTGAAAAAAAAAAATCCATGATATTTACAATTAAGGTATTCAGTTAAAAAGAAAGAAAGAAAGACGCTTATATCGTAGAAATCTTCCATCCACTTAAAACGAAAGGGAAGATCATTAAATTTTGGAAAACAATTTTTTTCCTCCAATTTTTGTGAACATGTAATTATTTTTCTATCCATCACGAAATAAAACTTCTTTGTCAAGAGAAATTGAATAGATTTCTTTTCAACACTTTAAAAACTTCAACAGATGACAAAGTTTAGAGTGGTTTTGTAAACAAAGGCTAAAGCAACAAAATTTTACTTTTTGGAAGGTTCTAATTATAAAGATTGTATTTGGCAAATTTCCTTTGTAGCCTTTTTTTTTTCTTTTTGTTTTATTGAAGTTTGCCGGAGAGGGAAGATTAAGATTTATTGAAAACATGGAATGATATTTGTTGTCAATATATACGTATCCTATATATATCCAACAAAAAGCCATGATATGACGTAACACCATGGTAGATGTTTGGCAAGAGAGAACAAGCAGATCCCAAAACAAGTGAAATAATTAGAAAACAAAAACCTAATGAAGCAGCTTCGTTAGTACAGTAATTCTAATTTCAGTAATATTGAAATCGTAACACTCATCATAAAGTAACTCTCATGCTCTGGGTATCAGATGCACACACACTTTATACGAACTACACAGCAGTTGAGAGTTATAGGATCTGATTCAAGTCCACTCTATATCTCTGAATTGATAATCTCGGAAGTCAACAGATTATAAAATAAAGGGTGAGACCAAATTGCATTCTAAATGACATCCTAGTACAGCTGTTTCACGCTAATATGGCGATCATCAACTAAGAGCAGTTATCAGTACACAACCAGGTCTCGTTACTTGTGCCTATTTGAGAAAACGTCGGAAATTGCAACAGATCAAAATGGTGTTTTCCTTGGTTATTTCTTTTTTTATGGTTTTTTTTTTTAAGAACCTATTTCTGAGAAAGTCAGAAAACCTCAATTTCTGACGAGACCTTTGAGATATCATATCTAAAGAAATATACCTGAAACGGTTGACATCTTGCAAAGAATGCCCAAGATTTAAGACAATTTTCGAGACTATTCAGATCTTAAGATTATTCTGTGGAATTCTTTGAAACTTTGGAATTTTTACTCTAGAAATAAAGAAATGCTCATTAATTCACAGTGTCTGTATGTTTATTTCCCCAATCAATGACTTTTAAACTTGTGAACAGATCTTCATGAAACAATGTGTAACGATAGATGTTTGGTAAAATACCATATCTGAAATTACGTTCTTCAAAACACTTAACTAAGCTAAACGTCTGATAACGAAGATAGCATTGTAGAAGTTACAGAGTTGTAATACGGTTTGTCATCTCGCTTAAGGAAAGGGTCCGTAACTAAACACTTATTGTAATAAATTTTATCACATTTGCTACGACTTTATGTTATGAATTGATATTAAAGTGACATTTGTAATAATCATCGTACATTAAAATCATTTACATAATCATCTCATTTTATAATGAGGTTTAATGTTAAAAATGAATTCAATTAGTGATTGAACATGGCTGCGTTCTCTCCTGCTCGATTGTTTCTCGTCTCGGGACAGCTTTTGCTTTACTGTGTTGAATATATATTGCAAACTTCGAAGAGATAATCATTCTCATTCAGTCCGTGCCATTATCGAACTGACAACTGACTTAACAAGTCCTATTAGTTAATGAGCAGTTTTCAGGATAAGGACCGAAGCGAAAAACAGCGATTACATTCTCCGATTCATGGCCGGCCGAGGTCGGCCTCACAGCGGTTAAGACTACAGAAATTTGATCTGTCTTTCATTCGACGAAAGGTACATGAAAAAGGAAATCCCAACTGTTGCTAAAGTCCTTCAGAAAATAAATAATGATGTTCATTTGCGAAATTTTATGTTGAGAACATTGCAACGGTTGAGGTACGCCATCGGCTTTACTTCTACAGACGACGCTGGGATCCTGCATTGAGTGATCGGGAAGATATTATTTTGTGGGGACAACGATATTTTAAGGGCAATTAAGCAATATCGAGACGCAGGCTGATGTATTTATTATCTGGATGAAACTTGGATTAACGCAGGCCATTCCAAAAGTAAAATGCGAATTGATGATCTCGTTTTTCAAACTGTGGAAAGTTTGATTATAAATTTAAGAGTCCCATTCTAGTAGTAATGATTCTGAAGAAGAGTTTAGCGGAATTGAGAAGATGGAGTAAAGCTTGTTCGAAAAAAAGCAAACAATTGATGTTAATTTAAACCTTGAAGTTAATATGAAATTAAATTCATCGGGGATTTTGTATATTTTCTTAAGTTGTGATGGAATATTTTAGCAATGAAAAATTAAAAGTTGATTTTAGTCTGATTGTGAATTTACAAATAACACAATAATTTCGTTTTTAATTCTTTACCTCCCTTATTTACCTATATAAAAAGAAAAGTCCTGACTCACTCACTGACTGACTCATCAACGCCCAGCGCAAACCCTTGGACCTAGAAAGCTGAAATGTTGCATAGAGGTTCCCTTTATGCGTGTAGACAAGGAATAAGACCGGATTTTTCGGAATTCCCACGGGATAGGGAATAAAGAGGATTTATACGTTCGCTTTGAAGTTGCCTTATCGATATGTAGGCGTGTGGCGCCAACCCGCAATACAGCGGAGTCAACCGGAGAAGGCACAGCGGGCTGTGAACTCGTATATTTTCCGGTCTCGATATTAATTTGCTAAATAAATAGTTTTTTTTTCTGCTATGTATGCAAGGGTTCCGGAACGAAGCGAAGGTACCTGGCTAGTAAGGAATAAAGCATTCATTGGCGCAAGGATACATGCTCGCCTCATTCAAGTGATCCGAACCAATTCGAGTACAATTACAACTGTTGGGAAGTACTTCCTAATATAGTAGTTCCAATGCTACTTTCCTAGGGTGTCGCTGACTGTAGTGATCGCGAGATGGAATCGTGCTGCCACATGTTTGCTTTTATGGCAATAGCTATGTTGATATTTATCTCATGATGTTGAATCAAAGAACAGATCTTCTTAAAAAAGAAAACCAACATGTCCTTTTGTCGCAAGAGAACAATCGAAAGCGTAATTTTGTCAAGAACAAACAAATAAACTTAGTTGGTTTTTGTTTATTGTTTTTTGTGATAAAAGTATTTACATTTCTTTTGTTTCGCTATTTGTCTCTTTAAGAACTGAAGCATGTTTTTCAATAATCACACCCATGTAATTTAATAAACAGCAATAAAAAAACAACCCAGCGGTACTTTAATTAATTAATTAATTAATGCAGTAAAATTAAAAAGATTTGAGAAATTAAGAACACGAAGCTTGAAGATCCCTCAACACTTATAAAGTCTACCGTTTTAATGACGTTACACAATGTTCACACTAACACTGCAATTATTAAATTTGGATTATTTTTAAATTATATAGATTGTGCTTACAAATTCGTTTATCGTCCGTAAGCTTAGACTTTTAATTTTGAAAGCAATTCAATTCGTTAACTGCGTCCTAGATGTAACTAATGCTTCTCTCCCTCTTCCTTGCTCCAGTCAGTTATTATTTTTATGATTATTAATTCTTTCAGAGATTAAGATCAATTTCACGCTTCTAGTCACTACTTCCGTCGATTAAAATTGTTGAATTTCCAACGGAACCACTATCATGAACTTTCCTAATATGCTATTTTTGTATAATTTTTTCAATATTTATATCAGTTGTAAAAAATATTTATGTCAATTGTAAATATTTTCCAATAAGAGTCGCCGCAAATTTCCACCAAAATTCACTCAATATTAAAGGAGATTGCTAAAATGTTTCTTTTACCATAGTGAAGTTGGTGCATTGCTCCCATAGTCTTCATCTGAGCTCAAATTCTACAATATAATAAACCTTACTGGTATATTTTCATGAGTATTAGTCTCTTAAGTACCGGTACTTCAAAATTTGCGCGTCCTTTGATATGAAAAAGAAGGGAATTGTTTTTTGACAAGCAATTAATGCGGTTTAATTAAAACGGTAAATTTGAAAAGTTTGTACATTCAACACAAGCTATAATAAAAAAATTAAAAAATTAAAAAAACGAAATTTTTTTTGCTTTTATTTTCACGATTTCAAAAATAAATCAAATAAAAAAATCTGTAGGATGCTAAGGAAAGAAAGAATGCAGTTCTATCAGGAACATCGTTTTTTGCATTATAATAGTAATATTTTCTCGAACGTAAATTCATTTGTGTCTGTGACGGAATGATGAAAATGCAATGAAAAGTTCCTGAAATTTATATATATCCGGACAGTGATGTGAAATTTGAAAAATGCCAATACAAAATTCAAATCACTGTGTATGTATATATTTATATAAGTGTGTGTGTGTGTAATATACTAGTAAAGACAGAATATAATAGTTCGGGGAATTTTCATTGCATTTTGATCATATATAGATTTCACTCCAAGTTATATTACGTATAATTATTATAAAAATAACGGTATTGTTAAGGAATATGAAATCATGATAAACTCTACGAGTAATAGCACTCTGGACATAGCTACCATATTAAAGTTACAAGAATGTTTCTGGAATAGTTATGTTAGGTCTCAGGAAATTCAGTATTTCATTTGCTTGTTTGTGTTACGAAACTTTTCAAAAAAAAATTAACGCCTATCAGTATTTCAGAGCACATTGTTTGGGAAGCAGTGTTGTAGATAATAAAATACTTTAATAAGTTTTTTGTTTTTTTTTTAATTTTGCCGTTCTTTGGTTTGAAAAAGAAATGAATTTTTTTTGACAAGCAATTAATGCGGTTCAATTAAATTTATCAGTAAAAAGAATGATTATTGTAGTATAATAAGAAAAATCTAGAAATCATTTCTCGAAGTTTGGATTTCCAAGTCATTTTTTTTTTTTAATCAGGAAGATAAGGATTTATATATATATTGGTATTTGTCGTTGTGTTGCTCGATCATTTAAATTCTTTCTGAGGAATGCAGTTGAATAAATTATTACTTTGCTGATATTTTTCATACCTGTTTTTTGCTTTGCCGCCAGTTCATTCATGCCAGGCTTCGTTGACACCTTGGTCATCTTCTTTCGCCAGGAGATATTCGAAAGAGCAGTAATTGTGTTCGAAATGGTTTTCCACTTGTTTATTTATTCACTTTCATCTTCCTGATTCTTTCCTCGTTCTTGTCACAGTCCCGGCACTACCGGAGCAAGCTCTTAATTTCTCACTTGCTACGATATCAAATTCAATGGATTGTTTAATAACAGGAATTAAACTGCACATACAGAAAAACCGGACACATTTAACCTTCCCGAGAGCAAGGTTTGTCGATGGCCCGGGAAATCTCCTGGACGGAGATCGAGGAATCTTCACTCGCCAATAACCAACATCGGCAAAACAAGGAAAGGGAAAAAAAAAAGAAACTCAATAAGAAAATCGAAACTGGTATAGTTACTTTTTTTACGAAAAAAAGATAAATTGGTGTTATTTCGTAAAACGCAGGGCATCATTCTCAGAAGTGGTATGCAATCTTACTTTTAAATTTTAAATTCATGCTAATGCTGTATGTCGTTAAAAAAAATAAAAAAAAATAAAAAGAAGTAAGCGAGTAAATAAACAGCCTCTAACGAAGCGCCCCAAGCGGGGGCGCTCTGCAGTCATCAATATTGAAATTCTGTCAACGTATCTTTTCACATTGTCAAGCTCTTTTATGTACAGTCATTTAATTAATTAGGAGCGATTGGTAAAAGGCCCGAAAACAAAAACAAAGTAATTATACTTTAAATGATTTCATTAAAAAAACTTTCATTACTATTATTTATTCCCAAGCTAACACAGTATTGTAATTTCTCATTTCTTATGTCACAAATCTATTAATTCTAAAACCCATATACAGGGCCGTCGCGTGGGCAGGGCGACCGGGGCGATCGCCCTGGGCGCCGCGGCTAGGGGGGGCGCCGCGGCAACGGTAAAATGAGATTCCGTATTTTTTTTTTTTTTTTTTGGTTGTTGAATTGGAGATTGAGGGGGCGCCTGATGAAATCTTGCCTAGGGCGCCGCGGCAACGGCAACAGGAGATTGTTTTTTTTTTTTTTGGTTGTTGAATCGTTTTTTGTTAGTTGTCGAACCTGGAGATTCGTTGCGTTTTTTTTTTTTTTTTGGTTGTGGAACCTGGAGATTCGTTTCGTTTTTTTTTTTTTTGGTTGTCGAATTGTGTTTTTTTAGTTGTGGAACCTGGAGATTCGTTGCGTTTTTTATTTTTTTGGTTGTTGAATCGTTTTTTTTTTAGTTGTGGAACCTGGAGATTCGTTGCGTTTCTTTTTTTTTTTTTGTTTTGGTTGTTGAATTGGAGATTCAGGGGGCGCCTGACAAAATCTTGCCCCGGGCGCCAACAAACCACGCGACGGCCCTGCCCATATATGACGGCTGAAGAAAATGAGACGACACTTTTCAATATTACTAAAGGTAGTAAGTACTTCTAATAAGCTCGTACTATACTTAGCTGAATTCTGAATCCGTTTTGTAATTAAAAACATATATGAAAACTTTAATAAGTGACTGAAAGCCACGTTTGTCTGTATTGTTTAGCCTATTTTTTGATGTATTAGAAATATTTTAAGTACAATTCCTTCCTTCTTTTTTTTTTTTTAATTTTTATTTAAATAAAGACTTACGAAAGGTATAGTTAATCCTTAGGTTATACGATTTAATTAAATTTTACTATTTTAATAAGTTTCGTCCATACGGTTATACATGGTGACAGATAAGAGTATTAAATACAAATATAAAAAACAAATATATTCTTTTGTAATAATAGGTTTCTAAACAGGAATAACTTTTATTACAAAAGCACCTTTGTTTTATATATTTGTATTTTTAGCTTTATCCGTGGCCATGTACATTATATAAGTCAAAGTTGATACGGAAGTAGAAGTTTTTTAATTAAATCGTAAAACCTAAGGATCAACTATTTCATATAACTATACAACGTGCTTAGTTTTTCAACATTTAATTGACACTTAATAAAATTTTAATCTTTAAAAACACTTTTGTTTTCCTAGTAGTATTAAGAAAGCAAGAACTAAGTCGATAAGATTTTTACATTGGTTCCTTCCAGGCTAACGAGTTAATAGACAACTTGATATCTCTTAATAACTACATTTTCACTTATAATTAATTATAAAATTTTAAAAAATGACATACTTCGAATAAAAAAAATTGTGATTAGATGTATCGCTTTCTATATTTGTTTAGGCAATTTTATTAGTTATTAGAGAAATTTTTATTCGAGGGCTTTTGAACAATTTATATATTTTTATACTTTCCTTCGTAACAGTTTATTCTTAACGGTTGACAGAATTTGCTAATTTACGTTTGTTATTAAAAAGGCACGAATTTGATTCGAAATTTCAATTAAACGCTTATTTTTCACTGACAACCAAAAAATAATAAGTAAACTCGTATATTACATTACTTAGCATCTTATTTTTCAACTGTGAAATTATGAACACAGTAATTAGCCTAATTTCCTAACTTAGGTCGTAGAAATAATAGTTCGATACTTGCGTCTGTGTCTTCTTTGTGAATGTATTTGGGATATGTTCTCCATTTCCAAAATAAATTTTTAACCTTTTGTCATGCTTGTTTACGACTAGCTATCATTCCTTTTTGAACATTTCTCCTTTTAGATCCCAGTGGGAAAGTTTTTCACTTGAAGGTGATGAAAATTCCCATAGAGATATATTTGAAGGTAGATACAGTTAACTTTTTACTGGAAGGAAAACAATCAATTTTTATTAATTTCAAACGATAACATTGTAATCCATTCAAATTTGCAAGTGCTTTTTTTTTTTTTTGCATTACATTAATTGATTTAGGCATTTAAAGTGGTTGCGGATTTAATCAGTTTTCAGCTTAGGAGAAATTTGGAGATACATTATTTTGTATTGGGGTGATATTATAGAATATAAATTATATATGTATGTAATAATTACATTAACTTTGCCTTTATAGTTTTAAAAATTGAACGCAATTGAGCCGTAATTTCAGTTGGGAAAAAGAAAAGTCTGTTTAAGTTTCATTATTATATTTTTATAATAAAAATACAGATTTCCAGAATGCCACTGTTTCGATAAAAGTGTTAATTTAGAAAGAGAAAAAGAAAAAGATAAAAGAGGAAGATAGAGAGGAATTAAGAAAAATGTTTACTTTCACCAATTTCAACCCGACTTTCTTAAATGTATATAGAGGTATACTCAAGTAAGAACTTACAGGTCTATGAATTGCATTGATGTAAAAGTGGTTTTTAAGAAGATGAAATAAATTTAACGTGCAGCAAAATTATTAAGAAATGAAAACCAAAGAATGCTCGTAAATAAACATTTCGCGTCTTTGAGTTTATCATCGAGGGAATCGAAACGGCCGTTTCGTCCTTTTTTGGAACTCATCAGCCCGATCCACCCTCCTCGATGATAAACCCACAAAGGAGTGAAATGTTTTATTTCTGAGCAGTCTTTGACTTTCATTTCTTGGTGATAAGCTGAGTCAGGCGGGAATTTCATTTCAAACATTGGTGCTTATGTTTTGACCAATCGTCTTTGATCATTATTTCGATATCAACAGAGCAAGAGTCACCTTTTTTGTTGTAAAAATTAGTATGAGTTTAAGATAAAAGTTATATTTTTAAAGCTGGCTGTAGTTCGTGCATAGAATAGAAGTTCTACATTTTGACCAGAAGGATACAACAGAATAACATTTAAGTTTTTTTTTTTTTTTTTTTAATTCACAAATGTAAGCAAGTGCACTTACATATACATAAATATATAAATTTATATATAAATAAAAACGTTCGTAAAATTCAGAAAGGTCTTCAAACGACACTGAAAGGGTTTCAGCTACTAATTGATTAATAATAGACCTAGAACTTCGGAAAAAATAGTTTCCTATTAGGCCTAGTTACCCAACTTATTTAGAAACTTTATAAACGATATATTGAGAATTTGTAAGATATTTCTACTAGTTAAAAAAAATTAATAGTTAACCATAGAGAACTTTAATGCCCGGATAAGTTTTTAAAAAAACAATACAAACAAACATGGAATTTATATAATTTTTATTTTTCTTGAATTTTTAAAACCTGAAAACGTGAATAATTATATGGTATGAAAGTGAAGATTTATGTGTTCGAAAACGACACTGTTGTGTTGAAATTATAACCAATTATAGCCATGCAAGATAGTTAATATATTTGAATAATTATATTTGTATTCTTCCGATCCATACATATTGTTTTGTTCATTTTTTACAATAGGATGGAGAAGCGGTCCTGTTAAATGTTAATAGGACTTAGGACGGTTTTAATTTACAATTGAGGTATAATTTGTGAAGCAATGTCACTTACAATTTTGATATTGAAAAGAAGGAAAATTCCAAAATAAATTCCTTTACTTAGTGAACCGCTAAGGCACAGAATGAGATAGTTTTATGTCTCACTGTGCGAAATATTTTTTTTTTTTAATGCTTTTAAAAATACAGGCTATTGCTTTTGATAACGTATGTATTTTTCGCTAGTCAAAATTGAAAAATTATCCAGGAAAGCGAAAATTGTTGGTTGCTATCTCCACTAGGCAACTACAAGATAGCCAGAAATTTCAGAATTTCTATCCGATTTCATCACTGCGTTGTACTTTCTGTTTGAATAAAAAAACTTGTAACTTTAAGTTGTGTAGGATTTTTTTTTTTTTTTTTTTTTTTGCTTTTTTATCTTAACCTTAAAAAAAAAAAACGTTATCATTTAATAATAGTTAATTAACCAACGTTTGATAACTCACGATCTAGTTTAATTAGTAAAGAATAAAATTTTAATATCAGCTTTGATATGTGAAGGTTGTGGAGGTCGAATTGATTCCGAGATAAAATTCTTGTATTTTTCTTTCTTAAAATTATAACAAAATTTTGTGTATCCCCATTTTGTTTTTCTTAATTTTTAAGTACTAGCAGCAAAGCCTGTCGTCCGACAGGCAAAAAAAAATCTGAAAAATCATTTTATTATCAACTATCAAATATAAAGTAAATGTAATCTAAATAGTGTGCTAACTTGTGAACGAAGCTTCTACGGCAAAAATGGTTTTGAGTTTCGAAATCAGCGTAAACAACTGAGTAAGTATGCCAAATTTCATTAAAATGGATGCAGTGGTAACAAAATTATTTGGTTTTGAACGTATGTTTTGTTAGAATTTCAGTTGTCGAGGTCAGTTCCCAAGAATAAAATTTCATGGAAACAACATGGAATGACACCATGAACTAATATTTTCATCCAATTTGAGAACCCTTGATTCAATGGTACCATTGAGAACCGTTGGATCTATCTTAAAAGCTTAATTATATC
>JAFIDM010012231.1:111370528-111518348 GCA_023159025.1 Thereuonema tuberculata
TCCTTCTGAAGTCTTTTTTTGTTTCCTTCTGAAGTCTTTTTTGTTTCTTTATGAAGCCTTTCCTAGATAATAATGAGATAACCGTAAACTTTAAACAATCCAAATTCACCACTTATGGATTAATTGACATATCACCTTCGCTCTAAAATGAATTACATTTATTTTTCATTTATTAACCAATATTATAATAAAATAAAAGGATAAATGTCTTTTAAGTGAATTCTAGTATATTGTTATATTAGGATGTTGGGATGGTTTATTTGTGTCACCTCGACATCTTCGTAACGCGGAGGTGTCGATAGAATTACTGATACGAGTGTGTATTATATCTACTCCTGGATGATAATCATAAGCGTGAAACTGCCGTATCAGAATATCACTTATCAACATTCCATGCATTGATATCAGCTCATTTTTATAAAGAACCAAAAATTTCACCAATTCAGGATGGACAGTTAAGTTAAAAATAGAATTTTCTACATTTAATATTGTTACATTCATCTCATAGTCAATACATCTAAAAATTTGATGAACTCTTACTATCTTCGTTACTATGCTTTCATAGTGATAAAACATAGGAAATTGTCAAAGTTACATAATAGTTTTAGCTAACTCAGAAAAATAATAGAAATATGAAGAACTTTATAAATTTTCCGTATTGATAAGAGATGATTTGATTCATTGGCTCACTTTGGGCAGACATAGAATAAAAAAAAAAGTGAGATCTATCGGCATATTAGACATTCAGTTAATATATAAGTTTAAAAAAATAAACGAAAATTTAGCTACTCATATCTTGGTCATTCAGTACATCTTTTCAATAAAAAGTATTAAGAGTATCTGCAACTACAGATTGTAATTAAAGGATAATTAGGAATTGTATTTACATTTTCAACTGTAAAAATTATCAAATTGAAAATTATTTATTTAATCACTCTATTCCTTGTGGATTAAAAAGTCTTAGCATTATATTTCTAAGTAATTTCTTTCATTGAATCAGTGCTAGCATGTTTTGTTTAATAAATAAACTTCAATGAACCAAGGAATTATTTATATATGTATATGAAAGAATTTTCGAAATAAAATGAATTGAATTCTTAGATTCTTAGAGATTTTTCAAGTTTCAAGATGAATTTAGAGATTTTCAAGTTTCAGAAGTTCGCCTATTATTTTATTAAGAAAATAAAATTTCAAAATTGTGGCTTTATATTTTCTTAAAAAATGTGATCAACTTGGACAAAACTTAAAGAAGTAAGCTTTTATTTATGAAATATTTTTTTAATGTTTTTATTTAATTTATTTTTAAATTATAAAAAAAGTAATAATTAGTTTTGAAATTTTATTGAACAGTATTTAAAAAACTAAGTTTCGAAGATCAGTATTTAATGCTATCTGAATTGTTAATTCTTTATATTTCTTTTCTCAATTATTAGCTGACCGATTTTTATCAGCTACTAATTGAAATATTAGGAATGATTCAAGCTGTATAATAGTTTTCATTCTTCTACGTAGATTTAAAATGTTGTTAGTTCGCTAGTTTCCCACTAGAGGGTGACTGTGTTATCAAACGGCAAGAACGAGAATGTGGGACAGAGTTAACACTGGATGCCTCTCTATTACAAAAGGAATTTTAGTAAATTTTTGTCTTTCTTTAATAGCATCATTATAGAAAAAAATAATCCTAATTTTAATTTCTTTAATAATATAAGAGAAGTGTAAGATTCCAATCCAGAATTTCGACTGCTTTTCGAAAAAAAAAAGATATAAAGGGGAAGTTATGTAAAGACTTAAAAAACTGTTGGTTCATTTAAAAAATCGAATAATAGAAATTGTATGCTTAGATCAAATTTAGCTACGCAGATATTAAAATACTTGATTCGCTACACATACAGAAGAAATAAAACTTAAGAAGCCTTTGTTTTATTTATAATTAACCTTTAGTCAAACATTGAAATTAAACAAGGAAAAGTTCAGAAAAAGATCAAATATAAAAATAAAACATTCAATCTGAACAAATATAAGTTAAATTAAAGGTGAATTCTTAATGAGATTTCAGAAGCATTTCTTCCTTTTTAATTGCGATTTATTACTTAAACTAACAAAAATAATTTCAATTAATTAATTTTTCATTTCATTTTACGCATTCACAAAAACCTAAAATCAATGCTTTATTTCTATTCAAAAAGTAACTCAAAATGAATTTGAGTATTGTAATTATTTTCACTTTTTTACAGAATTAACAATGCAAAATAAAGTATCAGTATATTAATAAAGCCTAGTGATCATAGGTAAAAAAAATTGAAAACCTAGAATTTCATGAAATTGTAAACATGAAAATTAAAGAAAAGGAGCACATTTAATTGTTTAGAATATCTTTTAAATAAAAAAAAATCATATGTTCAGAAAAAATTTGTCTTATTATTTGTCTTATTATTTTTTAAATAAAAACAATTCTTATTATAAGATTTGTCTTATTATTAAAAAAATATCATTAAATTATTATGTAATTTAAAGAATAATAAATAATAAATTTATTAATAATAGTTGCATACAATTTTTCTATCAATAAATTGATTTATATTTTTTGTATATATATATATTAGTATTATATAATATGCGTAAATGAATACCTTATTTTAAAATCTTTTCTGTGATACATAAATTGATTAAATATTTACTAGTTGCAACCCGTGAAATATTCACGGAAGTAAAACAAATTCCACCTTTTTGAAATACCGTAAAATTTTTCAAAAACACAAGATAGAAAAAGATGTTCTAAGCTCATTTTTTTATAAGGAGATTTGTTTATACTTAAGTATCCTTTTTTACTTGTTTTTGAATTACAATTTTTGGATTGATTTAAAATAATTAAAGATTATTTTGTTTTGTAAACAAGTTTAAGCAAGTATTGAACAACGCACCATCATTAAATCAACTAATTTTTCTTTTCAAAAAGACAATTTATTAGTGTTTTTGTAATTATTTTTTCTTTCTTTTCGCCTTGCATTGGATTCGAACGGAGAACCTCCATAATCGTAGTCAGGAACGCTAGCCACTGGACTACTCCACTTATTACAATATTCTCTCTCCGACTCTCTCCACTTTGATTGATGACAAACATCCGTTTTTTGCCTATATTATACAGCTTCATTAGCAACAATCACAATCATCGCAACAATCACACCACGCCCAACAATTGAGTCTGTTGCATGCGCAACAATCACATCCATAATACAGCTCTACATCAATCACAACAATCGCAACCAATTCCAACAATCACATTTTTTAATAATAAGGAAATTAAAGCACACATTGATTACAAACGTACCTAAAAACATCCGGACAGACAGTTTTTGCCTATTAATAGCATGATTAATTAAAAAATTTAAATTCTCTTAATATTTATCCCAAAACAATTTGAAACTAAATTTATTTGAAATGTTACTTTTGACTCATTTTTAAAATAACTTTATAAAAAATTTTATTGGTAGTGATGCATTAATTTTTTTTTTGGAATTTGATAAAATTAACATACAATTAATACAATTTAGTCGATTGATTTCGATATTTTTATATTTTATATAAACCGTTAATTTGCATTTTGTGTCTTTATCTGCAAGTAATTTTTATTAATTAGAACACCATTAGTAGTACAGATCTTAAAATAATTCCAAAAAATTTAAATTGTTAATACAAACCCACATACTCAATAAATTTAAAATAAAAACAAAAGCTTAAAAAATTGAGCTCTTTTGGAATAATCGACACATTTTTTTTTATTTTCTTAGTTTAAACTTTTAAATACAATTATTAAAAAAAAAGAAATTCAACGGTTTCTTAATTTAATAGTAATAAATTAAATTAATTTTATCGATTAGCCAACGAAGTAGATTTAGTAATACAATATTAATATTAGTGATTTTTACAATAACTATCCATATTGTAGTAACTGTAATGTAGTATGTATTATAAATTTAAAAGCACAATTCAAAAGAATACAGTTTATTGACGATATGCAGATTCTTCGTTAACCTAGTGTGTTCCTTATTTTTATTTACTTGGAAATTAGGGGGATAATTTATTATTAACTTAGATAACTCAATAAAAATAAAAGCTCTCATTATCAACTCCATTTTTAAGATATTTAACAAAAAAAAAAAAAAGCATAGTACCATCCATAAAAGTTAAAGTATCCCGCTATAGGTATATGCAGACCCTTGGGGTAGCAGGAGGTAAGGCTCCGACTCTTCGTTACCAACGGGACTTCGTTGGGGTCGAGTGGTCAGCCCGACGCCCGCCCGTCTTTAACCCCCGGATAAGAAACCCGGTACCCATTCTACAGAGAGCTGGGTAGGCCCTAGGACCCATTTGGAGGAGAATGGAGCATGGAAAAATTTCCGCCCTCCGCCGAGGCCGGGAATAGATCCCGCCACCTCCAACCCAAAGCCAAGCGCCCTTACCCACTCGGCTACATGGCCCACTGGTATCATCCATGCTTTCCGTAAATACAGTGGAGCCATGATGACATTTTATATGTTAAACGACTCTATTGATTCAAAAACATCTTCTTATGCTTCTTTGATGAAATATAATAATAACTTCTAAAATACATAACAACACCTTACCATCAATATTTCGTTCTTTATAACAAGGAACTTTATCAAGGTTTCTTAAAACCCTACATAAAGAAATCATAAAATAGAAAAGAAGTTTTTTTTTCTGTTTTATGATTTCTTTATGTAGGGTTTTTAAGAAACCTTGATAAAATTCCTTGTTATAAAGAACGAAATATTGGTGTTAAGGAGTTGTTATGCATTCTTTTAGACTCTATTGATTGTTATGTAATTATAAAGCGTAGATGAAATAAGGGGGGGGGGAAAAATCAAAATTTTAGTTCATTTAAAATTTCCTGACTTTTCTTTCTACAGCTCTTACCCAATTAAAAAAGATTTAAAAATACAATTATTAAGTATTTTTAATAATAGAAATATCAATTGATTTTTGCGAAACGCTCGATTTCTTTCCTGTTTCAACTGCATCCATTATTACTCAGGCAACTACTACATAGAAGCAGTGTTATTTTATAAAAACAATGATTTTCATTATTTGTTGGGAGTTTTTTTTTTTTTTCCTTAAAAATTGATCTTCTAGATATAAATTCAAATAGGGGGAAAAAATTATCAAAATCAAATATTTTTTTTCTGTTGGTATTTGATTGTTCTTCCTTTTATTAATCACTAATTCCTAAATCAGATATCAACGGAATTTGCAAATCATAGTTATTTGGAGTTTCAAATAGATGTTGAGCATCTGCTGTGTGATTACTCTCGAAAAGGAAGAAAGAAGATGAGGAAGAAAAGAAAAACAAAAAAAGGAGGGGGGGGGAGGCTAAATTTCTAATAATTTGATTCTAAGTATTAATGAAATCACTTAAATGTTCTTCTCCTTGTGACAATTTGGTGTTTGTAATCTTCACACGTATCTCGAGTAGCATTTTTTTTTTACTTATTCCTTGAGGAGAATATTCATTGATATTCTTCAGGATGTTATTAAGAGTGTGATTTGCAAAGAGAATTATTCGCGGCTGTGTTAGTGGAATACTAATGGTTCCTCTCCACCATCGATGTCCTTTATTCACATTAAAGAAAGAAAAAAAAAATACATTTAGGGATGAATTGGGATAAGAATGTAATGTGTGTCTTCATTAACCATCGCTGTATGAGACGTCAATGGCTGAAAATTATTGTGGTAGAAATAGAGACCCCACAGCATGTTCGTCTAGGCGAGTCAAGGCTGAATGCAGGATGGTGCCCTAGTATTTTCAGTTAGCCTGATACATAGCCATTAGTTATTTTTTAACGTTGAATATAAAAGTTATTGTAAAGATGCTTTGTTATTTGCCTGCCATAAAGCTTTTGCTGATGTAAGAATGTGAGTTCCTAACTTCCGTAGAAGTTTTGTGAAATATCTACACCGTGGTTTGGCATATTCTTGATATTATTATCATGCCACTATAGTTCTGGCAGGGTATCTTCACAATGGAGACAGTTAGCAAGAATTATCACGACAAATGACTTATCAAGGTTGATTGAAGGCGTTCGTCCACATTGGTAAGGCTCTGGAAACAATAAGATTTCTCGTCACTCATAGAATTGATTTCATACCGTGCTTTTTATATACATTATTTAAATATAATCTTTTCAGAAAACAACAATGGATAAAAATGAGTAAAAAAAAAATTTTTTTTTGTTTATATTTAAAAAAGCTTACTACGTATATTAAATTCACAATAATTAGTATTTAAACCCAATGTAGGATTAAATAATAGCCTATTATATTATTTTGCTTCTCAGAGATATTACAAAAGATATTACATCCTACACTTGTTTTCTCTGGAAAGCATGACCATATCCAAAGAAGAGATCCATATTACATCTGCCTTGACAAGGTCCCAGTTGAGATAATCTTCTGTAGATATAAGCATTGAAGAAAATTGAAAAAAACAAAAATGTTTTCTTTTTCTCGTATTCGCAAGGAAATATACACTAATATATCAGCAAAACTGTGGCACCTGTCTAGCATCGCGTAGGTCCTCTTTTCGACGCAGCAGCACGACGGGACCTGGATTCTCGAGTACTCTGAAATACTGTACAGATAGTGTACAACTTCCCTCCTCAATACACAGGTCCCTAATACTCTCCGTGGTGGAACGCTCGCAATGATGGCATGTTGAGCCGCATTCCACATGTATTTTATTGGGTTCAAATCCCGCGAACGACCGGGATTCAAAGGACTGCTCCTCCAGCCATAATTTGGTGACTTGCGGACCGGTGCGTTGTCCTGCTGAAATGACTGAGTGAATGCATGGCATGAACCGGCCCACATGAACCGCAACGGTGGTTATGTGGCGACGGCCGGGTAGTGATATCTACAAATATATCGGAGATCCCAATGCTTGCCAGCTGAAAACATCCCACACCACAACGGAGCCAACGCCAGACTGTCCTTTGCTGGCATACGGATTCATTGCATCTTGGTGTTTTCTCCATACTCGTAATCGTCCATTTGCCCGTTATAGTTCGAACCGCGACTCGGCGGATCAGGCTACATGTTTCCAGTGGTAGTGTTCACGAGCCCAGGGGAGGCACAGAGCCCTGTGCTGTCAGGTCAGCAATGGGACCCAAGTGGGCCGTCGGTTCTGTACTCAATAGAAGAAAGAGAATGGGTTATACTATCCAAACTTGTTGGTGTGTGTCGCCCGGCATTCAATTGTTCTGTTATCTAGTGCAATGTCATGTACTGGTCGGATATTGACTTCGGAGATGGAATAGCCCATCTCTCTAGCACCTTTTGTAATATATATCGTTCAAAGTAGCTTTCATCGAGATACGCCGTCATCGTCATTGCGAATTATAGAACAACGGGACAATTGCAGAACTATCCGCCTTTATATGTCCTACAATTGCGGAAGATACCATTTGATGTAGGATTGTGGTGGTAAGTACTGTAAATGCAAGCGACTTTCTCTGCACATCAGTGTAATTATAGACGGTATTACTTGGTTTGATCTAATTTTTATAACCAATCGAAGAGAAAAACAATTTAGAAATAAAAAAAAAATGTTTTAAGGTAATGTTTTATTCAGCATGTCTGCACGTCTGCTAGCACGATAACACGAAAACTATTTGTATTAGAAGCTGAAACTTAGTAGTAGGTTTAGATTCATTAATGGAATCAACATCCACATGAAGAAGATAGGACACTCATAAGAAGAATAATAAACGTATCTCAAAAACTATAGTTCGTTTCCTTCAAAGTTCTTATGTTCTTGCTCTTAATGTAATTTTAAAAAAATGTAATTTATCACCATAACTTTTAACTAGCGTTGTCATTTAGACATTCAAATTTATTTTTGGAGACTCAACAACTACTTTTTACTTTATTCTAATTTAATTACTGTTTTTGGATCTCATTGTTGGCAAGAGATTCGTAGTTAGCACCCCAACTAGAAACTTGTTTCTCAAATTTTTCCGAAGAGGAAGGCTTATGAGGCAACTGAAGCAATCTGTGCGTGAAGGCAGGGGATGTTTGTGAACGTGCCTTAAGAACTTTTGATCAGCCATTCTTAAGATTTGATGGACGCCTGTAGAAAAGAATATATTTTGCATTTGAACAAAAAAAGAAAGTGAAAATTCAGTATGTTAGAAAGAGATGAAATCTTCGTATTTGTTTTTGTCTGATATTGATCTGAGAAGGATGGATATTGTTGGTTACGGACCGATGACACAGGACAGAGCACAATGGAAGCTCGTTATTGAGGAGGCCAAGGCTCACACAGGGCTATAGCGCCATAGATGATGATGATGATGATTTAAGCTTAAATCTCAGATAAGAATGAAATTCGGTTTGTGTTTGAAAAATTAATTAACCTATTTGTTTATCGTTTTCTTGATTTTTTCTTTTTAATCATCAAAGAATTTTAGTTTTAATTTTTAAGACCTCTTGTAGTAAAGACTGATGCGAAAATATAACTCAGATACCTCTTCGATTTTGGAAATAATAAACAAAACATTTTACAAAAAGTAACCTACAAGATTGAAATTTCTCATGTTGGTAGGTTCCATACTATAGACAATGTAAAAAGATTGAAAATAACTTTTTTTATTTTTGGGGTGACCATGAAGTGTGTGGCGGGTTTTGAAAGCGCCACATATGTACCTGGAGGCAACAACTGGAACTAAAATAATGTTGTGCATAATAGCTCCACAGATTAACCTGATGGCGACAATTGGAACTAAAATATTGTTCTACATAATAACGCCACATATTAACCGGGAGACAAAACCTAGAACTATGGAAGTAAATGGGAAGGTAGTGAGGGGATGGTTAAACGTGGTTGAAGGATACTTTTAGGGGTTTCCGGGAGAGATATATATTTTCGCAACAGATATAGATTTGTAATGATCACACGATTTTTTTTACGAACAGGGAAAGGTTTTAAGTGATAGGGGTGTGGAGAAGCGGAAAAAGGAGTGGGAAGTTAGGGATCTCGGAGTTACAAAATTCAAATAACACGAGATTTTTGTAACAACTGTGAAAGTTTCGAAGTTATCTCACAATTTCAATGTATTTGTCATCCACATCAGAACAGCTCTTTTTTGTAACCCCTACGAAGAACGGATACTTAGCTAGTCTTAATATATAAAAATGAATGTTTCTTTGTTTGTTTATCCCGTATGCGTTCCTATACCATTCATTAGATTGCGATGAAACTTTGGTGAGTTGTTGTGCGCACGCCCGCAATGGTTTCTGAATTAGTAGAACCATTTTACAATATCTGGTGCGCGAGGCGTTTCAACAAATGAGTGTATTTCCTGTTTCAACGTTTGTAGTTTCCGGTGCGACTCGCATTTGCAATGACCATCAACAAAGCACAGGGACACTCGCTACATGTGTGTGGAGTAACCTTGGAAAATCCATGCTTCACATATGGACAGCTGTATGTGGCCTGCTCACGCGTCGGAAAACTTTCTGATGAGTGGCATTGCAACGCATGCCGGGTACAGCTAGTTTTATATAAAATTAAGGTAATGTTTATTTATACCAATTAACAAAACTCATCAAACTTTTGAGTTAAAGTTTAAACAGCGTCCAATCATTCCGATTGATGAAATACTCCTGACAATTATGTTATTAGGATATTTTAAACAAAATACTTTCTTCAACTATTTAAGGCTTAACGTGTGCAAAATCATTAGATAAAGTTCGCCGACACACATTTGAATAGTTAAAAAGTTTATAACAAATTAAAAAGGAACAGTTTCGCCAATACAACTGAGCTTTTTAAAGTGATAATTAAAATTAATAAACATGTCCTTAAATACAAACTGTCAAAAACAATTATATAGATACTCAACCAATGAAAATGCAGAAAATGTGCATCAATAAAAACAGTGAAGGGATGACATAGTTTATATGTTGGTTATATAACATATGATGACATAGGTTATATAATTTATGATAATCTGAAGTCTTAGTGTGAGTTATTTCCTTGATCATCTTTAAGAAACAGCCAAAGATGAGCTATGAGCTTTAGTAAGGGGTTATGATTAAGCTATTGGTGGTGTTTAGTAAGATGAACAAACTTTAAAAATAAGTGAAAATAAAACTGAAACTACCTCTTGTTAAAGATTCGATTAAAATAATAAATCCTTTAGATTTGAAAGTGAGCAAATTTCAATCTGTTGCTTCTAGTCTGTGTGAGATCTAATATTTTTAACGTTCTTCAGTTTTGATTCTGAAATAAAAAAAAAGTAAAGGAATTTTCAAAGCCTATCACATTTGCGCCATATATTTATAGTTAAAAGTTTAAAAAATATATATACACTTACTTAACAACGTTCCCGGCCTCCAAATTGATCGACATCCCTTCTCAAGTCATCTCCCTTATGTTATTATGCAGGAATTTTCTTTTGAGTTTCATATTATTAAAACAAATCCCTTGAAAAATTCCTTCGCCACCTATTTTGAGCGTATTTTTTTTACTATTCTCTTAGAAAGCTGTTCATCGATCTGAAAACATCCATTGTTTAATTGAAAAGTTTATTTTTATCTACGAGACAAGGAAGAATGATCTAATGTTTATAACTAATAATTTCCGTTCACCATTTTGCTTTTGAATATTTCAAATTTGTTTATTATTGGGATATTTCATTAAGAGAAAGGAAAAAAAACCAGAAAAAAAAAAACCAAATTAACTTTATTTTTGTTAGGCTTATTATTTTTTTTTTTTTATTCGTCCAATTGTTAAAATACGCTTAATATCCAGTGAGTCCAAGCCTGATTTTGCTCATCCTCTTTCTAGTCTTTTATTCAGTGGACAAGTGTGTTTGCAGAAGCTTTCCTGGTGAAGGCACTGCACGATGTCTCTCTGCCTCTTTTGAACCATTAATATCATCGCTATCGATTGGTATCATTCGAGCCACAGACGGAGCCTTATCGCCCCCTCGCAGACAGAGTTGTTCGGCACTTTTTAATTTTCGTTATTCATCTCGTCACTGTAAATAGGTGTTTCAACGTACACTAGACCACAGTGTGTTTGCTCTGCCCTTGGGCGACATCCTCTTATCTCGGCTCGCTCTATAGCAAAGAAGGCCTTAGAACTGTTTCTATAGCACTGGCTTTAAATTATAATAAGTTGGAAAGGACTTCCTTTTATTCTTCCTTTCTATAGAAATGATCTGAACGAGATCGATAATTGATGTCTGAATAGCTAAAGTTTTAAGTCCTTTCTAAAAAGTCCCTATAGAGTTTGAAGAGAACTTTTAAAGTTTTGCGAGTCTCTACAATGAGATATTTATAGATAATCCATCTTCAACTTGCAGAAGACATTTCTTAAAAGGCAAATGAACTCATTAAATTTCACCAGCTTTATTATTTCATTATTCTATTATAAAAAAATCGTGCGTTGTCGTAATTGTTTGGAATTTTAAAACAACGTTTCCTTATAGAAGGAACTAAGACTAGGATCAGCGAGTCTGTGTGTCTGTGTCCCTCTAGCAATTTTAACGAGAGAAATTTGCACGTGAAGCTGACAAAAATTCCCCTACGAAAACAATGACTTTCTATCGACATCTAGCAATGCACAATAATCCGCGTACTATTTCATTGTCATTTCCTCGTCTTTGTTGTACGATTTAAGTTAATCGGATGTAGACAATTCAAATAAGTATTTGCGAATTTAATGAATTTCAGCAAATAAAAAATTTGAAGGCTTTCTTTGCAATCGACAGATATTTAAATTTAAAATACACAGATACTTGGTAAAAAAAAAAAAAAAGGAAAATTCTAAATTTAGAATCTGGGGTGTGTGGAATATCGCTATTCGTTTACCGAAAATAAGTTTCAAGACATGTTTTCGAGGAATCTGACTCTTGTCGTTAAGCGAAGTACGACTTTGATTTTGTAAATACTCTGCTCAACAAGGTTTTCAGTTATAAGCTCTGACTATTACAGCGTTTGAGTTTTCAATTTATTTATAATAGAATTCTGTACTGTTATTTTTGTAAGTTCCCTACTGAAACCACATACGAATTTGAAATTGCACACGAAAGACACTACTGAGTCAACCGCAGAATTGCTACAGAAATTTAAGTAAACTTATTAAATTACTTATTGAAAATAATATATTTGTATATTTCGAATGGCGAAGCTCATAATGCAATTTTGAAATAGTAAAGAATATAGGGAATAAATGAACTTAGAAAACTGTATAAAGCCGGAGAGACATTTGGAATTTCAAAGACCGTATTTCTATTTCTAAGAGAATAATGGCAACTTGTACTTACTTCATCAGATTAACAAACGTGATTTTGTTAAATATAATTGCTATATAATTATAGCAACACAGGACGAGTACAGTAGTACTACAGGATTATTGCCTGTAATTCAATAGGTGATTGTGGTTTATAGTTTTATGTTTTACATTTCCGTTAAAATCTGTTTTGGTATGTTTTCATACCTCTTTTTTTAGATTTTGTTGTTGTACTATTCCAGTTTGTTAAATTTTCTAATAAATAAATAAGAAAAGATATTTTATACTGAAATAGAGTTCCTTGCTCGCTTCCATGGTTTGCTTTCAGTATTTTTAACGTCATTATTTAATTTCATTTCATTTAAATTTATATAGTAGTCATTTAATTTAAACTTTAAATTAGAGTTTAATTTTGTTGCGATAAAATTGTTGGTTTTATTGTCACTGTTAATTGACTCTGTCCGACTTGATGTATATATGATATACATTTATGTATATCAAGCTGGATAGAATCAAACAACAATGAACAATATATTTATGTGTACTGCAGTTGATTTTAATGGTGACTAAATCAAACAAACAAACTAAAAAAAAAAGACAAAACCGGTAAACCTAATTTCTATACTAAATTAATGCAAAAATATCAAGAAAAATTCTTAAGCCTAATATAATTTTTTTTATATGGTTCCTAGAATTTTCCTTAAGTGGATTATAAGGAATGAAAATTGCTGTTGTAGCTCTACTGTGCATTCAAATTATTTTAATTAGTTAAGCATTATTTAGAAAGTGGATATATAAATCTCCGATAGAGATTAAAGAAACCAAGGTGATGAAAATAAGCAGGCAAGAAGGTAATGTTAATATATCCTTAGAGGGAAAGATTATACAACAAGTAAAGGCTTTTAAATATTTGGGAAGTCTGGTGAAATGGGATGGAAGTTGTACTGAAGAAATCAGAAGTAGACTAGCAATGGGTAAAGGAGCATTTGAAAAGGTAAAAGCATTGTGAACAGCACAAGGCATTTCAATAGAATTAAGGAAAAGGTTTGCTAAATGTTTTGTTTGGAGTGTGGTGTTATATGGTTGTGAATCATGGACTATTAAAAAGAAGGAAGATAGATTTCTAGAAAGTTTTGAAATGTGACTCTGGAGAAGAATGTTAAAAGTGAAATGGTCGGATCGAGTAAAGAACGAGGACGTTTTAAAAAGAATAGGTGAGAAAAGGAAATTCTTAGAAACCATAAGCAAGAGAAAAACATCTTGGTTAGGACATGTGCTACGAAGAAATTGTCTACAACAAAGAATAATAGAAGGAAAAGTGGAAGGAAAGAGAGGAAGAAAAAGGATTGGAATGTTGGATTATGTTAAAAGGGGAAGAAAGTATGAACAATTGAAGAAAGATGCACAGGATAGAAGAAAATGGAGAGCGTCCAATTGAAACCTATCATAAAGACAGTTACACCAGAGAGAGAGGGAGAGAGAGATTAAAGATAAAAAACACTGATCAGTGATTTTCTAGTTCTCTTGATATCAAATTCCATTCAAATAAATTTCGTTTTGTTAATTTGTATGCATAGATTAACTAATGTTGGAATATTACATCTAACTAAAGGTACCAGTTGTTATTAATGTAGATATAAACCGGATTTAAAAGAAGGATAAAATTAATCTTCCTTTTATTTTACGCAAACCAAACACAGTTTGTGATTGGTCGCAGAAAAAAAAAAAGTTAGCCCCACTCTTAAAATGGATCACGAAAGGTCAAGTTTGATTTTGGTTTCATTTCTATATATAGTTTAAATATTGCCCTTTTAATCCCGCTTTGAGAATTAATTGCCGTCTTATCTATAATCATTTTCTTGAATGCCATTTTGGTTTTGTTTTCCAAATTCCCCTTGTTTTTCACGGTTTTTCCGTTGGCTTCTTCCATTGAAACCCATCAACTGTTCTTGGAAATATAAATCAGCTTCGTCACCACTGAACCCCCCTGACAGAAGCATTCCGGATATTCCATGCTTTCAAACCAACAATCAGAACTATTAATGTGGCTATTATTGGAAAACTTATACTGTAATTTTAAGAGCTTTTTTTTTTTATTGTTGTTAAATTTATTTTCTTTAAAAAGCGTGGGTTCAACGTTAAATTAACTCAAATTTTTTTAAAAGATAAGAAGTTCAGAAATCCATTTTACTGATGAAAGAAAAGAAAAACTCTCCTTTTTTAAAACATAATGTTATCTTTAAAAAAATTGTCATTAATGATGTTTTGAACTGAAGATATTTGACTTGGATAATAACGTCTTTATTTTCAACTTTTTAACATGGATCTATTTTTCTCTTGATTCGTCCTAATTGTCATCATTTCTAGAAACTTGCAAATTCAAGAATGCTTTAGAAATAAGAAATAGATAGTTAAAAAAAATATATTTCAAAATGTAGATGATTATCTGATTATGTATGAATTAAGTCATTCTATATAATGTACATGTATTTTCTTTTATATTTTTGATTACATATCATTTTAATGTATTTGATTAACAAATGCTGCGATTTTAACATTGGGTCTGTAGTTTATTGTTTTATATTTTATCTTTCAGCTAAAATCTGTTTGCTCATGTTTTCATTCCACTTTTCCAGATTTTTTTAATAGGAAAATAAATAGACAAGATTCTGCTCGGAATAGAGTCCTTTGTTCATTAACCTCCTGCAAAATATTTTTAAGTAGGATTCTTTAATTAATTAATCTTAAAATTCAAGTAACAGTTTAATTTAGGCTTAATTCTGTTGCGATGAAATTATTGGCTTTAGTGTTAACTGCTGTATGACTGCTAGTGTTAGACAATCCAACAGAAGTGTACCAATTGCAGTATTTAGAAAGTATTTCATTCTAATATAAGTGGCAATCTTTACGCTTGTTATTATTCATGAGGGTTATAATTTAATATTATGAACTTATTATTTCATTTTACATTTTTTTTAATGTTTACTTAAAGAAGAATAAATTTATAAGAATATCATAAGAATAGTTATTTATTTCGATTTTTGGTGATTTTTTTTCCTGCAAAAACATAATCAAGAAAACTAAAATCTTTCTTATATAACAATGCAGTATAGAAGTTTTGTATTTCATTTTTTTCTCAGACTAAGGCTACTTTCTTAGTCCTTTATTTTATACAAAGGCTTCTGTTAACTATATATAAAAAATTTTGTAAAATAAAACTTTAAGATGTTACATCTTTTTAAATGATATTGCATGTTTTTGAATAATCAGTATTTTAATCTGTTCTGTTTATTTCATTCCCGATTAGAGTAGATAGTTCCCACTCAATAGATAATTCCCACTAAGAGTATGTACGAGTAGTTAAATTCCACTTGCTCAATCACATTACAATTAATTGTTGTTAGCGGAAAATTATGCAAACAAAGAACCTTACAACAAAAGCCGAAAACAAATTCTAAAAGAGATAATTGCCTGGTCAGGTTAATGTGGTAGTTTATTATTTTTAGCTTACAATAGAGTATTGCTAGATGGCTAATTGACATTGACAGATGCTTTCTTTCTATTAGATCTCCTGTCATAATAAATTGAATAAATCCCAGTTCTTTATTACGATGACCTAATAAAAAGAAAGCATATTTCAATGCCATTGTATCACCTAACAATAGTCTACGGACGGACTAAAGCTCATCGTCTCGATTAACATTAAGTGAAAGATAAAAATAATAATAATAAAAATAAAAATAATAAATAAATAAATAAAAGATAATAATAATAATAATAATAATAATCTTCCAATTAAGCTTTGGAAGATGCTGTTTCTAGCGTTTTCGTTACTTAAATCTATTTAATAAAGAGAAAGAAAGAAATCAAAATCATTTTTCATCTCTAATGAAAATGAAAGGAAGAAATAGTTTAGAGAGATTTTTATCAGTCTGCTATTGTAACTTTTCCTCCCACTAGTCAAGCTTCCTGTCCTCCCTTCTTTTTTTGCGATTTTTTTTTTTCACTTGTTGCGGCAGTGAACAGGAAGGTGGGCGACATCGTTTCTTTATTGTCCTTGGCCATGAGAACCCAATTCCACAGCTGTTTGCTCTCGCGCTCATTAATGAATCCCTGCATGTCACAACGGCAGCAAGGTTAGCATCAAAGTTGAACAAAAAAAGAAAGAAAAGAATAATCGTAGGATAAGTATTAAACCCGAGATATAGAGGAAGGTGACCATATTTCGGATACCATTTTGTTTTTTAAAGTAAAGAATTTAAAATATTGAAGTTTTGGTTAAGAATTTTACTTTGTTTTCTTCTATAAATAACATAATTTTAGATCCCGAACTGATAAATATCCATTATAAAAAATAGATAGTGTAATTATTTGTTTTGCAAAACATTGCTGTTTTTGTTGTGAAGCAAATGGGGTCTTAATTTCGGATACGTAAGAATTTCAGGGTAATAATTATGATAATATAATTAAATGAAACATACAATGCAAACACAGTAAGTAATTTATTTGAGTAATGACTTTATGACATTCTAATAAAATTAACGACATTATACATTAAAAATAATGAAAGGAATACAAAAATAAAAATATCAAAAGGATTCTGCAAGGGCCACTTAGTACGGAGACCCAAGGTTTTTTCGCTGCGTTCTCACAGTCAGCGTTTCTTGACCTTAAAACGTTAAACCGATTTTTCAAATCAAATAAAAACACAAATTCCAATCAAAACAAAACGTATTTTCATGTTGCACCATTGACTATCCGAAATTACGACGTTATGACAAATATTTTTGAATCAACATTTGAAACTAATCTTAAAATCATGCACAACGATGCGACTTGTCACTTAAACTACATTTTACGAACATCATTATACATTTAAAACAAATTATTAGAACTTACCACTTGCGCTCCAGCTGTGTTCGAAGTTGACATCTTCAAAAAGTCACTTTTTGGAATATTTTTATATTATTTATTGTTGCGTACATGCAGATCGAAGACTCACGACGACAAGACAGATTACATATGGTGGCCAGAGCTTCCGCTCTTGGTAGACACTAATGCAATCTGCTGACCGGTATGCGATTTACCACGCTATCCGAAATTAAGGCACCATCCGAAATATGGTCACCTTCCTCTACCGTTTCTTAAATTTGAAAATTGATTGAATTTTCTGGTGGGCGTAGAATAAAATAAATGTCGTAATCCGTTTCTAAAATGTTAGCTGTCTAACGGTATCAGAGATTTAATTTAGGCCTAGTGATTAAAAACTGTGAATATTGCTATTCATATTTTATTAATAGATTGAAGCTATAGAAGCAAAAACAACTTTGAAAAGTGAGGAAACTATAATTCGGAGGTATTGAAATGAATTGTCTAATCAGCGAAAACAACAGCAAATAAGCAAGACTAATTCAAAAATAAACGATTGTTATACAACAGGCATATAGCAAAAAAAAGATGTAGGTAACAATATGGATAATTTTCTGTATTTTCTCAATGTGTTTAAGCTATTTGAAATGGAATACCTAAGTCAGACTTGCTATGAAATGTTATGAATCTGCCCTTGTGATATATGTTGCATCATTTACTTCTTATTCTGTATGTTGTTATGCTTGTTCGTATCCGAGAATTTGAATTTGCCTCATTCAAAATATACGTAATAGCTTATGGTTTTAATTTACAGTAGCTTCATTGTTTTGTAACTGACAAAAACTGAACTAGTATTACTGGAATATAAGAAACTAAGAAGACTTATTGTTAACGAAAAAGCAGAAATGTAAAAAACAAAAATGAACTCACTATAACAAAGTGTTTGAAATTTTTTAAATTCCAGATTTCTAGAAAAAAAAAAAACAGACATTATGCGCCATAGTGTTTGTTTACACATTAGAAATATATAACGACAGAATTCTAAGAGAAAAACCTACGATGATTATTTCGACTAATATTGAAGGCTTTGCTTCTGATGATTAAGTTGGACATTTCAGCAAATTAAATTTCTGCCAGCAGCGGAAAACAAGTATTACATAGCAGATATGCCATTGAGATGTTTAATTCAAATATTCAGTAAGAAATATGTTTGAAAAATAAAGTTCTATGATTCAACAGTGAAACAACAGTCAGCATTATAAGCCCGATGGATATGTTTTGGAAAAATGTCTTAGCATTTTTTTTATTTATTTTTTTTTTGTAAAAAGTTAAGCAAAATAAGCTAATGTGACAGATTTAATATTTCCAAGTTTACTTACGTTTATTTCACGGTTCATGTTTTCGTCTAACACAGGCCTAGTAATGAAAAACCTCCGAGTTGTTAAATGTGGCCCGTCTACATTTATAGTTTTGAAAATAATTTTGATATTTTTAAATCCGCATCTGTTTTTAAAAGCTGAAGACAGAATGAAATATTAGTGTAGACGGAGAAACAGTATTTTACATTCTAATAAAATTATCGAGCCTAGTTCCCTTTAAGATTTAAGCAATATTATTCCATAAAAGAAAAAGAAGATTAAAGGCAACAAAAAAATTTATAAATCACTAAAAACATTACCAATATATAACATCTCAATTCTGCCGTTGATGGATTCAAATAAGTGAGCTGAAACTATTCTTTGCAAGAACAAACAATTTGTATTATACTTTAATTATTTATTATTGTTTTATTTAATTTCAAACTAGATTCACACACACACACAAAAAAAACCACCGTATTAATAATATTCATATTAATACAATTGTTCTACATTCTGTCTTCTTGAAATATTTTTACTTTGAATCTATTTAAGCCTAAACCAACATCATAACTTAATGGAAAAACGGTGAATGATGCTTTATGTTGCTTCTTCACTGAATACAAGAGCCTTGATCCATTAGCTAGCTTATATTGAATCGTGAAATCTATAATTACAGAAAAATTACTTTAGGTTTGATTATTGATCAATTAAAGGTAGGAACCACATCAAAAGTAGGTTAGTAGGCCTTTTTCTTACATTTATTCTTTTGCTCTAATTTTAAGATGAGAACATCAAACTGTGCATCCCCTTCACTCTTTAATCGAAGAAATTTTCAAACTTTAACAATGATCATCAAATAATTTTGTCTGAAAGGAGGTTTTATTTGTTTTTACTCTTATTCAAACAAACGATTTATAAAAAAAAAAGTAAATATTTCATTGATTCTGGGAAATGAATTAGTTTCACAAAAGTTTTCATAAGTTGTAATATGATTCTGAACTGGAAAATTCCTCTTCATTTTTTTCTCCTTAAACGTTTAAATTGAAGAAATGACGGTTATTCTTAAAAATTTGATAATGAATGAAAACACTTTGATCATTACTCTTTTGAATCTTTAAATCAATTATTAGTTTATCATAGAATTAATATCTACTCTTAAACATATACTCCTGGCTTGATAAATTGTTTCTGCAGGTATTAACCAATAAAAAAATATTAAAAAAAAATTCCTTTGGATTGAATCCCTGCTGCTTCTTTGTTTAAACTTTATCTTTTTGAACTATAAATGTTCGTTTCTAATTCTTTAGTTAATTGTAGATGTGACGCCTAGTACAGAAGATCACAGTATCTTTCTTTAGTTTCACTATGCAGAAGTATTGGGTGAGAGAGAATGTTTAGTAAAGGTACCTTTGTTTACCTGTGATTCATTTTTCCATCTCAAAATGCTGTTGATGTCATGCATTGACAATGTGACTTTCTGTTATAAAGCCATAACAATGAATCTGACTTAGCACTATTCGTTGATCCGGTGTAGAGATAACTAGCATTGTTAATCACCTAACAATTGAATTCAAAAAGAATTGGTCTAATGAATTGGTCTTAAAATGAAGGTAGTACCTGAACGATCGGTTCCCCAAATATAGGTAAGTTGTATCCTGGATTAAGTCCAATTGAATCCATTTAAGTTGCGACGTGAGCTAATGCTAATATTATTTACAGGAATCGGCCGGAAGTGTAATTGTGAGCTAGAGGTCGGCTCATTCACGATATCCGTTGATAAACGTTAAATATCGTATTTAAAAATTTAGTCATTTTATCTGAACTTAATTAGACAGCTTAAACATAATGCTTCTGAATATTTGAAATTTCGTATGAAAGATAAAATGTCTACAATTTTTTTTATTTTATTGTTTGATAATGAATTTACCCTTTTAAAACAATTTAATTAATATTTTAAATCGATGGTACATAGCTCAGAAGAGTATATTAAGTTTAATTTAATTTAATATCCATTTTCAGCCTGGAACTATTTAGACTTACGTGTAATGAAATATCTGAGTCTAAATTTTCAGACAGGCCTTTGGCAGAATATCTGAAACAACAAAACACCAAAATAGTTCAGTTTCTGAAATTAAATATTATTCCTTCTCAACTTTATTTTGCGTTTGAGGCTATATTTTTTATAAATTATAAATATCTGTAAATATTACGTTCGACTGGACAAGAGAATTAGCTTAGTCGTATTAATTTCTTTATTTTTTTATTTCTGATCTTTATAAGCCAACATAATATTCTAAATGAATCAGTTAAGAGACTATTGATATTTTGTTTTCTATTGTTATCACAATTTCTTATGATTTGTTTAAGAATAAAATGAAAAAAAAAAAAAAACACTCTTCCTTTTTCTTCAGCGAGAGTAAAGTAATAAGGAAGAGAGGATTTCCAATCCATTGTTGTCCACTTTCTCCCTCCCACCATTTAAGGTTGCTCCCCTTTTTTATTGTTCGATTCCTTATTACTGTAGTAGGCGGAAGGTAGTCCTTGGCCGTGAAAACCTTCACTCCACTTCCTTTCGCTCCAATGATTCCTTACAAGGCAGACGAGCGAAGATCCAATTGAAAATAGGAAGCAAAAAAAAAAACGTCAAATAGGTTATTGCAAAATTAAAGTTTTATCATTTATTTGAATGTAGTTTAATTGTAGCGGAAAAGAATCATAAAATCCTTCTAATTAAATTATTATTAGTAACAGTATATATATTTTTTTCAGTACTAACTCAAATTCTTTTTTTTTTATCCTTTGAAAGAAGTATATTTGAATTTACTTCTACCGTATTTGTTAAATTTGGCTTTTTTTTCTTTTTTGTTGACAAAACAAATTTCTGAAACTTTATAGTTAAAAATGAACTATAGAAACTTCGCTGTAGAAATTGCAATACTTTAGAAAAGTTTTCTGAAAGTCCCGGATCATTTTTAATTAACCAAATACTTCACTAGATTAAAATACTTACTAGACTTCATACATAGAATTTAAAATATTCTTACTTGGCTAGTAACGTGGTAAATATAAACTTTTCTTGCATTTCCTGGGTTACATTGAACTGGATGAACTAACTAAGGGTTCTTTTAGTTGAATTAATATATTGAATAGTATACGTGTCAAATCTATTGTTACTGTGATCTAATAGAAAGAAATCTTGAATTTCCTTCATGATAAAACTTACTTCAGTATTTAACTATAATTATAAGAGATCTTCATAAAATGTCTGCCTTCTTTTTGCTTCATCTCATATTTCATGTAATTAATACTGGCTCAGTTGCTTTCATTTTAATGGCAATAACCGTTTCATTTAAAAATTCCCAGCGATTTCGACATTAATAAACCTATTTTTGTTTATTTTTTGTAATTATTTAAATTACTTACACGAATATTTACATAGCTGTAATAGTAAATTTCATTAATGGACTATGGTTAATTTTTACGTTAACGTGTTCTTAAAGTGTTGATCTTTTATCAACTAACTGAGAAAAAAAAAATGTCTACAAATGATAGACATGATAAGCAGTTTCTTATTTACAAAGTTAAAAGAAATAATAACAAAAATAATAATTTTGTTTTATTTATTTTTTTTAAACTACATTAGATTAGTGAAAGTTATGGCGTTTTTAATACTTCATTTGAAGTATAAACAGGATTTTTAAAATATCCAATTTAGAACAAAATTTGACAAATCTATAAAGGAGGTTAAGCTAAAGATGGACTCCTAAAAACTAAACTTTTATCTTCTCAAGACTAATAACTGTTGTTCTGGCAAATATCAATTACAACGACATCTCGATACAACGACGTAGCATATGCAATCGCTTTGAAGAAGAGTGAGTTGTAAAGTATTATTATTATTATTAAGTAAGATTTATATCTGATTTCGAGAATATAGAAGACTGTAAACAGATTCCTCAATTATTTTTCAAATTTAAAAGTATATTTATAAAGCCTTTTAAATTTTTGTAGCAATCGAACTGATGTAATTCAAAAGTAAGAAAATTGCATTTGTTTACAGTTTTAGGAACTACTTCATACAGCTTTGGAGTTTAAATAAACAATAATAAATTTAAATACTCTTTTTTTAGGAATTTTTTACTCCAGACGTTTTTGCTGTACTGTGATTTCCTTCATTGATTTTTAACGTGATTTTAGATTACAAAAAACATTAATAATATAATTGAATAACTACTGAATATTCTTCTTCATTTTCTTTTTTCATTGTTTGTTAGAAGAAAAGGCTCGTAAGTCGTCCGAAATGTTGAAGGTCTTGAATTGGGTTATTCTTCAGTCGTATTGGAACTGGAACAAGAATTCCTGGTTCGATAGTTTTTCCGTTGTTTTTTTTTTTTTCTGTAACTTTTTTTTTTTTTTTTAATTGCATTATATAACAAGAAAAAGCTCTCTTTTGTAGTAACCTTAGGACTGAAGGGTGGTACAAATTCTTAGGTGAAACCTCCCGCACCTGGTCAGTAGATGTTCGAATTGCCGTTGTTTAGATTGAAATTGGCAACACGAAGCACGAGGACAGCGCGATCATTTTCTCAAGGCTGTCATACATAGATCTTCAAGGCCTCGGGTTTCTTTACCTCTGCAAGGCCAACACACGATCTAATAGCATCATCGGTTTGCTAAATTAATCGCAGCGTTTTCTGGGTTGCAGATTCAAAATAACACAGTTAACCCCATTGTTTTTCAATGAAGTGGATGATCTACCAAGCCAATGCTTTGGAACCGAAGTATTTCATTTAGAAAATCAAGTCTAAATGGTCTTATTTTATCTCTGTTAAAGTTTTTTTTTATTCTTTTTTTTTATAGAAATTATAAATCATTATAAGTAAGGACATTCATGTCTAATTATTTGAATAAATTTAATGTTGTTAGGAAATAAAAAAGAAAATGAATTTACTATTGTTATTTTACAATTCATAGAGTTAATATATCGGAATTGAAGCTTGATTTTTGCAGATTAACCAATTTGTTGGAAATTCATTATTAATTTAATGGTAAGGTATAAGTAAAAATACTAAAAATATATTTTATTTAAAAAAAAAAACACAATCGAAGTTAGAAGAAATGAAATCAAAAGAAAACGTTTAATATAAAGATTTTGTGCAGAAACATTATTATTACAGGTAAGATAAAGAATGCAACCTCCAAATGAAAACTAAAAAACAAGAAATACACAATAAAATTAAAGAATAGAAATTCATGTGCCAGTAAACATTATTATTGTTTGATAATAATTCTTTTTTTTTTTTTTTTTGCAAAAACCTTGAAATAGATTCATTAACCTTATAATAAACGTAAAACAATGAAAGAATTTAAAGTGTGCTTCACATCACAAGCAGCTATCAGGCAATAATAATAATTATAATTATAATAATAATTTTAAATCTAATAATAATAGAAACAAAGTATTTGAAACAAAGCATATCTGAAGCTCGTCACATTAGAAATAAGAACTGCTATTACTCGAGCTTTTTCTTTTTTCTTTATTTGGAGAATACATTCAATAAATAAACAAGATTTATTTATTTATTTATTCAAAAATTAATTTTCTTTTCTTAAAAAAAAAAATTGAAGAAGAGGATTTAGACAAATTGGTAGTGATAGTCAGAAACACGGAAAAATGGCACAATTTATAATTTTATTCTTGCTTTTTTTTTTTTTTTTAAGAAATGCCAATATTGTAATTTTATCATAGAAAATTGTGATAAAAAAACAAAAAAATATTAACATCCTATCCTCAAAATACATATTATTTAAATAAAAATACATACTTAAATAATATGTATTTTAATCAAGTATTGCTATATGTATTTACAAAATGAACAACATTTAAGTTTGAAGTATAAATTTAATTCTTTATCTTTAATCCTGATACAATGTTAAGCTTAGATTTGATCAGTTACTTTAAATTAACTATAAATGCTTTTCTAAATACCGAACCTATTGTATTTATTTAGGCTTGAGGTCATATTTATTTTATTGCTTTTAATTTTATAACTCCCTTTCCTTCTGCAACTGTACAGATGTTCTTGATTTTTTTTCTATATCCTTCGGCATCTTTATTTTAATTTCTTTCTGTCTTTCTTTTATTTACTTATTTTTTTTGTTTGTTGCTTTTGGAGATCATTGCGTCATAGTTTGGAGATCGGGAGGGGTCGGGGGAGGCTGTGTCGTTAGTAGCAGCTGATAAATTATGTATGAGGGTGGCATTGATGATTCTCCCTACCCTCAGCCTCCGGATATACAGTTACAAACAAAACAGGCCTCCATTAAATCATTTGAAAAACAATAAGGCTTCAAAGGATTCATATGTAGATACGATTGTATTCAAGGGCTTATAAAGTATCGACTTTTTTTTTCTCTTACTTTTTATTCAGTTCAAATGGAATTACTTTATAGTCAATCATTGATCTACATTATTTATTCATTTTCATTGGCATTGAATTGAATTGAAATTGGATGTTCCACTGAATCAATTTCTACTCTTTTTTTTTTTTTTATTACATTTTACGATGGCTGTTTAATGTTCGTTTATTGCTTTATTTAGCTTAACTTATAGGGAAGCCTTTCTCACTCTTAAGACAAGTTCGTGAAAAATTATGTAAGCTCTATTTTTAGCTAAACTTCTATTCTCATCGTGTATGTGTGTGTTTGCATCTTTTCAATAGCGCTGAACAATGTTAATGTCTGAACAATGTATGTATGGTTCACCCATATTTATTTGAACTAGTTGAAATTTGACTTGCATTTTTATGAACAAGAACTTATCGTTCCTTTAAAAAAAAAAAAGTTTTCTGATCGCTCAAAAGCAGAATCACTCAGAGATTCATTGAATTTAACGTTCTTTGGAAAAAAAAATCATTAAACAAAAAATCATCAAAAATTAAAAATTAGACTTTCGGTGGCCTCTTAAAAGCGTAGAATGATGATAGTTTCCATGAAAGAAGGTTCATAGTTCTTTGAGGAACTGTTTTATTAATCAGAATAAAAGCTTCTATTTCAATGTTTTATCCTTTTCTATTTGTTTTTTCTCTTATCATCTACATGTGTGCACTTTTTTTCTAACGATGAAATAGAAAATAAAAATATTCTTTTTCTTAAAGTTCTTAAGAACCATAAAGTCTTACTGCTTAACCCTATAGTCTTATTTTTGGCATTGTTTCTTATGAACTTAAGTTGTTTGCCCTCCAATTGTCTTTAATATCCCTTTGAAACCAATTTATATGCAAAAACACCAGAATTTTGAATCTAATTCCTTCTCAAATTAAAAAAAGATAAATTACTAGTCACTCAAAATTCCTGAAAATTATCCATTACATAAAAAGCGTTTTACTGACAATTCCGAATTTATTGAATGCGATTGTAGGACGATTTTGTTGTTGCTTTCTAATCTAACTTCAGCCGAGGACGTTGCCCGTCCGTTTACAAACTGAATTCTGAGATTGTGTAATAGCCTATTTAAGTCAGAGCTGTCAGAGACATCGAACAAGTTATTGTTCTGAATTTCATACAATTGGCTAAAGTGATATTAATATTTGATGCTATTTACTTCCGTTTGTCATTTTCTTAGTTTTTGTCTCTGTCCTTAAATTATTTATTTACTTCAGCAATTTTAATATAAATTCTAATTCCTGAGTTTAATAAATAATTATCTCTTTGTAATTTGTACATTTCTTTTAGATATTAAGAGTCACTTTTAGAGGGATTGTAGAGGGTTAGTATGAAAATAATACAAATAAATAAATTTTTAAAAAAAATCGAATCATTAGGGTTAAAAAAAAGTAAATAGAATAGAAAAAATAAAGTCTGAAGATACAAAAAAAAAAAAGAAAAAAAGAATAAGATAAAATAAAATAAAAGCATTGACATTAATCTTAAAAAAGGTGAAATTGATGGATTTTTATGTTTTCTTGTTTCTGTTTATCCTTAACTACATGAATGCATTCTTTAATTATTGTATTAAATTAATCCCAAATGGAAATACAGTGGGTTAACTATTCTGAAGATTTTTGATAATCCTACCTATACAGATTCAAACATTAATCTATTGCTAAGGCTTTTTCAGATCATAGGAATGAGAAGCCTCCGAGTTTGAGGCCATCACTAACAAAATTCGTATATAATATTGAATATAAATGGAAATAAAATAAATAGTTTACAAAGGTTAATGTAAGTGCCTTCGACCATTCAGTATAGAAAGTTTTTTTTTTTTCGCTGTTGCAGTTGTACGTTTCAAATACACACACATTCACACCACTTAAAATTAAATTGCTAAAAGAAAAAAAATTATTCCATAATTTCCATCACAATACTAAAATTGTATATATATAAAAAAATATATATATGTAGAGTATTATATATTACAGGGCATTATTAATTGTATAAATTAAGTCAATCTGCACTGAATTCAAAACCTTACCAATAATCTAAAAATCTCAAATGCACTGAAACGTTAATGGGTCACTTTATGTGGATCCAACTTCAACATCCCTGACTAACAGGAACAGTTCACAGAACATAGAGGAAAATAATTAATAATGTTTTGATTATAATGATGTTTATCTAAATCTTCATTGCATTTGTTATTCAAAGTAAATTGATGTTTGGTTCTTATAAAATATAGTTTCCCAACCGCCGATTGAAGATAAGTCCTGTCAGATGGCTGGCTAATGTCCAAAGAGTAATGGCTTTCATCCCCTCCATTTTTTTTAAGCCATTTTAAAACCCCCATTAAAACGAGTCACTCACCGCAAGTTTTTGGATGGATATTAAAACCCACACGTTCGTCCTTTGGAGGGTAAAATTCTCATTATTACCCGTCCCGAGGACCTTTCTTATTGCAGGGGACAAGGCCCCCATGATGTTTTGCCAACAGTGCCAAGAGGTCGGTGTCGGCGCACACCTACAAGTTCATCCCACTGAAAACATCACCAAACACGGCCAACGGCAATGGGGAAATGTGGGCGAAATGGATCAGTGCGAACCAAATATCCTACCTATATGGAGGAGGAGATATTGATGAATGGAAAGGGCGCGAAACAATAGTGGGGTTATGTAAGGGAATAACCTAGGGAAAACAAAAACATAATTTATTTAAAAGGGTTTCACGTACGAGAATTATAATGATTAAGGATGTTATTTGTTTCTTAGTAATTCACAAGCACTACTGACAGTTTTTTTGTTTTTTTTTTAATACTTATTATTCTAAGTATCCAACGAAATATTAAAACTCATAAGAACTCACCAATTATGAAAAAGAAAAGTTGAAATATAAGTTCAAAAGAAATACTTTTCAGCAAAACATAGATACCAAATACGTTGACTTTTCAAGGTAGTAATTCAGTTCTGCCTTAATGAATAGGGCATATTTTGTTTAAGTTGATTTTCTAGTTTCGTTTGCTTTTAATATTATTGTGATAAAAAAGTTGCAATAGTTATAATACATTGCTATTCTTTTACTGTTGATTTAATTTCGTTACATTGTGAATTTTAATCGGATATCAAAACAATAAAGTTTCTTTCTAAAGTGTAATTTAAGAGATATTTGGCAAAGGCCTTTGATTTGATGCCACATTTTATGTAAGTTGTGGATACAAATCGAAATGTATATCACTTTATATCACTTTATCCGTATTTCATAAGTGGTAAAATTTGGCATTGATTATAATTTACTGTGTAAATTATTCCATGGGAATATAAAATACTATATATTATTACGCATATACATGTAATATAAGGCCTGTAACATAAATATGTAAGTTATCTTTCTACAAGAAAGATACTTAACTTTACGCTTTTAATTTTTATAAAATTTCAGAATTTTTGAGTAGACATAACTGTACATAAAGCTTTATTACCATAATAAATTTTGGTAATGGTATTTTTAGGTTGATATTAACTAGAAGGATATTAGAAAAACAATTAAGTTGATTTTTTTACTTCTTGTTGCACATTCAAATTATGTCACTGGATTTGTAAGTCTGCATTTTTGAAATGCATTTGCCAAGAGTAGAACGGTAAAATTATAGTTAAAAAAAGTTAAAGTACCCCACTGCAGGCCTATACAGGCCTATCGGGGCGCAGGAGGTTAGGCTCCAACGATAAGAACCACGGGACAAAGTTGGGGTGGGGTGGTCAACCGGACGCCCGCCCGCCTTTAACTCCCGGGAAAGAAACCCGGTACCCATTCTAGAGAGGGCTGGGTAGACTCTAGGACCCGTTTGGAGATGAAAGGAGCGTGGAAAAATTCCCGATTCCCGAACTCCGCCGAGGCCGGGAACCAAACCCGCAGCCAAGCGCCCTAACGCACTCGCCTACCGGGCCCACAAAATTATAGTAATGCGTAATATTTTAACATCAGCTGTCCTATTATTGATTTGAATTTACCTTTAGAACAGTTGACAATTGTAATACAGAAACTCAAGTACATTTTCTAAGTTCGTCAAAAACAATTAATGGGCGAAATTATTAAAAATTTTCACTTGACGTAACTCATCAAGAATTTTATGCAGTTTTAACAGGCGAAAATTGAAAGAAAAGATAAAAGATGAATTACGCATTATCCATTGGGTCTTTTAAATTGTTGCTACCGAATCGTGCAATGATTTAGTCTAGTGATGTAATTTCTAAATATGGATTGGAAAGAAAGAAATTGGAGCTAGAAGGGAAAAAAATTCTTAGAACACAATTTTAAATTAATTCATCCATCTATGATAAGTTAAAAAATTTTATCTGAAGAAACTGAATAATGAAAGGTTCGATTATTAAGAAAAGGCCCTTGCTGAATTCGACAAATATCTGGCCAACAAGTAAAGAGTGAAACTTAGAATACTTAACTGAAGAACTGTTTTATTAATATATTTAAGCTAATAAATATGAATTAACTATGGGTTTTAAATGAGCATGTAGGTCAGAGAAACTTAATATTGAAAACCTCCGTTACCTTTCCCTTGCTGAAGATATGTTATCACCTGAAGTAAGCTACAAACTTTTGCTTAAGCTTCATTGTGATTTTTCTTTAATCATTCGAAGAATATATTCAGGCTTGATTTGTTGGGAGTCTGATTCCTGATAGATTTGTATACAGTTGCTGTCTGTTTGAATTTTCTTTTGGTTCTCACTTCCTACTGTATGAAACTTTAAAGTTGTGCGGATATCTAAAAACTTCACAGTAATAATAATAATATAAATTTATAAACACAAAAATATATTCATCCTTATATGGACCGGCACTAGCAAAATTCACGTCGACTATTTATAGAATCCAGTACATATACTGAAGCGGGACATTGTACTAAATTTCTGGTCTGTCCCGCACAATCCGGGACGTCTGGTCACTCTTAAGCATAGAGCGTCTGAAATTGTTATGCAAACTTTATTTTCCTTATTCAAGTTAAACATTGGGTTAAATTTTAATAACTCGTTGCAGTGTATTTATTCATGTATAAATTTTTCAGCAATTTTCAGTAATTTACAAAATAACTATTTACAGTAACCTTCATTTTCTTTCGTTGAGACGGAGATGTTTGGATGTTGCGAATTTGACAGTGTTTTGTGAGATGATAAGACTAAAAGCTTATTAAAATGGTCTCGCCTTAAGTAATCCACCTCCTTTCTTTAACTGAATTCGAATTATTGTTATTTGCTCAATGAAATGCACAACTCTGTCATCATTGATCCTTTGACTATCGTGGTTACGAAACGCTGATTTCAAATATAAACTACAGTGCACTCTCTCTATTCTGAACACTCATGGGAGCGACCAAAAGTGTTCAGATTATGGGGGTGTTCATTATAGAGGGAGATTGGGAAACTCATATGCATGTACATAGTGAGTTTATAGACTGTATGAAAGAGTTTATACACTTTGGGGAAGGTTCATTTGCTTCAAAAGCGGCTATAATTTCTTTCTTTTTCTTGCTGATTGCGTTGACTTGGCCTACCGTATGCTATAAAAATTAAAGCAAGACCTCCATTTCTATATTCAATATTAAACCCAGACACCAACTCTGACTCAATTCCAAACTCAGATGCAATTTTCCTTTGACTTACTTTTGATTTTAATTTTCGAACAACTTCGTATTTTTCTTGAAGCTTCAGTTCTTTCCGTTTTTTTTAGTTTTCCTACTTATTTCTGACATATCTGCTTAAGCGCTGTGCTTCTTTCCCTGCAACGATAGCGAAATGGCGGAAAAAATTTTCCTTTGCCGAGCAAAACGGAAGAAAGAAACAGAAGCGGTAATGCTGTCCAACCAGGTGGGGGGGGGGGGGGGGCATTTCTTCGAATTTCCATGCTGGAGGAATTCCCCGAATTCCGATTGCAAACATAAGTTCAGTTTACAGAGAGGTAACGCTAGAATGGGGATCAAAAATAGCGTTCGTAATACTGGGGTGTTCAGAATACAGAGAGTTCATCTTATGTTAAGTCTATGGAGTTTCGCCGGGACCGTCGTAATGTGTTCATAATACCGAGGTGTTCACATTAGAGAGTGTTCAGATAGAGAGAGAGAGTGCACTGTACTACAAAAAGCTTATTTAAATTTATAAAAAAAAATTAATTTAATTATTACGTTTTACAGCGAAGAATAAATACTCTGTAAATACAGGTAGTTGTTTCATTCTAAGTTTCTTTTTCGACTTCGTAAAGAAAATATTCTTCACTATGTGTTCCATTGGAATATAATAAGTAATATTCCATTTATTAGTTCATAATTTCCTTTTATTTTATAAACTGATCTTTTATTTTTAACGCAGACTACACTGAGAAATAGAAATGATCTCTAAATCTTCGGCAACATTACAAACTAAATTATTACTTGGCTATGTAAAATTCTAACATGGTTGTGTAAAATTCTACTACAGAATCTGCGAACTGTCTTTTAGATGGAATCAAACTTCGAAATGAGAGGACGTCTCTTGTTAGATTTAACGTTTTCCAGTATGAGAAACGTATTTCCAGTATGTAAATTAAAAATTAAAAAACAAATAAAGAAAAATTAGGTATTGCTTAACAATATAACTAATTAACAGATGTATAAATTGCTAATTCCACTTGTAATGTTTACAGCATTTTCAGAAAGTAATTTTGTAATAAAGTTTATTTTTTTTTAAATGTTAGTTTGAGAGTTTGAAAGCATCCTTAGTTCTGAAAAGGAAATTTAAAGGAAATTTTCAAAAAATAAAAGGGAAGAAGATGGGACAAAATGGAAAAATAAATACATCCGAACGATGTTTCAATTTTAGCTGTAGAATTTTTGTAAATTTCAAACCTTCAAACAAAATATATTAGAGTAAATCGATAGTTATTATGCAGGCTTTTAATAATATTTCTATATATTTAATATAATATTTAATAATATTTTTTAATATTTCTTTTCTTTCCTCTTTCTTAGTACCGTAATAAAAAGAAGTTTTCTTTTGAGGTTAACATTAATAACAGTAATATCATTCAGGAAGGTTAAACAACAAATTATAATAGAACAAATGTTATAATAATTGTCCATAGTTAGATATAATTATGTCTGGAAACTTTCAAATATCTCTCAGTGCCAAATGGCCACAAAACTTTTAACATTTTAAAACATGTAAAATATTTTCTTCTATTTAATAGTTGTTGTTAAAAGTATCCTAAAATATACGAACAAATTCTGATTATCATCATTTTCGCGCAATAAATCAGTCGCCTACTCATGAATTGTCCTTCAGATTTCCATTCTTTCATGAAATCTGATGTTTTATTAAGAGAGACTTTTATTTATATAAAAGAACGTAAAAGTAAAAAAAAAATAGACTTAAATTAATATTTAATATTAATATTTTCGAGTTATTAAAATCTTAATTTTAATTTTGTCTGTTTATTTGTTTTTAGAAATATTTGGGGGAAAAAACAAAACAAAACTATCACTTTTGACGATTCTGGGGAAATTCCTAAAACTGTTTCAGATTTTTGTTATTTGTTAATGTCTTTAGAGAAATTTCAACGTAGTTTGTAATGTTTTTGTAGACTAAATCCTTTTCGTGATTAAAAAATTCATGCATGTTTTTGAAACTGAGCAGGATTTTCCTATTTCACTATTATCATTTAAAAAAATATATCGGAATAAGGTTTTAAAAGTTAAAAAATGAAATGGCTTAATTTTTTTAAGACAAACAGAATGGGTAAAAACCAAAAAAAAAAAAAAAAAAAACCAACCCTAGTATAAATAGTTACGTCTTTTATTGATTGCCACAACTTAACCAGACAACGACCGTCACCACTTCTAACTGAATGTTGATTAAAAAAAAAAAAAACCTAAAGAAGCATTTTTTTTTTATTAGAATATACGAGGCGTGTTTTTTAAGTAAGTACCGTTTTGCAATAAAACCAAAACTAGCAAAGATAGTGTCAAGATTTTTTTTAATATTTTATTAATACAACATTTTATATTTTATTGAAATATTAAGCTATTTTTCAACATAATTTCCTTGATTGTTTAAACACGTATCACAGCGTTGTATCAGTTTTTGTATACCGATGTCATAGCAATCAGCCGCCAGTGAAGACAGTCAGGATTCAACCGCTGTTTTCCCTTCTTCGTCTGTTTTCAAACGTTTACCGCCAAGAAAATCTTTCAGGAAGCACATTTGTCTTCCAATGACAAAATGGAAATCGTGCATCGCCTGTCTGCAAAAAATTTTGACATCAACTGCGCGTACCAAATTGTCTGTGATTACAGAAGGTCGCCCCGATTTCTATTTCTCAGTATAGTCTGCTTTAAAAACAAAAGATCAGTTTATAAAAGAAAAGGAAATTACGAACTAATAAATGGAATATTACTTATTATATTCCAATGGAACACATAGTGAAGAATATTTTCTTTACGAAGTCCAAAAAGAAACTTAGAATGAAACAACTATTTTACTTTACAGAGTATTTATTCTTCACTGGAAAACGTAATAATTAAATTAAAAATTTTCTTTTTTTTTTTTTTTTAGAAAATGAACGAAGAAGATTGTGTTCAAAAATTATATGTAATTTCTACATTTACCGTACAAGTTACGTGATCTCAGTCTTAAATCAAAATAAAATAAACACCGATTATTATTATTTTTTGTCCTATTTTCTTCTTAATACGTACCTAATTTAGTTACTATCACGTTTTTGTTTTTTTCAAGTGAAACTGCTGTAATTAGTACAGTAGAGTTTGAAAGTTCTTATTCTTCTTGATACATTCTAGATTATTCATCAAAGTTCAGTTAATAGTTGCCTAAGTAAAGTGATGTTATTTTATAACTGTGGATTCGCTCCTTCAAAATTTACCTTGTTAAAATTCAATAAATTACCCTTAAGTTAATTGTTTTAGTTACTTTAATCTTAATGTAATCAAATATTGTGATTACATTAATCTATTATTTAAGTAATGATTTTATTTCTTAAATAAAGTTTTGTTCATTTTTGATTATTTATTATTGAATGTGGTGAAATCATTACTTAGGTTCTGCTCTTGCAGCAATTTATTTCATTTCGTGTTATTTTATTTAGGCTTTTTACTTTATTAAACTACGTAATTCATCATTTTAAAAACATTTATATAGTTTATATATATATGTAATAATGTTTAAAAACATCTTAAAGCAATTATCCATTTACAAATTATTTCAGCATGAGATATTTAAGATAAGCAAGTTAATTGAAAAATCTTGATGATTTTATTTATTTTCCTTTTTTTTTATTTAAGCTATAACTGTAGTAAATTATCCTTTATTTAAGAATCTGATTTATTCAGTGGCATTCGAATCCTGTAATCCAGCAGAAACTTCCCTTTCCTGAGTAGTCGAATCTTTTAGACATTTAGAAATAAATCCATACACACGGATATGAAATTTTACTTCACACTTTCACGTGAAAGAAAACTGTTACTTTTTCTCAAGATAACGTTTTCGCTAGAGTCTAGCTATATGCTCTAAATTACGAAAATTAAATAAAGGTAAATAATTTATATAACCACTTTTCCAGCGCAAATTTGGATTATGGCGCCGTGAATGTAGTGGAAGCATGTAACGAAAGCATTTCTTTTATTAATATTTTTACTAAATAAAAGTTTCTTTAAAGTTTTATTCACCATATTCACTTAATTTTTGAAAACACTATTTTCCTGGTGATATTTTCCAGAATATACGGAAGCTTCTAAGGATTTGTTGCAAAGGAGATGATTAGAATGAGAACAAAATACATCAAAGCTTGAATCGAAATCACATTGGAAAACTTACTATTACACTCATTCGTTAACAAAAAGAGTGGAAAACAGTTAATAATTAGAGTAGCAAATACATATTCAAGAAAAAACATCCATACAGACAAATAAAAAAAAAAAAATTATAGATATTTTCATTAAAACCATGTCAGGTTTCTTTTTGATATTTTTCTCCCTTACAAGAAAATATTATTTCCTCTATAGATAAGAAGGGGGAAAAAAAATAACACACAGAATGGAAACATTTCCTATTTGGGAAAATGTAGGTCAATATAAAGCTTTTACACCTCTCTGATGAGCATTAAAGCGGGTTTTGGACAGTAATTTGAGAAAAGTTGGCAGAAAAAGTTTTCAAAAAAATATTTATGTTTTTCAATGTAGCGCCTTAATGTCCTTTAATTGCGAATCGCCTTTAGCTCAGTAATATCGGTTGGTTTTTTTTTTCCTTTACTGCATCTCATCTTATTGTGATTCGAATGAGAATCGTTTTCCTTATTCTGTTGATAAATAATTCATATTCACAATTAGCAACTATTCGTATGCACAAATCATTACTTCCATCGGCTCTCTTTTGACTGACTTTTATATAGATTGATAATAACTTCGTCGATTCTATGTGGAAAGCGAAGGGGAGGGAAGGTAGGAAATGTCATCCCCTACCACTCCCTCCCTCATCTCGTTGGTTAAGCAAAAAAAAAAAAAAAAGAAAGAAAAAAAAATGCAATGAAAGCTGACATTGCTTCGGGACTTCTTTTTTTTTTTGTGTGTGTGTGTGTGTCCTCTCTTTTCTTATTTCTTTCAACGGAGCTTTTTTTTTTCTTTGCATGGTTAGGGAGAAAGAAGCGCAGAGCTTTCAATGCCAAGGTCATGTGCGATCACGACATCAGGAAGAAGAAGAGTTGCTTTCTCTTTTAAGGAGAAGAAGGGGAGAGCTTACTTCAACCACAAACGAAACCCACAAAAAAAAAAAAAAGGGAAAGGTGGATGAAGGGAAAACGAAGATTCCAACAGTCACGTACAATTGGACCGATTCGGACATAAACCTCCTACGAGCAAACCTGTCGTAAAACGTCCTTATCGTTACTTGAATGGAGAAAACCGAGCGCAATTCGCACGCATACCTTACGCGACGAGGGATATCTCAGAAATATTTGCGTTCCTTTCACGGCTAACATATTTCTACTTGGGCACAATGGATTTATTTGACTTTGTCAGTTGCAGCAGTCAAAGGACTAAATCTGGTCTGATTTAGAAGCAAAAAAAGGAGAGATTGTTTTTAAAGAAGCAAAGGTATACTGAAATCCTTACTGTCTGCCATCCAAGTATAGCTTGACTCTTTCAGCAGGGACCTCGCCCCGCCTCTTAAAGTGTGGCCACTCCTAAAATGATAATGAATTATGCATGTCTAGCCCAAAGCACATCATCAACAGTTCCATTAACAATCCATTCCAACAATGAATTTATCTGCTCAGTTGAACTCTAGATAGTTCGTCAAATTGATCAAATGTACCATCAATTAAAATACAAAGTCAGAGTAAGCAACATCAGGTCATAAGTTTCAATTCAGTCTAACTCTGTACAAAGTCATGTGAAACAACTACAAGAAATTATAACAAAACACAGAAATAAATAAAAGCTTAAAGAAAGAATTTAGAATAAAAATGTTTTATGTTTTACCTGATAGGCTTTGCTTGTTCTAACTTAAGTATTATTAGCAGCATCATTACTGTTGTGGTTGTCGCTTGCTTTTACCCACTCCCACTGTAAACCCCCGTCCCCTTCGTTGAGGGATTTTCTCCTCCTCACCCTTAATCCTCGGTCCCTCATTGGTAGAAAGAAACAACTGTTAATTAACATTGCTTCAAAGCGAAATCTGCAAGAAACCCAGGGTTTTAAAATTTTCAGAATGTTTCCAGATCTTTGTATCGGTAAGTTGTTCCATTGACACATAAACCGAATTCTAGAACATTAATACTGATTTTTCAATTTTTTTTAAGTATTTCTTGTACTAGTCCTAATGCAGTTCACAATAGGTTTTAGTTTTTCTCTAAACATTAGAGTTTTTGTCCCATTTTCTCAGATGTTAGACGAAAAATTTGATCTGAAAATTATAATTCAGGCTGTTTTTGAAATTATTTCAAAATGAAAAATGAAGTTATAGCCAGAGTGAAATAACTTACAAAGCAATATTCTTTCCATAGGCTTTAAAGGAATCAGTTATTCGTCTTCGTTTCCAGGATTTTTTTTCTTATATTTATTATCTTTTAAAACTTAATCTCATGCTTCTAATTATAAAAATAATGATAGGAATATTATCAAACTTTCTTTTCGTGCCAGATAAGCTTTAATCATAGGGACTTAATATATAATTTTTAAAAGTTTCTAAGTACTAATCAGTTTCCTCACAGATTAATCATTTAAAATTTATAAAATTTTCAGAAAGTCGCAATTAATTGAAATCGAAAATTTTTCTTATATTAATGATATTTCAAAAGAAAGATATCCTAATTACTATTTTTTTTCTTAATTTTTTTTTTTTATTTTTCTTTTTTTTTTCTTCTATTAAGAAAAGATCTACATTCTTAAAATATAAATACAGTAATACTTTTTATTTAATTAAAGTAGCTGATAAAATTAAAGGTTTTCAGTTTTTTTTTTCTTTATATAAAATCTAATAATTTTTATTATTAGATAAAAATATTGGAAATAGCTGTCTCAAATTAATTAATGTTAGTGCTCTGTGTCAACACGGAAAACGAAAAACAAATTAATTTTATTGTTAATAATGTCTTACATTAATTGTCTTCGAAACAAAAAAATAATTAGGTGATTTGTCTCATAATTCTGTCGCCATAAAGATATCCTAAATGATAACGAGTAGTCTATAAAAAGAAAAAAAAAATTTGGGGAAATCATTGTAAAGTTACTAAAAGCCAAACTTGAATAAGTTTGAAAACACAAATATTCTAAGAATAAATTACAGAGATTGAAGTTAGGAAATAAAAAGCTGATACGTGAAATGAAGTTATTTATTTCATTTTGACAATTACTGGATTTTTTTTTTTTTTTTTGCATTTACAAATATCTTCCATTATTAATGGAAGAATTTAACAAATGAAAACTAAAATCAATTAAGAATGACTTTTCTATGTTCTTGATTGTTTTTCAGGTTTATTTCATGTAACATATTATTTTTAGAATTTTAATGATTGATTGATGTTGCAGACTAAAAATCTTATCTTCTGTAGTTTTCTATAATGAAATAATTAGATATTGAAATACACTAAAACTCAAATATTCGTCATTTATTACTTCAACTGTAAATTTAATTGTAATTTATTTTTGTAATTGGCTGTAATATTTATAAAAGAGTGGTATTTTTTGATTAGAAAATTCATTTATTCTTCACTAGATTAACTTTTTAACTTTTTTATCGTAACTTACAATTATTGAAACTTGTCATAAAACTTGAATAAAAACCAGTCTGGGGATTTTGTATTGACATTCTCATAAAAATCACTAAAAAACCACTTTTTGACTTTTGTAATATTTTTTTTTTTTTTTTAAATTAGATGATTTCTGATTTGACTGAATAACATGAAAGATTTGGAATTTGCAGATTTTTAAAGAACACGTAAAATCTTTGGTTGTATCTTTATGCATCTAATCATTATGAGAATATCTTTTTAACATTTTTATAGTCTAATGAAACTGAATCTTTGTTTTCTTTATTGTGCAGCGTAAATTTACATAGAATTCTGCCATTCCTCGTTACCTTTATTCCATAGAAGTCTTTCAATTCGTAGCCCTTTAAAAATTTTCTTTGACTTTATATATTTTGAAAAATTCTTAATATTTCTTTCTATCATTCGCCAATGGTAACTATGTAATCTGTTATTACTGTCGTAAATTATTGAATTTGAGTTCAAATTAGCTTTCAATATTTATTTTTTTTTAATTACGAAGTAAATAAAATATAGTAGAATTAATTTAGAGTTTCCACTGCATGTAGAAGAACTGTGCACCAGAAAACACGAGTTGTGTCCTCTGAAACAATATATATATATATATATATATAATAAAAAGAATCAAGAATGTCGTAGATATCAAATAATAACTTAAAGATTATGATTTTCTTTTCTTTTCTCTTTACTTTATTTTTTTTAATTGCATAACTTATCATTTGTGTTTGAATTCTACAAGAAAAATGAGTGGAGGACTCTTTTAATAGAAACTGTTATCGTGATCTCCACAGATGGAAATGGAATTCGAAATTACGTATTAATATTGTTATTCTTAAATAGCATTAGTCTTTTTACTTTTTTTAATTCCGTGATTGTGATGGGGTTTAAAAAGAGAGCGAGAGAGAAGGTAAGCAAATTATTCCCTATTAAAGAAATAAAATGGGTGTAGAAGCTCCAGACTGTATCATTTCGATATTGTTTACGAACTTTCAAAATTATACAACAGGCATTTGGAAAATTTGTGTAGCTTCCACATGTTGGACTAGTTCCGGATAAATTCTCTTTAATTGAGAGCTAATTATTTCACTTTTTAAAAATTGCCAATTTTGCTTAGCAATGAAAAATTGCCAATTTTTAACAAGTAGGCTTCACACAAATATTCGTTGTCCTCTTGATTTTAATACATCTCGAATTGTTATATATCAAATTTCAAACATCTCAAAAGCATTAGAATAAAAACATTCATTTACCTCAAATGATAAATTTGAGATTATGTAAGTTTCAATTCTAATGCGTATTTAGACGTTACGTATCAGAAAAATCATCACTGAAATGTTCAACTATCACGTATAAAGTAATGGCATGATTATTTTTATTTTTTTAATATCCTTTATTACTTCTACTATTATGATTAAAAAATTATGTAACAGAAAAGCCCCAAAGCTAAAAGACTGTGGTATGGACTGTGTTTAGTAAAAGGCATAAATTTCCATAAATTGAAATTCATAAATTTGATTGTCTTTTTTTTTTTTTTTTAAATAAAACGCTTTGTACTATTAAGATCATTGCAATTGCTTCCATGTAAATTTCGATTGACTACATTACAACTTATTAACGGCAATCACAAACACTTGGGCATCCCGTCAGCAACTTACAATTATGTTATTGCTCTGTGCAAGTGAAACTCTATGCTGTTCATTAAATCAATCTGCGTGTTTTTATTTCTCATAATTAGAGATTTCCTCGAAGAAATCACGTCGTATCTCAGTGGAGAGGCCGTTGTCCTTGTGCCACAGTCAAGGCAATTCCGGACACATGTCCGATTGGGCCAGTGGGCATCATCCACCTCAGGACATCTTCCAAGGAGACAGGAAGAGGGTGGTTCTTGGTGCATTCTTTAATCTTAACCGCACTGTACTCTCTCACCTGTAAAAAGATACAACTATGGATTCACAAGTAGACCTTCTTTCCGTGTCCAGTTCATAAACTCGCAAGGGAATCTCGGACTATCAAGCTAATATTCTTTTTCATTCCGTAGATTTTAACATCTCTGCTTCCTGAGAAAATTTCGTCAAAGCATCGTACTGTGAACCTCTACTGGTTTTCAGCTACAACGCAGCAAACGTCAGCAGTGTTACCAGTACTTCTTCACTGTAGCTTCTACACATTGGTTACGAAACGTTCTATCGCTTGCAGTGAGGAATTTTGATGTAAAATTTTGACTTGTCTAGATTGAAAGTTCACGGTGGAAATAACAAGATTGAATCTAACTTAATAAAAAGAAATACAGAATTACGTGTACTGTACAGAATTACAGGACACGTAATACTTAGAATCTTTATCGTTACCTTATCCAATTCAAAATATTTAAATTATTTGATTCTAGTGTTATTTTATTTTAAATTCAAGAGCGTTTCCTTGTTTTTTGTAAAACATGACGTAATGTAATGTAACGTAAAACGTGATGTAAACCCAATCTTATCGTAAAAAGAAATATTAAAATATTTCAGGCTTAACTTTAATAAAAGTTTCCTCAGTTATCTTTATACAATCTATTTGTTATTAGCTATCTTTAACTTTTTTTTCCAAAAATGACGAGTTTCTTTATTGAAAAAGCCTAACAGCAGTCATGTCATGTTAGTAGGAAAAACAAAACAAAAACGAAACAAAACAACCACGTATATTTAAATTAAGAGTAGTCTTTGCTGTTTTCATCATCAAACTTACTAAGGAAAAGAAGTCAACTTGACCAATATTTTTTGGAAACTAAAGTGATTCAAATTACGTCAACTTTCAAATTACATTAACTGAATTTAGCTTATAATACAAGTATGGGCATACACGAGGTCAACGAGAGCCACATTCTGGATTTTCATATATATAAAGAGCCACCATAGTCACGTTCCATAGTATTAAATATACAAATTCAAATTTAATTACATCTCTACACAAATCTTAATTGCTATATAAAGTATAAAAAATACATATATAAGAAAATAGAAAGGAAAACTCGCGAAAAAACAAGTGTAATGGAGAAAGAAAATACCTATATTTTTAACAAGAGATATTGGGAGCCGCACTTAACCCAACGAAGAGTCGCAATTTACCCACGTCTGTTATAATACTTTAAAACATCATTTCATCAATATTGTAAAAAACTAAACAAAAGAATTTCTATTAATCCCTCAGCTACAGGTTGAATAAGTTCACTATTTATTTAATGAATTTTAGCGTAGGGAATAACTTCACTACATTCGAAAAATATTTCAAAGTTTGGGCAATTATCTATTATCTAGTTTAAAATACATAAACATGTAATCGTGGTTTTTTTTTTTTTTATTATTATTGAACAATATCTTACTCAGAATTTAAAGTCTAAAGACAATAGATATTCCTTAACATGTGTCGAAATATGTTTTGAAATCATCAAATAAGTAAAAAATGATTTAGACAAATGAAACTTAAGAAAAATGTTAATTAGTAATTTTCAAATGATTTCCAATTATTCCAGTACGTTAAGTTTATTAATTTTGAAAACTTAATATCCTCGAATAATTGGAATTGATGTGAAAAATGAAATTGAACCAAAAATGGAAATTGGATATGAGAACACTAATTCATATTAGTATAGATATTCTTTAACTCTACGAATAAGACTTTTTTTTTTTTTTCCTTACTGAGAATGCTTTCCTACTTATCTTTCATTTTAACCTCCAATTTTCTGTTCACTAATTCATCTTTGTTATATCTTCCTGGATCGTTATCTTCTCCTGTCTTGTTTTGTATCAAAAATGTACATTTTGGTGAGACTTATTTTCAATTTCTTTTCTCTAAAGGATGTTATTGTTGTCATTTCTCTCGTAATATTGCGTTATCATTATATTTTTATCTTAAAAACGTTAAGTTTTGATATTTGTAATTATTATTTCTAGTCTCAGTTTATCAATCCTATTTCCGACGTTTAAGGAAAATTTGGTTTTCTTACAGTGGGCTTTTGTTTCTTTTTTTTTCTGACTTCTTTGTTCTGAGTCATTGTTGGTTTTAGAAAAGCTCATTTTTTTGTAACTTATATACGTATATAGGAAAATGTTATTAAGTGTATCAGTTTTTTATTTCTTTTCTTTGCTTTTTTTTTTCTTTGTAATTTATTATTATCTTCAGTCTATGGTAATTATTGTAAGTTTGATAATGCTTATCCCTCTATGTTCAGAAGAGGAAATTTGTCTTATGGAAATAGTAATTTTTAGAATCAACTTTTTGACAGAGTAGACTTTGCTACTAATTTACTAAAAGTAGTCATTGCTAACAAAAGATTTGCTCATTTTTAATAGCTTTATCGTTAACAAGTACTTAACTTAGCTTCTGCAAAGGATTTATTAGAATTAATTTTTCATCTTGCTTCCTAGAGTCTGTTTTTGTTGTTCTTAAAAATAATAAGACAAAAAAATATTTAGTAATCTTTATTCTAGACCAATCAAATGGTTTTGCCGTAATGAAATTTGTACAAAGGTAGCTTACCAGTGGCGTAACGTGCAGTTTTGATTATCGGAACAGACATGGGATGCAGAATTTCATATAAAAAAAATAATAGGGCTAAGTACTGGTTAAATTGTACTCAAATTAAAGACTTACTTCCTTTTATATGTTTCATTTTAATACAGATAGATATCTTTATTATTAGCTATCCATAGATTTTTATATAGTTGGTTACGGCAGTGTTATGTCCCAGAATAGGAAATTTTGAGGTTAAAGCAGTGTTGTATTTTAATTGGCAAGTACAACTCTGACCTCGGTTGCAATTTTGGCCTTTTTACGGCCAAATTTAATAATTTTGACCTTTTTCAAATATGTTTGGCAAACATTTTTTTTTTACCGTATTTATAATTTTGGTCACGTTTTGGCCTTTTTGAGAAAATATATGTTATTTATTTAAGAAATACAAAGAAAACCTATGCTTTTTGCTGTTGTTGTTGAACGGCTGAATTTCGTAAAATCCATGAAAACTGGATGTTTTAAGATCCAATTTTTTTATTTGGCTAATTTTTTCATGTATGTTCGGCCATAAACATCTCAAACTATCTGGCAACCTTTGCTCTGACAAGAATTGAACTTGATTTTCGCAAAGAAATTACTGGAACGAATTTTGACATAATACATATTTCTCATGACTAGATACCTTGATAGATAGCTTTATATTAATTAAAAGTTTGAAAGAGAAGCTGCTTCGACTTTTTACGAAGCCATAGTGAGGCTTTTTTACGTAATGCTTTGTAATGATGTCAGATAATGTAACGCCGGGAACCCTTTGCCATAGCCGTGGTTTTGTCCTTAGTCGCAAGGCATTATACTGGATCAATGTGATATTTAAAGGCAGAATTTTCAATTTTTTTTTTTTTTTTATGAAATATTTTACATTATCTTACCTTAATAAGGTAGGTTGCCCAAATAAGGCCCGGTTCCAAATAAGGCCCATCCTTCGTTTTATTAATAGAACGTTGACAATTTACTAAGATTAGTTACGTTGCAGACAGGTCCTTTCTTTTAGCGGCTACACCAAAAATTAGGTCCGTTGAAGTGGACTATTTCGCCATGTTTGTTTAAGTTGACAGTAAAAGTCGTCCAAAGCTTTTCTCGTTACTGTTTCAACTTAATTTGAAAAATCGTCCCCACTTTTTGGCAACATGGATATGTTTTATGTCATTTTAAAGTATGTCATGAGTAGAATAATGTAGAATAATTTGATATTTGAACAGTGGCTCCAAATAAAGCCCTTCAGTTATATTTTCAAAACTGTTATTACAGAAAGAATTTCAAATGCAACTAATTCTAAATTCACTTTTTCATAACAGCACACCTTAAACTACCTTTCAAGACAGTTTTCAGAATTTTCACTGTTGTAGTAGAAATATAAAAAATCTTCAAATGTTAGGTGGGCCTTATTTGGCCCATGTACCTTAGTTTGTTAATTATTGCATTATTGAAATTTGAAAGATTTCTTAAATCTGGGAAAAATAAACTAGATGTTATTGGAATGCAGAATTTAAATGTTTGTAAAACTTTTAAAAAAAAATTTCTTATTTAATGTAGGTCTATTAGTTTTAGTTTTATTTCTCTAAAATAATTTTATTAGCATCGTTCTCTAAATTTTTCATTCTATCTAAAGTGTAGGACTGGGACTGTCATTGTGGCGTAAAAGACCAAATGCCCTAAAATTCCGCTTAAATAGTTAACATATGTGTTATGGTGGTTTGTCAACGTAACAGATGAAAAGTTTTCGTCGATTAGATCATTTTAGTAAAGATTAGTAATTTTATAGACGGAATATAAAATTAATATATTTTTAATTTTATGTATTTTTTTAATGTTTAAATACATTTTCTTATCCAGGTGTGTTGGCCTCACAATGCTTATTGAAAGAAATTTTATAAATTTGAAAGTACTACAAAATTTATCGGGTACAATGTAACTGAAGACTTTGTTACGTAATGGTGTCTAATTATATTAGTTGTATGTTACTCTAACTTGACGATTGTTATCAGCTGTGGTATTCATCTTTTTAAAAAATAAAGTTGGATATTAAGGATTTCTTTTGGTTATTCCTTTCGAATCTCTGCTTAGTATGTTTCAAAAGGAATAGTATCAGTATTTTTCAGAAGTTTCAAAGCATACTATTCGATAGTGGATATTATTTGGTTTGGTATTAATTGTTGTATTTATGTAATGTAAGAATTGCTTCAAAATTTACGTAGGAAAAACTCATCTACATGGTTTTATCAGCAGTGAAATAGCTGTTTAAATACAGTGGTGCGTTGTTTTAATCTTATTTTGATCAGAATATACTTAATCATATCTTGTTAAGTTAAACATTTATTTGTAAGAAAAAAAAAGAAATGTTGGAATTAAGTGATTATCCGAGATGGTCATTAGTATAGCAACAATAACGACAAATGGACAACTACAAGAGTATAAAATAACAAGTAGATCGCTAAGAGAAAACTTACAAGCACATAGTTTGAGTCATAATAACAATGCAGGGTGTTACGATAACAGCAATGATTTATTCATATCTTAGCTATGAAATTATTTATATTTATGTAATATAAGAAAACATTAAACTGTATTTACGAAAAACGCAGTTCAAGATTTTGCTAGCAGAGAAATAGTGCCTTAAATACTTACTTGAATCATCATCCAAAATAAAATGTTGAAACATTATAAAATGAAACAGTTCATGATGTTATGAAAAACATTTGGATAAATAAAGTAGAATAAATAGAAGTAAAAATTCTGAAAAAAAAATTATCAACTTCGATTTCTCGCAAAAGTTTAGTCGTATTTGGAAGTAACAAAAAATATAAAAATTATAATTTAGGGAAAAGATACATAACGCACTTACAATTTAAATTTATATAAATAGAGCACAGAAATTTGATGTGCTATTTGCAGTAATATTTGAGATGTAAAAAATTTGGTGTTTTCGGGAAGCGGGGAATCCATTATTGAAATTGCTTTGTAAAAACTCAGAAAAGCTTTTGTCAGTATAGGCTAACTTATATAAATTTTATTGAAAACGTCCAATTCCAGCATCCCTAATAAATTTCCGAAAATATTAAAAATTGTAAATGATATTTTGCAGTAAAAGAAATGCCAAGGAAAGAAATACGTAACGTTTAAAAAAATGAGGAATTTAAAAACTACAAAGTAATAAACTTTATCATGTTAAGACGTAAAATACGGGAGACATCACTTCCTGATTCTAACAATTTCTGAATGTAGTTGTTAATAATCCGTTGCTTTTGTCTGCAAGAACATGTAAAGGACTCTTTGTAGAATACCTAGGCAAAAATTAAGGTTTAAATATCAAGGTACTGTGGAAAACGCATGTAGGACAAGAACACAATGGCAGATATAGGCTTACACTTATCAAAGCGCCATCAATATCAGAAACTCACATTCCCTTTGTTAACAGTCGGCGCTCTTTTAAAAATACAGTATCTACATGTGAATCTGACGGTTCTGTCAGTTGTATTTGGAATGTAACTCGAGAATTTTCCCGCGTGTCTTTTTGTTAAAAATATCGCTTTGAGGTAAATGTAATTTTTTTACTTGAAAAATATTCTGTTGGGGAGACACATACGTTGTTACAAAGTTTGGATAATAAAAACGAAGAGAGATAGTTCTACTGTGAAAGCTGGGAATTCTTGAATATTTAAATGTAAATGTTTGCATGTGAATGTGTTTAATATCTTAAACTATATTTGCATGCACTTTAAACATGTTTTGAATTTATTTTTATATACGACATTGGTCCGTGCCGTTACATAAGGTTTAAATATGAGTAGTTTAATCTTTTTAAATATATTTAATTTCTTACGTGTTACATAATGAACTTTTTAATTTCGTAACTATTTATTGTTTTTCGTGATAGTTAATTTGTTGACAATTTCTGTATTATATCCTGCAGATGTCAAGCATTATCCGCTATCTAACGAAAAATAAAAATAAAGAAAAATATATTACAATCCACAAGAATTTAAATAATAACTTGATATATAAGGAAATTAACATACCGGTAGTTGACTATTATGGAAATCGTTGGGAATTCGAAACATCGAGTGCGCAAATCACTACAATAAATAACAAGTACAATTATTTAGTTAGAATTTATATGTTTCTTAACCTAGTGGACAAGACTTGCAGCCAACTTTTACGATGACCATATTTGGAAAAATCCTGTCCATTCAAGCAAATGCTTGACATCTGCAGGGTTATAATACAAAAATTGTCAACAAATTAATAAGTACCCGTCCAGATCATTAATACAGGAAATTGATCTTATAATATCTGTATATCTTGAGGCTCTTCTTATATATATTTGCTTTCATTTACGAACCTTTTGCAAGTGGTGATCTATTTTAAAACTTATTGATTTGTTCGATGCTAATCACAGCATCCGGTAATTTTGAAAACAATAAAAAAATTCATAGATGAAGTATATTAAAATAGCTTGGTATCTACTTTTTTTTAATAAGAAAGCTCTTCGTGACATAAACAGTAATATTAAAATAATAATAAGAATAAGAACAAAACAGTTATAAGAATAAGAACTTCTTAAAACTGTTTTGGAAGATTAACATAGTATAATAAAATAGCACTGTTTTACTTTATCGCTATTCTTCTTAGGAAAAAATACCGTGACGAAGAATCTCTTTACAGCAATGTCGATAAAATATGACGTCACGCCATATACTTCAATACATGTATCTTCGAAATACATGCAGTCACACGGAAAAGCTTTTGGAATTACTGTAAGAAACACCAACATATCAGTTAGGTTATGTTCCGTGCGTTCTCCTGACAATAGTTGCCGTGTTAGTTTGTTTCTTTAGTGCCACTACGAGCGTATCTGTGACGTCTTCACGTGAATCTTAAATTGATGCCAAGTTGGATTTCGTGGGAAAAATATAGAGAAGTATTTACAAGTCAATACATGGCATTGGAATAACTCACTTTATTATATTTGAAGGTTTGGATGACTCACAATAGTTGGCATTCCTGTATTCAACTGGTACACAGGACTTACAAAAACAGGGCCACGTGTGGAGCAATGAATTAATTACAGGGATTCAACAAAAAAAAAAGTATGGCAGAAGACATAGATATTATTTTAGGGTTTAATGCAAAGAATAACTGGAAATCAATTCTTTGTAATTTATGGTATGCTTCAGAGTTTATATGATGTTTATTTGACTTTCCCACTTTGAGAAATAATGACAACTAAAACAAAAATCTTTTAAAACGTAATTTTTTTAAATGATTTTATTAACTTGCATTAATTAATTTAAAATTAATTATAATGTAGGTTGAAATATTTTTATAAAGGCAATATTTACATACTTCTAATACTACTACTATTACTATTTCTACTGCTAATAATAATAATACAATAAGGACTGTTAATTAGAATGTTTCATAGACTAGAGGCTTAAGTAATTTTTACATAAAAATATAATACATCTCCAATAAATTATTTGAAATTTAAATTTCTTTTATTGAGAGCTGAAGCAGTTATTAACTTTAATATTTTTAAATGTATTTCAAATATATCATTACATATTTTACTTAGCAGTTTTTTTGAATAAAAATAAAAAATATATTTTTTTTTTAATATAAAAGATCTTAAAAATATTTCGTAGATAAAGTCCATTAAAAAAAAAAGTTAGGATTTTGACGCCTTCTAGAAATTAAGAAGGAAATAAAAAAATCTGTAATTTCTTGAACAATAGTCCAAATGTTATGAAATAAGCGAAATGATATAATTTACACATAAGCTTAGGATATGTTTATTTGTCAATCAATACAGAATAAAATATATAAGGAAGTACGATTTTAAAGCTTCTGTCGTCACTTCCGATTCGATCGCCACCAGAATTTTTATCAGTTATGCCATCTGGTGGATGATTCTGTATTTGCTAAGAGATAGGAGATCACTATCTCTTGATCTTCCGAAATTAAGTTTAATAATGAAAATTAACCTACAGCTGTATACTATGCATTACTGAAGCTGACAAGCTTCTCGATCACATTTCAGGAATCATTTCTAGATGGTTAAGTTTCCATTTGTACAGATGGCATTAATTAGTCTTAATCCAATATCCATCTCAGTAACTATATAATATAATATAACAATTCTGTAATAGCTTCGAAACTCTGAATACCAATTTGCAGAATTTCAAGATAAATAAGTTATTAATAAATATATATCCAATGAATATCCAGTATCATTGAATCAGTTATTCAAACGTAGTGATAGCAGCGTGCTTTACTCTGTTTAAATTACTTGTATAAATTTAGTGGAAGGTTTTTAAAAATACTCCAGAATGTATGGAATACTAGCGGAAGAACATGCTTTATAAAGATGCTTTGCTTTTTTGAAACATTTGTGAGAATATTGGAATAAATTTTGTTATTAATTACTTTGTCGATAATTTCTGTAAAAGTTTTGATCTAACAGAACAGTCTTCAAAAACTATTCTTTTAAGATCTTTCTTTTTTTTTTTTCTTGTTACTTTTATTGAAACTGCTGTTATGAAACAAAGCCAGACTTTTTCCCAGGGGAAGCTACTACTGCTGCTGTAAAGGCACGTTCATGACGTATAACACAGAAAAAACAGATTTTTTTAATCTTTTTTTCAATCAATCAATCTAAAACACTGTTCATTCCAAAGGTGTTAACCATCGCAGCATTCTAAAAAAAAAAAATCATAAATTCGTAGCGTTTGAAATACATTACGAACAACGAACAGATGAACTTTCCAAAATATGTGTAAATTTCAAAGAACATCTGAAGTCGAGGAAAACACCAATAAATTGAAGTTGATATCTTTAGTCACAAAGGTTTAACGTTGAATTCATTAATAAAAGTTAATTGCTCAATAAGTTTATTGGATTATATATTCTGATACTAATATACATTATATTATTCGACAATTGCTGGGCGCCTAAGCCTCCCTCGCACCCAAGGACCTGCCTGACCTGTTACGGTACAGCTTTAACCTATATGAAGTATAGTATACATAGTATAAGCATTATTAGGCTTATAAAGAAATATGTATTAGCATTTTTATTTTACATATTTTACACATTCCTACTAAACTTGTAGTTCGTCTAAGATTTGTATAACAGTGACATTAATTTTTGTTTTCTTGGCCTTAATTAATATTCAAAAGTAGAATTATCAATCAGTATCCATTGTTACGGCGACCTAATAGAAAGAAGGCATGCGTGAATATTATTATTAATTAACTAATGATCCACAAGAATCTGAGGCCGATTACAGAGATGAAAGTCGTTTCATTTAAATTGTTGCTTTCTTTAAATTGTAGCTGTTAGACTAACTAACTTTCAGAACGTTAGATTACAAAATGAATGTGCTTTCGGTTTGGTATTAATGACGTCTGAACGGTCGTCGGGTAGATTATATCCAGGTGATGACTTCATCCTTGTGAACCGATCATCGCCAAACCCAGTCGCGAAAATGTGGCAAAAAAAGGGAAAAAAAAATATATGCAGGATTACATTTTCAGTGGGAATTGCCAGGAGATACGAAGTGGCTTGAGTTACAACCTGTAATTAGTTATCTTGCCCCTGGTGACCTATATCCTGTACGAGGGGGAGGTTTGGATCTGAGACATTGCGGCGATGGAAATCAGTGTTGGCCTTGAGGAAGAGTTTCATTGAGACACCCAGGTGGTGTGTGCCCACCGACGCTCGTACATCATCTCTTTCTCAGTGGCGAGGGGGTGGCAAGCACCTATCTATGCGAGACATTCCCCTCGGGCCACAGGAGCTTTCGAAACATCATGGAATTGTTTAATATTACATGTAGTTTTGAAATCCTATTGTTATTTATTGTTATTTATTGTGTGTTTGTCATGTTTTGATATTAAAATAATAAAAAGAACGCAGCAGCTTAAGTTTTTCACAAATAATTTGAAGAGTTTCTCCAATTTTTTAGAAAGTAGAGTAAGTAATAGAAATCAACTTCTCTATTGATCAGGTGAATGTTTATTACAGCAATCAATTATAATTAAAAAAAACAAAACTGCATCAAATTTCTGTATTTTAAAATGGATTTTCTTTAATTTTTCATTGTTTCTTTATTATTGTATTTTTTTTTTTTCATTTTGAAGTAAAACTAAAAACTCATTAATCCAACATTCAATGTATATAACTCTTACTTAAAGAGAATGATCTTAACCTCCAATAATTATATTCAAGTTTGTGGATTTTTAATTTAAAAGTCTTTAATAAATAATAAAGACTTATTTATAAACTTATTTTTAAAAATAAGTGGATCTCGGTGGTTGACTGAGCAATTGAGAAAAAAAGATTAATCCCGAATATCAATGTCAATGCTGTAGGCGAATGTGTTAATTGCATCGAGTTGAACAATATGTAGCTATTAATTTATCTATGATAAAAGGAAAAAATCCATCCTATATCTAGAAAGATGTAAAACGTTTTTGGAACACACTCACTGATGCACTAGGATGACGTACAGTAGGACTTCACTTAATTAAGTTCTCAATCAGATAGGTACAACCATAGGCGTATCCTGGAGGGGCTAGGATGATCTTAGCTATTCGTTCAATCCAAAAAAAAGTTGTATCCTTTTCGTAGGGAGATGTTCCAAACGTTACAATTGCTTTCCAACCAAATAAACAGCTCCAAAATGCTATATTATTCAATTTTAGGATGCATTAGTGCGAGGGAGGTAGTTACAGCCCCTACTAACCCTATACCTCCTCCCTCCTCTATACGCCAATAGGTAGAATATGAAAATGCATTACTGTTATAAAACTAGCAGTAAGAAAGATATCTGATATGTACCAGACATATAGCAGTAATCACAAAAATTAATGTCCAGCTCAGTGTGTCCTACTGTATCTCGAAACCCTTCTACTGAAGGAAAGATTGACGGCGGGTTTCAAGTGACAATTACTCGAGTTTATGGATGAAAAAATGAAAGTTCTTAGGGCCGCCCCGCTCTGGCGGAAAAGATGTGTCCCCTTTTATTGCACCTATTGTTCGGCTGTTCCCCTCTTAAAGCCTACGGCAGTATAATAATCACCTATTAGTGTCGCGTGCAGGATACTTTCCGCATTGACGGAAACAGTGTCCCCTTCTACGAAATAGAAACAGTGTAAAACTTCCTCTCTTGTAAACATCTCACGGTCGCATAACTATATTTAAAATTTCTAAATTTATATATTCATAATTTCTATAAAATTTCTGTAAAATTTTTAATTTCTAAATTTAAACCTTTATTAAATAGATATTTAATAGATAATTTTAATTTTTTCTGCTTCTATCGTATTTTATTTCTCTGATTGTATCTGCACCGCACCATTGGCAGATTGTCAGCGGTCGGTCGTATCCCAGCTAACCCCCCCCCCTAAACCTTTGTTCTCGCTTTCGTGGAAACCGGCACTATAGAAATATAGTTGTCTTTTTCATTTTCTTTTCTTCCCTAGTTCACAGCCGACAACTTGTTTTCCAAAAATCCTTTTTGTTTTTTTAATCCGGGCTGAATCGCCCACCCCCCTTCAAGACCACCTGAAAGATAGAATCTTGTCTTTGATCTGTCAACCTTGTTTTTTCGGAAATGTATTTCCCATTGATATCTCCAGTAAGTTATGAAAATGTTTTTAAAAAGGAAAAAGAAAAAGAAATTATTTCTCTTAATTTAAATTTCTGTTTTGCATTTTATCTATGCAAAAACCAATTTCTGTAAAAATTAGTTATATTTTTATAATACCCCCACTAAATGGAATGCGGCCATTGAATTTCAATATATTAAATCAGGTGTACAATTCTTTTTTATTATCACAGCCCAGTTAAGGCACACTGACAGTTAAAAAAGAAAAATCCCTTTTCCACTGTCTATATCAAAAAATAATTGTGCTTTATTTGATTGATTTTAGTTCAAAATTAAATTTTATCGAAAATTCGCATATTACTTACATCTGCAATAAATTCAATATAAATTATATAAAATATTAAATATACAAATACAGAAGTAACAACAATTAACAATACAAATTTATTTATATTGATTAACTATAAATACTGTATTTACAATGCGTCCTATGATTCACGATGAAAAAAAAAAAAGGAACAAATGACATATTAACTTTTTACAGTAGTAATGTGGAAAGGAATTTACGTTACGTAAAAAAAACAAAACAACAACAACAAAAAAACTAATAAAATACCGGTACATTATCTCAAAAAAAAAAAAAAAAAATTAACTATCGACTTCAAATTATAATCTTTAATTTGATGGGAGATTATTAATCTAATAAATATTCCTCCAATAACTTCAATAAAATCACAAACAAAACCTAAATCACGTTAAAAATAAATATATTTAGCTATCAGAGTAAATTACATGAACTATCTCATTTTTACTAACTTGGTTTCGCCTTTTGTGAATTCAGGTTGACTTTTTTTGCCTGAGGGTCATCTGTGTCCCCTCTTTTTGGAGCTGTGTTCTGTCTCCGCAGTGTCTTTCCTGTAAAAAGGCTCAATGCGGGCCACCATGTTTTAAACTGTGCAACCCATTTCCAAAGGGAAGGGGTGAAACCTCCAGGGGGTTGTAAAAGGGGACACATGTTTTCTCCAGTGCGGGAAGGGCCTGGGTTTGGAAACCCGAAACAGTCTGTCTTGGATTCCCCGTACTAAATTAAAGAAACAAACTCAATGGAAATTATTTATTTTTGTGTGCGTTTATGCTTCTTTGTTATATATTGTTAAGTTATTGCAGTTTAGTCTAGTTTCATAATTGCTTTTTAACGAACTAATGATATGTATTTTCATGGTAATAATCATAATCAGGGTAAATATGCAGCAGTGCCATAGTAATCATTACTTCGTCCATAATCATACTTTTTTTTTTTTTTTTTTGCTATAGTTTAAAATCAAAAAAAAAATTATTTTTTTTTTCAAACTCAGTTTTGTACATAAAAATTTCTTTACTGTAAAGTTCTACATTTGATATGTTCTACATTTTCCCTTTCATAGCTTATATTCTAGAAATTCGTTATTTATTTAGTAGTAGTCCGTCTAATTATTATAATTATAATTAGTAATAATTATTCTATACTCTGTGAAAGTACTCACAGCTCAAACACTGTATACACACACAGGATTACAATCTGGTTTTTGGTTTTGTTCTCTACAGTAAATTAAGCATGGTGAAGAAATCCGCTGCAATAGTTAAAAATAAAAATGAAAAGGATTAAAACTTGTTTCACTGCCGTAAGATAAACATCATTCTTTATTTTACGGTAATGTATTACCAGCCCAATCATAATCTAGTTCTCCATATTTACCAAATTATAATAAATGAAAACCTGCATTTATCAAGTAAAAAATATCAAAGACAAAAAACTGTTAAGTCAATTGGTGCAAATTCCAACACTATATTTTCCTTCTTTTTTTATGTTCTGTCTCTCTTTGTCTCTCTTTCTTTTTATTTATACTTTTCTGTTTGAGCTAAGTTTGATTTACAAGCTTCTTCCTATGATTGTACAGAATTTTAGCACTATGCTGGTACGCTATATCAGTAATTCTGAAAACATTTTAAATGTTTCGTAGAATCTTATTACATTTTATATTTTATATAGTTTATTCTGGAAGGGTCTTGTAACTCATTGACTCAACAGTATTAAACACAATATATAAGATAATAGGAAATTTTTCCTTGCTATCTTCCTTTAGATTTTACAATGTCATCAAGCTAGGATATTTCAAAAGCATCGGTTTCTTTGCCAATACTTTACCGGATAAAACATGTTTACAACAAAGCTGAATTTTATTATTTTAAGTCAGTTATTTCGGCCTCTGTGTTTTATCATGTTTCGTAATTCATTTAACGATTTTTTTTCAGGGACGTAACCAGGAAACTTTAAATATTTTTATTAGCCTAACAGCTCATTTTCCAGATAACCCTGTAGTGCAAAGCTATGAAACGCCCAAATAGTACAAAATCGTAACAAAGTAGTAGTTATAAATCGTAGCGTGACAAGCATTAGTACATGCTAATTTCGCCACGCACACCTAGAAATGGGAATTTCCATGGATGTAGGGACAGTACGTAATCTTATGTGAATAGATTGTGATTTTTATTTAGTCTACTATTAAATAACACAATTAATATGTCATTTTCTACCTAAGTTCCCTATTAATTTTTTTTTTTTAGAATTTAAATAGATTTTTTTTTTTGTATTTATGTTAGTGTCAAGGGCTGAATGTTTAACCTTTGTAGATAGTATTAGGATCCGATATAATTCAAACTACATAAATATTGAGAAAATCTTGCAGTGGTTTCTGGCTATTAATTTTTAAAATTAATAATACAAAAAAAAATATTAACATTATGTCCTTTTCCATAAAAGCAGTTTCTACAAGGAACTTAAAATCTTATTTTTGACATAATAACAGGCCACGAAATAAGAAGAAAATATTTGGAGGGCTTCGAATTTGAGATCATTGTTGATTCTGCAGTAATGTATACGTTAAAACTCGCAAATAATGTGAATAATAATAATCTAACTTCAGCAGTTATGCTGTACGTAAAACTGGGAGAGGGTTTTTTTTTTTTTTCTCTTTAAAATCGATGTACAGAGAAAAGTAAATATTGGAGAATAAACTAAATTCTAGAACTTTAATGACAAAGATTAAGAAAAACAAATAGCTTTTAAGATTTGCATTATTCCTTCATTCCTATGCTTACTGATTCAGGAAATATAAATAAATGCCATTGTGATATTATGTCATACTAGTCTCTATGCAAATCGTCAAGTCGAACATCACGATGAAAACTGGAGGGCAAAGAGGACGACGAAAGACAACGTGACTGAATTGTGTGAAGAATTCAGTTGCCGGAAAGAGTGTGTGGATGTTGCATCAGAAGGATTCAATTGAACCGACCCCTGTACTTCCTATGGAATGCACTTCCCATCCACTCTAATGACTCTTCCTATGTCCTTTCTTACATGCAAAGTTATAGCCTGTACATTAGTTTGGCAAGCCTTGCTTACCACATCGAAGCAGTGCTTAGATTTCTATTCAACAAGTGATGATGTAATGGTGTCCTCACTACCTGAAGGCTATCAAGTAGCACTGCGCATATTTCCCTTACGCTACTACAAAAACAAGTGACGGAATGGAATTGTTATTTACAATTTAAATAAACAAATACTAAAATTTCCTGTAAAGGAAGGCTATGATATTATTTCAAAATCTTAAGTCAGATTTAATGCACTGTTCTGAATTTATGAGATTTCAATTACGTGTGGACTATTGTTAGCAAACATACAATAACTGCGGTTCATGCTCCTTTTACATTATCACACTAAACTACTAGTTAGTGATATGTGAAATGTGCTATTAAGATCATCATCGTATTGCTTTTAGCTGCATATTATCAGATATTTAACAGTGGTCAAAAATTGTTTGAAATAAAGTGTCTTTACATTTCTAAATTTCACTATAGCTCTTCTTTAACACTGAAAGAAAGCACTTGGTAATGAAATATCAATAGTTAAAAGACACTATAAAAAAAAAAAAAGCTGTATTAAAATTTATAACAGAATCTAAAGGAAGCATTGTTTTATTGTAATTAATTTTTAACGTGCGTTGAGTCTTGAGGAAGCACCGTCTTTTATTACAGACGCGAAACCATGGTCGTGTAAATTTTTTAAATTTTCAATTGTTTATAGCTTTATTTTTAACAAAGTTTTTTTAAAATTTAGTTGTGTAATGCTTTAATTTAAAATATTAGTTTAAACAGGTGTGTCGACTTGAACTTTGAAATTTCTTATTGTTTATTACTTTTTAGTTTGTGTAAAATCAAATAAATACATATCTCTTACTTGGAAGCAGAATCTAAACAAATTGGAATGTTAATAAATGGCGAATGATCAAACAAAATGCTTTTATTGTTCTGTTTTAACAACATCCAGGTTAAATTAAATGGAGTCACTTTAACTGCAACAATAATTCAACGATTCTTTCCATCAGTTAAAAAGTAAAAAATTTTTACTTTATATTTATAAATATAAATATATTCATATCTAGTTTTAATAAAATCATTGCAAAAATATCTATCTAAAAAAATTCTTGTAAATGGAGTTGACACTCGGAGCGAGCAGGGTCGACTTTTTCATGTAAACAAATAATATTGAAAAGATTTGTATGAAGACGTTTTTGCAGCGAAAAGGAAAAAGCCTTACTTTAATTCTTAGTATGAATTTCTCCTTGATATTTCCTATAAAAATATAGGAAATTGTTTTCTATTGTTTTATGACCGTGAAATTGGTGCGATTGAAATTGTGTCCGAAGCCCCTCCTAACGAGGAAGTGTGTATAGTCATTTGTTAACAGAAATTACAGGTCGGTTCAAAAGGCATAAAACCTTAAAAGTATATAAATGAAATATTTTAATGCATTAGGCATTTTATTATAATTTTTATTGCCATTTGCAAAGCAGGAAATTGACGTATATTTTTATAGGGGATTTTCCCTCCTCAGCCGGAATAGTCCTAGACGAATTCAAATGGGATAAAATGGAAGGGAAAGATTTAAAGCCAGGCGGAAATACAGCACAACTCAAAAGGAAAGGAGTTCAATTTAATTAATGTATGAAACAACATATACATGGCATTAACTGTTACTCAACACTAGAGACACCATGAATTGAATGTCTGAAACTTTAAGGTCATTTGAAGAAGGTCAAAACACTATTCAAGGCAAAGTCATAATGGAAGCCGGAAAGAAATGCCATTTTCTTTTAAAGTGCATTTGGAAGTAAAGCTAACATTTCGAAATCAATTATTGTAATTACTTATTAAATTTTTCTAATTAGGTCATTATTTACTATTATTTTTTATTTATTTTTTATAGATTACATTCCATTCAAGCAAAATTTTATAATTGGTTGTTTCTATTGTAATTCATTCACATTATATTGTAAGCGCTCAAAAAGAATATATATGATAAATGTTACGTTTGCCTATAGTTAACATAAAATTCATCAAACGGTAAAAAATTAATGGCAACAGATTTTAAAGTAGATAAATAATAATAACGGAGAAAAATTGCAAGATAGCTTTGAATAGCTAATAACTAATAAATTAATTGTTATGAATAGAAAATAAATTAAGTCTTGAGAATAAATATTTACATTGTATTTAATAGAATAATATATGTTATAATATAATACGTAATACTGAGCTTAAATATTTGTTCTTAGCATTATTGATTCTATTTCATAACTCCTGATAGTGAGCTATAGTTAAGTTATGCTTAAAATGTACAGTATTTCTGTATATAAATTATTCCATCGCATGGGTATCTCCTTTTCGGATGCCCTTGGGACACACCTTCATCGCAGAAGTTGACGTTATAATATGTAGTTTGAACTACAAGTAATTTTAGAATATTAATTAAAGTGGTAGTAATATTAGTAAAATAATTTAATTGCCGATAATGATAGTGATGAGGATTATGAGCAAAGCGGAAGTGAGAAAGCTGGATCTAAATACTTGTCACATTACTCCTACATTGTTAATTTTAGCTGAATATAATAAAAACAATTGCTTTTCTGGCCATCTATGTCTGGATTTAAAACTACTACATAAAAACTGGATTAAATCTAATATCGAAAGGCATTCTCTGCTTTTGATTATATTCTTATTGCCTTTCTTTTTCAAGAACGCAAATACTGCTAAGATTAATTTAAAATTCGCTTTCTGTGATTTGCGAGGTTTGTAGTCAAAAGCTGTGTAGGATGTTTATTTGAAACGTGAAAAACAGACAGACGGGCTGACTGATAAATAAATAAAGAGTTTCTAAAAACTACGAAAGGAAAATGTTATCAATTATGGGACTTTGTAACAAAACAAAAAAATTGTTTCTAAGATACAAAAACCATAATTTTGAGAAAAAGGTTAGTGCAAGCAAATCCGCAAGGATGAAAACAAATTAGTCAGAACAGCACAATGTCTTATGTCATGTATTTTCCCTTTTTTTCGAGAAGCACGTATTTTTTTTTTATTTCTTAGAAATCTTGTCTCTTAGCCTTTGAAATATCATTAGAATTTGTTCAAATGGAATTTCAAAAAATTGCAAAAATTTCTTAGTCATTTAAGGATGCAAGAGACGGCTGTAGAATGCTTTCTCGGTTTTTCTTTCTGTTTAGATGCAGCAAATTAGCTTTTCAAAGTTTCCATTTTTGGTTTTTTGGAAACTTCAGCAGTAGTTTGTTTTAACCAAAGAATAAAAGCATTTTTTTTCTTTTCACGTTTTGGTTTATTTCACCAAAACATCTAATAAATACGTAGTTTTTACAAGAATCACATTTTCTAATGCGTTCTTTATTAACCAAAGCCTCGCAATACTTGTCTTATAAAACATAGGTTTTCTTCACAGCTAATAGGTGTTAAATATATTCGATTTCATTTTATAAATAGCACTTAAAAAAATCACTAAAATACTACTAAAGTATCAAAATTAATATTTTAAATTTTAACTTTAAATTTAACCTTAAATTTAAATCGTGATTTATACTTAACAGTATGACATTTTTCAATGAAAATTTGATTCACAATCTTGACGAAAAAACATTTTTTTTTTATTAATAAAAATACTTTAAATAACAATTCATTTAGTGCTTATGTCTGTTTATTAAATGTAGTATAAATAATTTTCATGCGTAAGTGAAGTAAATCTTTCTTTAAAATTGAATTTGAAGTGTTTCTAATAAACGTAAACCACAGCGAAGGGATTAGTATGTAGACGAATGGTTGGCGTGTAAGAGACTATTTTCCACTCCCATTTGCGGTTAAACTTTGAAAGCGAATATCCGTGTTCATTTGAGTTTGTCGTCAGACTATCAATTAGAATTGCATCCATTGTAATACACTAATAACAGCCAATGCTTTGCAGGCCATGGAAAATTTCTGAGAGGGTCTTCTACACTCCCCCTTCTTGCACGTCACAGTCAAGCTTTTCCTTCCGTCTCTGAATCCAAAGGAAATCGCAGCTGCCTTCTCTTCACTGTAAGAAAATAGAAGGCGTATTGTGTAAAGTTTCGCCAATTCCAGAAAGTTCTTTCCTAATAGAGAAAGAGTGTCGTTTGATACATAGAAAAACTAATAAAACAAACATCCTTTTAAGGCTTCCTAGTACATTTCAATGGCTACTTAGATTATTGGCTTGTTTTGGCTTGTTTATTTATTTTTAATATAAAAATTAAATAAAAAAAAATCAAAGAATTGAAATGCCTCTTTACTTAATTTGAATCTTCCTTTTTCATACAGTAATATAGTAAAATAAAATTTTCCTAAGTATTTAAATTTTACATTTAAACCTTGTTTTATTTATTATAAAAGCCAATTTCGTGCTACTGTATTAACAGTTTGGATGTTCCGATGTGAGAATGTAAATGTAAAATTCAATTCCCAAATTTGGTAATGCAATAAGAATCGGAACAAACTCCCAAAAACACCCAAAAAGTTATTAACACCCAAAAAATTATTTTTGTAATAATTAAGAGAACTGTCAGGAGAGTTACGTATACTATGCTTATTGTAATGAACTACAGTAATTTGAATCTTAAACGTTAGGAACAAAGACATATGGGAAGCGATTGAGTGGTAAATCAAATGATCGATTTACATCGTGTTTCGCTATGTGTACTCTTCATCTGATGGGGAAAAACAGAAGTTAAATTACCCACCTAAGTTAAATTCGCTCAGCTAATCATTCAGAGATTTATTTTTCATTTTGATTTCCTTTTGCTTTGTTAGTAGGTCAATGATGACCCTTTTACCGTTCTTTTATCATAACTGACGATCGTTGACATATTTGTTTTTTTATTCCTTTAAAATAAACTTAGATTAAACAAAAGTCACTTTTTATTTTTGTTTATTTACTTTTGATCAGTATTATCTTTGTAAATTGATCTTTCCACTTTTTCTTCCTCTACTATCTTCCAATAAATTCCTTTCGTTTCTTGCTGTGTCAATTTATTTTATTAGTTAAGATGTAAATGTTTGATTCTTTCTAACACTTGTAATTCCTAAATCCTTCAGCCGAACTTAATGAGAATTCATTTTTTTAGATGACTTTTCTTTTTCTTACGTTTTTTCTTTTATTTCTAAAATGCTTCACTGTCTTCGCTTTATAAAAATTTAGATTGATCAGATTCTTTTCTAACTTTCATTAATCTTCCTTTTTCTATAGACTTTTTTGTTAATATTTTAAATGTTAGTATGTTTTTTTTGTCTCATATATATTCGTAAGATAATTGTTCCACGTTTTTACAATCCCACCACCTTTTTAAAATCTAGAATATCCAGACTTTCTACAGATATTTTTTTCGGTTATAAAATTTCGGAAAAAAAATAAGGATACAAGTTTTCATTGTAAACGAACTTAGAATATTTCATATAAGAGCGGAGTCGAATTTTGTTAGCTGCAGCTGGTACATCATTTAGTAATCGTTACCTAGGAATACATGGTTGATTTCTAACAGCGCAATTTATTAAGTCGATTTGCTGAAACCGCATTGCAATCTTTTCTCTCTTGCCCTGTAAACTAATCGTTTTAAGGAATGAAAACCTCTCTTCCTTTTATATTGGCACGAATAGATGGCTTTGGGCTTCAGAGTTCTCTCGTTCGGTAATCAATAACACTAGTCGCATAAATGTGTTACCAATGATTACAGCAGCAGATTCCTTGCAGAGGGATAATAAGCCTAACTGCCAATGTCTGTCTTAGTTTATGGCGTGGTTCAGATGACGATGGAAAATTCTCCCTCCTTTACTTTTTTCTCCCCTCTTTCTTTTTTCTTCTTTTCATTAAAACCTCGGTTTGCCGAGTAATATATCCACTTCCCTGTTCTTTGGTAATAGAAGCATACAAAACTAATTACACACATTAATATGTGCCAAACATGGGAAATGAAGGAATCGAAAGATAATAGCCGCTCATAGCTCTTGCTAATCCCCAGAAAAAGTTGTCTGAGGGCTTAGCGTTGTCGACGACCTGCTTGCTGCCTTGGCTGTTGGACTGGCAATGCTACGAAAGACGTGTTTAATTCCAGCGCGATTGAAAAAGCGCCTAATTCTATGCTTGGAGTCTATATTCTCTGCAAGTCTAATAAGATGGTAGAATTGTCTGTCTGTGCAGCGTCTGCGCGTTTTCCTCATACTTAAAAGCGAAGGGATGGACAGCGCTGGCAATAAATGCAACGCCCGGCAAGGGGTCGAACCGCCTAACAACCTCTTTTATTAGTTTAATCCCTGGAAGAATATATCTGAGTAGACAATATCGCGTGTCTTAAAGGTGATTAACCTAATAAACAATATCAAAAATTTTGTAAAGGTGAAAGAATACGCTCTTGGCATTTGGCTTTGGAGAATACTTCAAATATATCTGTAATATACGACTCCATCTTGTTAACAAAGCACACATAAACATAATTTATATTCCTCGGACACTGAACGTTATATTAACGTGAGAAGAATTTAATTATTTTATTTCATTGAAGTTGTAGGACCTAATATAGAGTAAAGTTGTGTGGAATTGCCAATCATTGCAAGCTATCGTTTTTATTTAAAGGTAAATAAAATTTGAGAAGTTCTGCATACACAGATATTAGACCATCTTTCCTGAAGAATTACTTTAAATTCTTTAGCAATAACCCAGAAATACAAAAAAGGTACAGGCTAAAAACTAACGTTTTCATTCGATTTTTTACAATTAATAATATTCCAGAAGAAATTTACTTTATTAAATACGAATAATTAATCGGCATTTATTGCAAATTGTGATTATATTACATAGGATTTTAAAGTTTTTACCTATTTTAAATTTAATCAATTGAATTCTGAATTTATTAAATTTTAAGTTTTATTTTACTTAAGACTTTCATTTAAAAAGTCAAAATAACTCGATTTAATTAATGTATTTTAATTTGATCTGGTAAAACAGTGTTCAATGCTTGAAGCTACCAATTTTTTTTTTAAATTGGTAAAAAAGCCATTGTTTTGTGAAATGAAATTGAAATTTTACTGATTATCAATACTCAAGAGTTAATTTTGCACAATGTATTAAAATTAAAATTTAAAATTAATTAAAATTTTATAATCCCAGGCGAAAACATTATCATAGCATACAAACCATATAGCATCATTCATCTTTTAAAAAAATTGATAATATAAATTTTTGTTATGCGAATAGCTTCAGTTTTATAAATAAGATCCAAAACTATGATCTAAAAATTAAATAATTAATAATTCTCTGAATTGCTAAAACAGCTAGAAAGTCATTGTTTATATGATACTTTAATAACAAGAATTTAATAGATAGAAGTTTGCATATCTAAGAAACTATCAACATCCACTGATGTATATTTCATGTATATTTGTATGTAGTAATAAATATTTTCATAAATGCCAATTTAAAACTATATAATTGGATTCAAACATACTGATAACGACATTAGATTTAAAAAAAATTACTTTCTATTATAAAAATTAAGTCAATTTTCCAGGGTTCTAGGAACGTTCTTTGCATATTTGATATTAACTTTTATTGACTTTTTAATTAACTTGAAAAAAATTTAGATTGATGAATTTCAAGTTGCTAGGTATTTAGGTTACTGTATAGAAGAAATAAATTAAGAAAAAAACAGAAATAGTCCATTATTTAAAACGAAAGAATCTTTGTACAGCAAAGCAATTTGCTCTGCACTATTGGACATCTTTATTATTCCCTTTAAGATTCAAGTTAATGTTTTTGAAAACATTTTAATCGTTCTTCCACTCCCATATACATATATTAGAAAACCCGTGTCGTGAATATCCTCCGCCCTTTGCTTCGATATCTTTAGGCCATATATATATTTTGTTAAAAGGACCCAAGGAGAGCCGGATAATAATACTAGCCTAGGAAAAATGGACAACAGAAGTGTAATTCTGCCAATTCAAATATTGGCATATATCATGGATTCAGCCGTCAACAAATGGGATTGTCATGACGAAGGACATAAATTTTTCCTAAGAATTGGCGTAATTGCCAATATCTTGCAATCTGCAAGGAATTTATGACCAATTAAAGGCGCCTGAGATAAAGAGAGAGGCAAAATATATTGCTAATGATTTTTATTTCTCTGTCTTGGTTGAATGAAATTATTGTGTTTCGAAAATGAATCTCTCGTGATTTTGGCATTTCAAATAGAATACTGAGAAGCCGCGGTAACATTGAATGTAGAATAACTGTCTAAAGAAATTGCATAGGAAAAAAAATTAAGATAATGATGTAACTTGATTAAATTTGGAATTAAAGTACTCATTTCTCTCTCTCTATTTACTTATATTTTTTTTTTTTTGAAATAGTGACATAGTAGGGTAACAATTCTAACAATTGACCTGAAATTGGTCTAATTTTGAGTAACATTCACTTATGTATGTAGGTGATGGATGGAGAAAGATACGACGGAAAAACTTAGAATGCTCTTTTCAATTCAAATAAGCGGATCTGTCAACAATCATGAAAATTCAAAACCTTTTTAGCGCAGGAAGTTGAAATTTTACTGGTAGGTTTACGCAGCAGAAAGGAAGATCTCACCTAATTCTGATTATGTAGCACTGTAATTAAATGTTAAAAAAATCGCCACATAGAAGAGCTTCGAAGGCAGAATCAAGGTATTTCAACCCGCTTATAAACTTCTACAGAGGAATTTGGAATGGGAGGGTTTACGCCTTTCCACTAAAAGAAAAAAGTTTTGTGTATTCTCTGGATTGGGGGGGGGGGGGGAATACGAATGAAACGATGGCTTCCAACCAAACGAACAGCAGCAATAGATTCTATTTTTTCGAATGTAAGAACTGGCTTAACTCTCTCCCCATCCTGTCTTCGGTAAACCAATGCTTTAGTAACAAATTTAAAGAGAACTAATAGACGAAAAAATTACATCAAACGAAAAATCAAATCAAAAAAATTTTATTTTCAACTACAGATTAAAATCTTCAATTAGGGCGTTCCACAATACAATATCTGAAAAATTACTTGCTTTAAAAAATTGAAACTAGATTATTTTATTTAGATAAGTTCTCTAACAATTTGAAATAAATCGGGAAGTTACAGAGCTTTCGGGCTATAATTTTCTTACTTTATTTTTTTTTTAACACTATAAGTTCAGAAATTAATATATATTATTTCCCTATTTTATATCAAGTAGATTTTGTAATCCTTAATTTTCTTGTTCCACAGTTGGTTTGCAGTCCAATCACAATGGTTCTTACTTAAGTTACTCATTTGATATATTCATTAAGAAAGAAAAAAGGAAATTCTCTCACTCTTGCATTCCTTCGCCAGTCTATTTTTTAAATCATATTAATCAGATCATATTTTATGCGATTACTATTGTGAGTAATGCATTGGCAACTTTTAGAAAAATATTTGATCTAATGAGGGTTATAGACAATTTTTCCTATTAATATGGAATTCTGCTTATTACAAATAAATATAAACTAATGGAGGGGTGCGTGGCAAGTTGAACAATAAAATAAAAGTAAATTTTAATTAGCCTGTTTACAGTTTTTATTGCATTTTTAGCAAGCCATTTGGTAGCAATTGTGATAGCGACCAAAGTCGGTAGCTGTTGCGTTTGTCTTGTCCGTCCATCCTTCCTTCCGTGTTTGTCCTCCCCTAACAATTCCCAATCGTTTTTTCTCAATGTCCGCGATTTTTTTTTCTTATTTTCCAAACTTTTTTTTTTATTTTCCGTACTTTAATGTACTTCTTTTTTTTATTTTTATTTTTTATTTTTTTTATTATTATTATAGGCCGCCCTTAAATTTATGCTTTAGCGCAAAATTGTATTCGCTTGGTTTGTTTGATTTTATTGCATTAGATTTAAAACATCTGCAGATTATTTGTTATATTGTTAACAGTGCAAGTTAACCATCCTTCCAGTCGATCATCATAGTAATAAATTTTATACAATTAAAATATAAAATCTACTCACTTAAATTAAAAATATAAGACATATTACAATTGGAGACTTTCAAATCTTCCGGAGATTCATCAGCAGCACTTTGGGTGCTGATGATGAATCTGCGGAAGATTTGAAAGTCTCCAGTTGTAATATGTTTTTTATTTTTAATTTAAGTGTGTAGATTTTATATTTTAATTGCAAGTAAGCTTTTTAATTCACGTAAAAAAATTCTTTTAATAAATTTTATAAATCCCGGGAATTTTAAAGTTAAGATGAAAATATAAAGAAAGCCTACACCTACCAAAATGGAAGGCAACTGAAACAGTCTCAAAATTCTCCTTACATTCATTTCTATAGACCACTGTTAGGCGGCGAAAATGAAATTGATGATTTTCATTCTATATTTTGCAACGACCAACAATAGTTCACAAGTATTTCAAGTCGAGTTCAGTTCAGCATTTTCACTGTTGTTATGCAAAAATCGTTATTCGAGAACTGATCTTATCCAATACTGGTCTGGATTGAAGTTTAAAGTCATCCTGTTACAGTTATCTTGCAGTTTCTTTATTTAATTCCACGAGAATTCTACTTTATTAGGAAAACAGACTTAATCTAACAGTTCCACTAATAATATGTGTCATTTCTTCCTTTTTCTCTGCGCGCTTAATCTTTCAATATTGAATTGGTAAATTAAGTAAAATGCTATTATTCCAAAAATTACTGCTAATTACATTTAATTGCTTCAGTTTGCATGTTATCATCTTCGTTTTATTTCTGAATTTATAAATACAGATATTTAATTTAAAAAAGATTAAAGGAATAAGTAAAATGTTTATGGTAAGCGCCTTAAGATTGCTGTCGCTGATCTCGATCCCTTTGAGTGAAATGGTAACTTTTTTTTTTTTTTATTTTGGCAATAAATGTAAAAAAAAATAAAAGAATGTTTAATGCGAAAGTTCCGCTAATATATACAGCAGTAGAATATTTAACGTTGGGATATTAACCATTAAGATCAGTACTTCAGATTTTAGTGAATGCGAATTATTAATGAAAACCGACGTTAGTGTGTCCAGGAATTTGGACTGGGAAGGGGAGGTGGTTATGATGATCGTTGCAATTCAGCCAAAACAAAAAATAAAAAAAGTTCCAGCATTTCAAGTTCCAGCATCGTATTCCATACGATTGCTCTCCATCCCAAAAAGAATAAGCTCCAAAATGATAGATTTCTTTCTTTTTTCCGTTGCTGTAAGAAAGGGTTACAAACTCCATCAAACTTTTCTCGACACACCATTGTTTATTATAAGAAAAAAATCTTATTAAGTAGTCTTATCAAGAAACAAACAAAACAAACTTGCTTTTAAGTAATTGCTGATATCTTCAATAACTTCAAACTGACTGTTTTGGAAACAGTACGAACAAACTGCGATAGTTCTCTCAAATGCTTTCATGTATTTTTTTTTAATGTGAACTTAATGTAATATAAATTTAAAGACTTGTTTTAGATTAAATATTTTAATTACATTTGGTCTCGCCAGACTTCGAAGTCCTTTTAGATAAATTTCAACATCTTGGCATCTTCTTTCTTAAATTGTACCCAAGCTGCAAATTGCTTGATAAAATCAAGAAGAAAGGCAACCTTACACGCCCACTCACCACTGTCTTCAGAAACTTCTGAAATATCAAATTCAAAGATTCAGACATCAAGGTCACTTGACAAAGGGTAGTTTTCTCTCATTAAAGTTGCGAATTCTTTGTGACCAGCTGTAATGTTATTTATAAATTAAAGGAATTTGTCGAATTGTTACCACAATCAAATTTGTTTGATCAAATTGCAATGACATTAATGTTAGCAGTTTAAGGAGAAAATATCAAATAAGTAGTTGATGTGATGTAGAGGGAAAAAAAAAATAAAAGCGGCATCACCCTGTAGGCTAGATCTTCACTGGAAATTGTTGTTAATCTGTTACCCTTTTAACCAAAGTAGAAATACACATTTCTGATCTTTAGGAAGTAATCAGGATAATATTGTTTGTTTTTTTTTTGGACCTGGTAACTTTCCTCTTTTTTTTTTTTAATAAGAAATCCGCGTTTAAGTTCATTTATAAATAAACTCCTTATTTACAGAGAGTGACTAGCAGGCAGGCAGGACAGAAACAAGAACAAACGGATAAATTAGGCTTAAAACAATTGTTTCCTGTTTTCTTAATTGCAGTATTTACTTTTAAGTTTACCGAAACAAAACTTAATTATTAAATTAAGAATTATTATTATTACGTTTTAAGATTAAAACTTTATAATATTTTAAATTTATACTGGGAAACTTTTCTTGTTCCATAGATTGCACGAAACTTACTATTTATTCTTATTTAATGCACTGTACGATGGCTACAACAGGAAATTAAACTACATCATATTTATCTACTTATTTTTCTATATATTTATCATTATTTTTGCATTTAATAAAGCAGAAGACCCATTTTTGCCTTCACTTTGGCTTAAAGTTGCTTTAACTTGCTTTCTATAAGTTTTCAAAAGCTTTCTCCAGAGATGCGACAGCATTATGCTTTACTTTACATTGGACGGTCGTATAAGTTTTGCATCAACTAGATGCATCTCATCCATTCATTTTTTGTAAAATAGACCATATTCTGCTGCAAATATCCAAACAGAAAAACAGAAAATGTACATCGCGAGATCTATTTTTCAGTTATACTAACTTGCTTTGAAAGTTGCTCAGTTGATATCAAGGGAAGTTTTATTTTTATTTATTTTTTTTAAGAAAAGAACCATTTGGATAGTTCAGAATCTTATGTTACTTATATCTAAATATTGACTTTGGTATCATATTGTGATGATTTTTATAGTTATACTAGCCGGGTACCGTCGCTTCGCTCCGGAACCCTTGCGTATATAGCATTAAAAAAAAAAAAACTTTATTTATTTAGCAAATTAATATTGAGATCGGAGAATATACGACTTTCCAGCACGTTGTGCCCTTCTCCACTTAACTCAGATGTATTGCGGGTTGGCGCCACACACCTGGGGTTGCCGCCATACACTTCATCGTCAGTTTGCCAGATTATTCCCTATCCCGTAAGAATTTCGAAAAATCCGGCCTTATTCCTTGTCTACATCATAAAGGAAACCTCTGTGCAAAATTTCAGCTTTTTAGATCCAAGGGTTTGGGGTGAGCGTTGATGAGCGAGTGAGTGAGTCAGGACTTTTCTTTTTATATATGTAGATTTTCATGAATTTTGTTTTGTTAACATCATTGATTAGTTCTTTATAGATTATATTTGGATGTCTTATTTTCTCATTTTCAACTGTTATCCGATTCGTTCTTTACATATTATTCCTGGTGTTTTGATATGTTTATTTATGAAAATATGATCTATATTTGTTTTCGTATTTCCAAGAATTGTACAGTTTCTTGTTGTTCCGTAAAGACGATTTTTGAAACCATTATTGCACATAAGTTTTACGTATTTCTGTACTACATTGTTTTTATTCATTTTGAAAATATCTATATTTACGTCGCCAATCAGTATAGTTGGACAGTTGTTTAATATATTTTCATTTTTTATGAATAGATTCTCTATTTCAGTAATATTTTAGTAATTTGTAATTTAGCATTTTGCTTACAGAATGACAGACAGAATAACGTTTTATAATATACGTTTTTACAATATATATAAGTAATAGCCGGGTACCGTCGCTTCGCCACGGAACCCTTGCATATATAGCATTCAAAAAAAAAAACTTTATTTATTTAGCAAATTAATGTTGCGATCGTCGGAGAATATATAACTTCCCAGCCCGTTGTGGCTTCTCCGAATAACTCGGATGTATTGCGGGTCGGCGTCACACACCGAAAATTCACATTTTTGCATGTATCTTGCAAACGCTGAAGCGTTTGTGAATAAGTGATACATCGTTCGATAGAACTTTCAAATACCAACATTTTCTCAATATAATGTTCTCTTCCATCTTTTATAGTTTTCGTTTAAATTGAGAAAAAGTCAAAATTTGACCCTTTAAAAGGCGCCATCTTGGAAACCAAAAACTTTTTTCGAAAGATTTTTGTAGCATTTTCTTTGTCTTAAAAAGATCTACATTTTATCCATTTACATGACCACTCTATCTCTTATAGTTTGGTCACAAAATTGGAAAAACGTAAAGTCTTATGACAGACAAAATAACGCTTTTATAATATATAATTATAGTTACATTTGTATTTATTCCATGTATTCTATTTTTATCCTATTTACTCTTTGTGTTCGAAGCAATCATAATTCAATCCAGTGTAAATTTCAAATTCTAAACCGGTAACGATCAAATTCTGTTGTTTATTTTCAAATTATCAATGGCGGCTGTTGTGCTCCCATAATTCCCCGTAATTTAAATCTACAGTTAAAATTCAGTTACTAATCACATGTTATTTCAACCCCCCAATGAACTGTTTAAGAGCAACAGCCAATGACAAATCAATGTATATAGCCTATTTTAACTGATACTCTCCCGAAAATAAACAGTTGAGTTCAGATTGAGTTGAGTTCAGATTGAGTTTAGACCCAACTAAATCTTGCCTCTTTCCTTCACGAACCAGGTGATCCGATTTAAACACACCACAATATTAGCATAGTAAGAATCGGACCAGGCGATGTCATACTTTTGTATGTTATTCTTAATGCGATAAAATTGCGTTTTTCTTCTTTTTTTAACGAAGACGAATGAACTCAGCGTATCATCTATTGACGCAATAACGATCTACAAGTTATGCTTATGAGTTATCATTCCTGCTTAGTACCACTACCCTACTACGCCGTTATTTTTCCTTTATTACTTGTCTGATAATAAGTTATTTGATTCTTCCTTCGACCATCTTCATCAACGAACTGTTTTCGCATATGGAACTGCCACTGACTATTGCGAAAATAACAGGTACTAAAAGAAAAACAGGTCTTAGGAAAGTGCCCATCTCAGCGTATCACCCCTTTGCGGAGTAGAATCGTCTGTGAGTCGTAGTTCTCGCTTTTGAAATCGAACAGTAATACATATTTCTTTGTCTATATCTAAATTTTTCATTTAAAAGGGTTTTTTTTTTCCTCTGGGCATTTTGTAGCTTTAGATATCTTAAACAAATGTTGGTTCCTGAGATATGTAGCAAGCAACTTTTTTAAAAAGTTAGATACGACAGTGGCTCTAAACTTTTCTTTTTTTGGTCTCCTAAGTGCAATGATGTCAACAGATCTCTACACAGTGGATGAATACACAAATTCCGTCAAGGCCCGATTTCCAGGGACGGTTGTTTTCGTGACACCCACTGTCTCGTCTCCACCTTGTCGATAGAAAACTATTCGTAAATACTTAATTTCTTTCGGTTGGGTTGAGACTTTTAAAGAGGAAGTGGTGAATCTACGGCACGCAACAACGCTCTACGTGCTGAGACTCACGTTCGTTCGACGGCAGAGATATATAGCGACGCCTTGCACCGCCCTTTGAGAAGCCAACAGCCTGTGAAATGGATTAATTGAATCCAATTATCGACCATCCGGATCCTATTTGCTTAAACTTCTATTAATCTTAATAATTGACCAATCTGTATTAGATTAGGAACGTTATTATGCGGTATACTTTGATTTACGTTCTTTTTGGATCAGGGTTTGCAGGGAATGTCACTGTTATATTGGGAGAGAAGATTCTTCAACGGTTTCCTCTAAGAGCAATTTGTTTGCGGCTCTGCGTTCAAACGAACAACTAATGTAAAGTGGTTAAAGACTTACGGTTAATAAGCTTTTCCCGTACATATTCTCGGAAAATTCCGCTTAAAAGTTTTTAAGGAGACGGTTTAAATATTAAGAAAACCTTTAATTTTGACTCATGAGAAATTTAAGAGAAATTATTACTTCTCTTTGGAAGTTTTATTCAAAGAAAATGGAAGAGCAAAGAGAAAAACATTGTATAAAAGACATGAATGAATGATAAAGAGTTTTAATTAAAAAGAGAATACTGCCAGGAGCCTCAAGTGATGTTTTACAAAAATTTATTTCCCTATTGAAGGAATTGCCAAAAGAGAAACAAAATTTCCAAATATATGAGGTTGAAAACAGTCTACTCTGCCCTATCTTTCATGAGATAGTATAGTAACTCATCAACTGATGAAGTCGAATCCATCCAATATTTAGATACATATAGGCTAGATCATAGAAATGCTCATTCGCTATGTATTTATAGCCATCCTGTTTGATGAACTCCTAAAAGACTCATTTAACACTGATTAATTACTGTAGTGATATCCTTTTAAAATTCCCCAAATAATCGGTGTATTTTGATTGAGATAATTGCAACGAACCACAGAATAAGTAAAACATAACAAAAGTTGTTATTTAATATTATTACATTACGACTGAATAGATACTCGTGGTCAACTTGGGAAACGCCCAAAAGTGGATAGGGAATTTCTTATGTTAGTCTCTGTTGGAATTCTTTTGGTGTTTCTTCTTTCAATTTTTATGTATTTCATTGTCAGAAGTTATTCAGAATTGCGCCGACGAATTTCAGCTGTTTTTGATTCTTACCTACACAGCGGTAAGCCACAATTGCTTACCACTGAAGAGATCACATCCAGCAAGACCTGTACCGTTATATCAGGGAAGTTCAAGTGAATCCAGGGGCATATATAGGCTTTATTTCGGGGGAGGAGGGGACAAGTTAAGGAACGAACCACGAAAAACTAAACAAAAAAAAATTGTTTTCAAAATTTCAGGTAGAGAGGCCAAAATCCCTTCATCTTTTTATCGAACTAAAAAAACAAAAAACAAAAAAAAAGAAAATAGGTGTAATCTGTACGCAATGAGATTTCGCGGAGGGAAAGAGGAAGTGGAAAAATCATGGCGATCCCAAACGCGAATCTGCATTCTGATGACAATTCGCACTCAGATTAGGACTAAGAAGTTTGTTTTTGTATAACTAGTCGGCTACCCGTCGCTTCGCTCCGGAAGCCTCGCTTATGTAACGGAAAACAACTTTTTATTTATTAAAAAACACACACACACACAAATTGCATCAAGGAAACTAAAACTAAAATTGTTTAAAAGTTGTTTTTTTTTTTTTTAAATTTAATTTTTGATGTCTATATTCTCTCAATCTACGACTGCTTTTAGAACCAGCGTGTAAATCATGTATCTATGATATATTTTTATTTTTTATAGAGATTAGAATGTAGGCCTCGTGGTCTAATGGCTAAGACGTCTAACTTCTGAGCAGTATTCTACCTAATAGAAATAGTACATCTTTCTTTCTTGACACACTTTTTTTTATTCCTATTGATACTTTTCAGTGGTTTTCGAGTTAGAAATAGTAATGGTTTTTGAGTTACAAATAGTATTCTACCTAATAGAAATGGTCTTCTTTCTTTCTTGACTCTATTTTTTTATTCCAATTGATACTTTTCAGTGTTTTTGAGTTACAAAAAGTGATTTTTCAGTATTCTACCTAATGAAATACTGCTTCTTTATTTCTTGACTCTTTTTTTTATTCCAATTGATACTTTTCAGTGGTTTCTGAGTTACAATAATTATTAGATAGTAATTATTCTAATTACTATTAGAAGTACTGCTTCTTTCTTTTTTGACTCTCATTTTAATTGTAATTGTCACTTTTCAGTGATGTATGAGCTACAAATATTGATGGTTTTTGAATTACAAATATTGATTTTTTTCGGTATTCCACCTCAATAAAAGACTTTCTTTTTCTTTCTTTCTTGACTGTTTTCTTTACTCCAACATCTGCCGTGTACACGCACTTATTTTTCAATATCACATAGAATTTGGTTAAGTAAGACTATTTAAAATATTGCAACGTTTCGGCAATTATAGTTCTAATTGCCAGTTTCGAATTACAAATAAACAGACGGATGGGAAATAAATAAACAATCTTGAGATTCAAAAAAAAGGTTGAATACATTCCTTATTGATGGGGGAAGGGAGAGGAGATATAAGTAAAAAAACAATACGAAGAGAGTTGTAGTCCCTATGGCCTAATAGATAAGACGTCTGACTTCGGATCAGAAGGTTGCAAGGTTCGATTCCTGTCGCGGATGTTTCATTGTAAAAATTATTTCTATTTTCCATTCTCACAGAAAATTGCGCCGGACAGACAGACACTCAGTATAGTATTCGATCTTATATATACCATCTTTATATATAGCAAAGATAAACTTTCTTATATTATGGTTTGGTATTATTTTAACATTAGAATATTTATCATTTGAGATTCAAAAAACTTCGTATGCTATTGAAATATATTCTCTTAGGATATTTCTCTTTCTGTACTCATTTCAACACATAAAGGTTTCTAAATAATGTAAACACTTCATTCTTTTTATTATTATTATTATTTGTTTGTTTCTGTAAATCGAAATCTTCAAATTTCATAAACAATATTAAAATAAAAATATAATCTAAGGCCATTCTTTGCTATGGAGGCCGAACTCAATATATCTATGATATTCCTTTCGCTTTTATTGCTGTATTTCAATGCTTACCGTGAAGTACAGAATATTACTGTGTATAAAGCCATGATCAAACATCGCTTGAGAAAATCTAGCAGTTAGATAAGAAAAAAATAAACATCTTTTTTTTTCATTTTATATCTGTTATCCTTTCTGTTCGTAATCCCTGCCAAAAACTAAACATTCTTTTCAATTAAAATCTTTACAGTTTATAATAACAGCTGTTCTTTCTATCTTTTTTTTGTTGAACGAATCATATTCTCTTTTAAAAATACCCAGACTTATTTTTAAAAGGATTTTTTTTTTAAATAATAATGGCATGGTAGAATATTCCTAATTTTCCAAAATTTATCTACTCAGATCTACATTACTACACCAAGGAATTTTCCCGTCTCCATTTAAGTGAAATAATGCACGCTTATGAATATCCTAGATTACAAATATCGAATAATGCAAATGAATAACAGAAACTAAAGCTCTCAGTGATTTATTGCAAGTCTGTTTATGAATAGCCGTAATATAGGAAACGTCAGAATGTGGATATTAGTTTAGTAACAATGGCAGTAGATAATTAATAGTTTTCTGTAATTTATTATTGTTCTATGTTGAACCGTTAAATATTGTTAACATATTATTGCCGAATAATTTTAAAACTTTCGAGAATCTTTGCACAGTTTTCAGATAAGAATTTCCAGACATTGGTCAAATATCAGTATTCAAGTATTGAACTCAAAGAACAGAATTTTTTCGCTATGTTTTACATTATAGCAATTTCTGTTTTAACAATGATAAGTAGAACTTATATAAGAAAATACACAAAACTTGAAACAGTGAACTTCGTGGCAATGGAAATTAATAATGCGTCTGCTATGGCCTATTTTCTATTTTCTTCGTTTTTTTTTTACTTATATTTGTATAAATTTTAAGATTTATTTTTTTTTTTTTTTTTTACAAAATATTGTTGAAGAAGTTCTTAATTTTTAACTTTTTTCTTTAACATATTTGCAATTTAATTACAGAAATACAGATAGACGGAATTTCAATTTTTTTTCTTTTTATATAACAATAACTTTAGCTAAGAAACTAAGTTGGAACAACGCCAACTTGAAACGCCCAGAAGACTTATTCTCAAACTATTCACATATTTGCATTTCAGGAGATATAAGAAATACTAAAAGCACAAATGAAAAAAAAAAAAGCCCCTATAGAAAATCTTAGAATTTTTAATGTTTCTATTTTAATACAAGAGCTTCTATTATTCTAGAAATGCCTTCGATATTACACCAACCTGCTTGCAAACTACAAATATTAAAAAAATAATTGCTTTGTTCTCCGTAATTTAAGAGGAAATTGTTCAAGAATTTAACAATTTTATTTAATATTAAGCCTACGAGTGTTGAAGATGTACTTTGAGAAATCTGCTTCATCCATCTTATTCACCTGATTTTTCGCTTCTTTTATAAACTCTTAAGACTGTTGATGAATTCTTTAATTCTAAATTAATAGGTAAAGGATTAGGTTTAAAAAGCGTAAAGAAAGCTGCAATTTTGCTTGAAATTACGCGATACTGTATAAATTACATACTTTTAAGAAAATCAGATATTTTGCTTTAATGAATAAAAAAAAAAGTAAGAATTCTTAAGAATTAATATATTAGAAAGAAATCCGGAAGTGTTATTTAAATCAATCCAATTATAATTGTTGCAGTCAATTTATAGTTTACTAGCCAAAGACCCGTTCTTCGCTCGGGTTACAAAAAACAAATGTCCTAATGTGGATGATAAAGAAATTGCAATTGCGAGATCACTTGGAACTTTCCCGGTAGGTACAAAAACAACAAAAAACAAAACAACTCAAAAGGTCTGATCTCAAATCAAAGGTCTGAAATCTATATCTATCCCGAAAACCTCGTAGAAGTATCTTTGAACCATGTTTGCCCATCCACTCACCGTCCTCCCAGTGTTCACTCCTAACTCGAATTTTGTAATGTAATAACCCTATCACTTCAAACCTTTCCTAGTTCGTAAAAAATCATCTGATCATTACGAATCTATCTCATATATTTAATGTGAAAACCCCGTCGCTATTATGCACAACAATATTTTAGTTCCAATTGTTGCACAACACTATTTGTATAGTTCCCATTGTCGCCACCGGGTGCATCTGTAGCGCTATTGTGCAGAACAATAGTTTAGCTCCAAATGTTGCATAACAATATTTGTATAGGTCTCATTGCCACAATAACTCCTAAAACCTTACAATAGTAACGGAAGCAAACTTTCATCTTAAAGCAAGGTTTTTTTTTTATCCTATTCCGGTGGAGTTTCGAAAAATCCTGAAAAAGGATTTTAGTGATTATAATTATCTACTTACATACCAAATTTGAAGTCTCTACCAATTATAGTTACGGAAATAATTACGGAAATAAGAAAAAATTCAAACGAAAATAAACCCACCTTATTTCCATTTATTATTTGGGAATTTCGAAAAATCCTGAAAATGGGTTTTCAGCGATTCTAATTACCTACTTAGCCTACATGTCAAATTTGAAGTCTCTACTAATTATAGTTACCGAAATAAGAAAACTGTCAAGAGAAAATAAACCCTGGTTATTCCCGAATCTGTGGGAATTTCGAAAAATCCTGAAAACGGGTTTTAGTGATTATAATTACCTACTTACATGCCTGAAGTCTCTACTAATTATAGTTACGGAATTAATTACGGAAATAAGAAACCTAAAAAATCGACAATACACCCTCATTATTCCCGAACCCGTGGAAATTTCGCAAAATCCGGCCTTATTCCGTTTCTACATAAAGGGAACCTCTATGCAAATTTTCAGCTTTCTAGGTCCAACGGTTTGGGCTGGGCGTTGATCTATCAATGAATGAGTGAGTGAGTCAGATATTGTCTTTTTAGATAGATAGATTTGTTTGGTTTTTTTTTTTTTAACAAGGAGTAAGCCAAATATAACAAAAGCTATATCTATATATAAATATATATTGTATTTTGTTTTGCGATATATTTCGGAAATATTAAAATATGATCATAGAATTTTTAAACACTGCTAATGCTTGATCTCGATCCCATTTATCGAGATATAACGCATGGTCCGATGATTTTGGGAAAAAAAATACATGTTTCTTTTTAATATTCACGAAAAGTTAGTTAATCTGTTTTCTTAAAGAGTCATATATCATAGTAGAAAACAAATCAACGGAAGTAAACAAGTGAGATAGGCCAGGTTACATTTCTTAGGAAACAGAATTGATTTACTGGATGGAGATGACAAAATTTTAAGAAATATCACGAATCTGTTTGAAAGTTTGATTTTGAAAGCATTTCATAAATTTGAGAGACAGAGATATATTCATCAGTTTATGTCTGTGGAGATTGCCATTAACATAATCTTTAAATTATTTTTATTATTTAATTTATAAATAAGTAATTTAATGAAAAATAAATAAACAATAAATAAAAAATAGCTGGGGACAAGAATGGAACCTCCAAATGTAAAGTAAAAAACAAGAAATACACACTTCAAGTAGTGAAAGGAAATTCATGTGCCAGTCTCCGCTGGCCGCAATGAAATTACAATGCCCATTAGTTAAGGAAAAAAAAGCGCCTAAAAATGCTTAAAACCCACTTAAAATCATTACTTTTAGTGTGTATTTCTTGTTTTTTACTTTAGATTTGGAGGTTCCATTCTTTTCCCCACCTGTACTGGTATTAACCTCCGGGATAAGGACCTTGGTGTTTACAGTGACTACTCTCAACTGATGATCGGCAATACACCGAGAAACAGCTGTTTTTGAGATGTCACGTTGCACTTATGAACACTGGGTCTAACTTTTAATAAATAAAAAACGTTACGCCTTTTTTTTTTGTTTTGTTTTGTAATCTGTTTTCACTGTAAGTTGAAACCGTTGTAACTGGAAAGGATCTTATTTACTTGAAAGTATAAGCAGCAGATTCATAGAAATGCCTACGTGTTAGTTATGTGCTCAGAACTAGTATTTATCATTAGCTTTCCAGTCCAAATGGGAAATGCTGTAAAAAAAAAGCGTTGTATTTTCCTCAGTCTTCAAATGTGAGCCTGGATAATCGAAAAAGAAATATAGATGTGAGTTTTATAATTTCCCTTTTAATCCTCAGTGTTCTGAGAGAGTTTTTTTGTTTTGCTTAGTAAAAAGAGAGTAGGAGTCGAGCACTCAGGATAAACAGTTGGACGATCACGTAAGAAAAAAAATCATTACTCTGTTCCTTAAATTTGCAGAAAATTTGGAAAATTTTTATTGCTGTGGGAGATAAAATATTAAAATCAGATCTCTTCTTCTATTCAATCTCTGAGGGGAAAAAATATCTAACACAGTAAAGAAAATGTAAATAACATAACATTTTCATTGAATTAAAACTATCACTTTTAGTTTATTTTTCTAGGAAAGTAAAAGTCATCGAATTACGAGAAAATTTAAAAATCCCATAGATAACAATTCCCATAGAAAAGCATCAGAACCCAAAACAGTAGATTTGCAACATTGTAAGCCTTGTAGTAATTCATTAATTTGCGCGTGCTTTGAATTGATTAAAATTAATTGGAATTTTGACCATCTAAAACTAGTAATATTGATTTAACTTTCCATTTATTGAAATTATATTTAAAGAATAAAAGGAGAATTTTCGCTTATATTATTTCCATGATTTCAAAAAAACAAAGACAAATAACCAGTAAGGATACATTTTAAGGAAAATAGACTTCAAATTCTTTCAATAAACTTCTTGTTTCTTTTGCATTGCTAGGATTTTTCTCTTTTCGTATCTTCTGTTATTGATTTAAATGTAAATCGCAAAAGTTGCAGCTGAGTTTCTCCGAAGGAATATCTAATAAATATTTGTTAATATTTTACGTTTTTTATCTTTATCATCTCTCATTTGTCAATAAATCTAAATCTGGTTATCTTTTTTTTAGTAAGTAAAAACATTGCGACGATTTCAATTTGTATAAAAACTTTGAAGAAAACGAAAAACGGAAAAAGACAAATTTGCATCTATTGCAGACCATCGGAAGAAGGTCGATCTGCGTCCAAAAAGAAATCACAATTTACCACACTAGGATTTCCGTGTTTTCCAGTTTTGCTCAATTCAAGGTCTCAGTAGTTAATAATAAAAAAAAAGTTAAGGAAGTGAAGAAAAGAAACATTGCATTATGTATTAGTAAGCATTGATCGGTCCTTGTACAAGGTCGTCGCCGGCCAAAACTTTAAGTAAAGTGCGTAAATGTTACTGGAGTGACTCATCAGAATGACGTAAACACGCCACTGACAACAGGCTTTTGTGAAATTCGAGTGCTAGGTTTATTATAAGAAGAAGAGTCCTAAGAGTTACAACAATTAGGCAGTATGCCAGGAAAAAATACACATAAATCATACGTGATTACTGGGACGTCTTCCCTGAGAAATGAAAGCTGTAAATGAAACATCTATGAGTCATTTCAGTGAATGATTATTGTAAATTCTAAGTTGTAGGAGATTGGAATTCAAGTCATCTGTATCTTTCATCACAACGAAGACCTGTCGTTCATGAATCCAATCACTATTGAAGAGAGCTTTGTTTTTCTTACGTAACTTCCAACATCTCGTTGAGGCCACGTTTGTTGTTCTAACATTGATTCGAGTTTGCATATTATCATAAACTGTTTGTAAATTTACATAAGAACTAATTTTTCAGTAAGAAAATCTCTTTATTTGTTTTGAGTTACAGATGGAATGAAATTCTACTAATCGATTTTCTGATTTTCATGATAAAAAATTAGGTCTCTCAGTGTTAAAAAAATAAATGTATATTTAAACAACTTATTAAAAACAAGTAAGAAAAAAAAAAAACATACACACATACATAAGTGTAAAGTTGTATTAGGAAAAATATATTTTTTTATATAATATCAGCGTTTCAATACCAACGTGCTGGTTCCTTTGGCAAGAGTAAGAATTTATTTATTACTGTTTTATAATAATTAGACGGGTACCGTCGCTTCGCTCCGGAACCCTTGCATGTATAGCACTAAAAAAAAAAACTTTATTTATTTAGCAAATTAATATGGAGATCGGAGAATGCACGACTTCCTAGCTCGTTGTGGGCTTCTCTGCTTAACTCAGGTGTATTGCGCGTTTGCACTCATACGGGGGGGGGGGGGGCGCATGTAACACTTCATTTTTGCATGTATCTTCCAAACGCAGAAACGTTTATTAATGACTGATATAGATAGAAGAACTATCGTTCGATAGAACTTTGAAATACTAACATTTTCTCAATATAATGTTCACTTCCAACTTTATACTTTTCGTTTAAATTGAGAAAAAGTCAAAATTTGACCCTTTAAAAGGCGAAACCAAAAACTTTATCTTGGAAACCAAAAGCTTTTTTCGAAAGATTTTTGTAGCATTATGTTTGTCTTAAAAATATCTACATTTTATCCATTTACATGACCAATCTATCTCTTATAGTTTGGTCACAAAATTGGAAAAACGTAAAGTCTTATGACAATGACAGACAGAATAACGCTTTTATATAATATAATAATAATAATAATGCTAAAGAAATGTCAACTTCTTTTTAAATGTATAAAAAAACTGTACGAGATTCTGTTCTGTTTGCATATTATCATCTGCTGTGATAAGAAATAAAGACGGCTTATAGTTATATGCCACTTCTACCAAAAAAAAAAATTTAAGGCGAATTTACTTCAGGCAGTTCTTTCGACGAGTGCTCTTGATTCTCTTTGATTACATTATAAGCCAATAAAGAAATTTACATTGAGAAGTCAATTAATACGCGGCACACATATTTATAATCCAATGGAGAAACTTTTTAGTAGAAACTAGGAGACCATTCGAGGTTTCAGTATTTGTTTTACTTAAAAATCTTCCGTGTAACGCCATACTATCTTCGTTGATGAACGACTGAAAAGCAGACATAATTTTAAAAAAATCAACCATTGAGAACTATATTATAATAGAAAATTAGAGTCTTAAAAACTTACTGTTATTAACTGGAAGATAAAACGATTTTATTGTTTTCAAATATTTTATTTCTTAACTCAGTATTGGGTGAATAAATTCAGATGTAGATGTTATTTGTATCTACCATAGCACATTTCAACAATACGAAAAATTTGATTCTGGAAATTTTAACATGTTAAGATTGTCAGATACTTAATAATTCTTCAGATTTCGGCTGATCCATTCTTGGAGGTTTTGAGATGAGGTTTGAAGATACTTTAAGAAAACGTAAAATTTTTTGCCTATTCTATGCAGCACCAGGAACTTTTTTAAATAGTATTAGGAAAAAGATATTACTGGCTTCGATTCACGAAAATCGTGTGAGAGACCTTATGAATGATATAAAAATGGTCTTGAAAATCTTCTTTTTCTTCTTCTTTTGGCATTACAGTCCTTGCAGAACCTCAGCCTCCTTCACAACGTTAGCCCACTTTTTTCTGTGTTTAGCTGCACTTGAACTTTTAGCATTGATTGCCCTCAGATCGCTCTCTACTTCAAGATCGCTCTAGATCTGGGCCTTCCTCTTGTTCGTCTTCCTTTGTCTCGAAAATGCCAGATATTATTTCTCTAAATAAAATCCGTAATTTGTCAGTTGAAATACTTTTAAGGCAAACATATTTTAGATACAAAAGCGAGGTTTATTTAAATACATATGACCAGGCCAAATCAAATCATAGTATGTGGTTTTAAAGAAAATTGATAATCCTAACTGATGATAATAAAAGTAGTTTGTAAATTAAGAAGCATCGACTACAAGGATTACAATTCTCACGAAATATTTTTTTTGTTTAATCAACTTGAAAATAATTCAATGAAAGAGTTATAAACTGATAATTCTTATCTGAGAATCGACTGAAGTAGTTTTTTTAAAATAAATGTATTATCAGTATTTTGGTTTTGATTATAATGGGAAAAAATTGTTTTTTTATATAATTGAAATTTTATTTTAAAATTGGTTGAAACAGTTGAATTCTACGATGCATTTCTAGGAGGGGATTCGTATATGGACCCTACTGTTATTAGCTTCAATTTAAATATACTGGTTTAAGCTTCTATTTTATTGAAGGAAAGCCTGAAGAAGGAAGCTAAAAGTTGAAAACTTCAGATCTTTTAACTTTAAGGCAAGTAATAAAATCTTTGTCTGTTTGTGGATTGTTCGAAACCTACCTCTTGTTTCAAATCGTATTGCTGTATAGGACGGGAAAATTATCTTCTGAAATTAGTCTAGAAGTGAACAAGAATGGTCTGCTGGTGCGGCAGAAAAAAGCTATTAAACATAATATACAGTATTACTTCGAAAAACAGTATCAGGTCAAATACAAAGTCTGTGATCTAAAAGTCTTCATTGTTACACAATAGTAAGAATACTGATCATCCAGATTAAGAAATAGTTGCTCTACTGTAGAGTACGTATCCTTAAATAACAATTTTTACTAACAGTAAATTTATTTTCGAGATTTACATAGTTGGAAAGAGTTTTTGTAGTAATCTGCTTGGAGTCTCTGTTGTTTGGTACTCCTAAGGCATAGACCCGAACTTAACGTGATCAATTGGAACCAGTTGGGTGACCAGTCCAAAGCTCGCCCACCTTTAATCCCCGAAAAAAGATCGCCCCATTTTGACAACTATAGAGGAAAAGAAATAACCTGGAAAATTCCCCGACCAAAGCGCCGGGGAGCGAACTCGGCTTCTTGAGTCCAGTCTAGTGCTCTGCCACTGAGCTACCGCACTCACAACATACATAGCAAGAAAATAATGAAAATCACAAATAAACTATTCCAAAAAAAAAGGAAAGAAAGAAAGAAAATAATATTTTTAGTTATATGCAGCAATATTAGTCTGCACCATCGGTTTAATTTATTTCATTGTAAGTGGACATTATTATAACATTAATTTTAGTAACATTAATACATTCTGTATTTATTTCAGTAAGTTTTAGTATTTAAATGTTAAGCTTGTACTTCTGAGCTTTAGTTCAAACCCTAGTCGTCCTTGTTGACATAAAATGGGCAGAACTAATTAAAATAAAGTACAAATTTTAACATTCAAATCTTTTTCCTTTCTTTTTCCGTACTTTTCTGTTAAATTTTCGTACTTATATTTCACTTATTCTTTTACTTTGCAACGTGAAAGCTACACAGTACGAATATATCTTCTTTAAGCTTAATATTTCTTATTTCCTTATTCTTTTCAACACTTCATACTATTTCAACTACGATTCCTTTTTAAATTTCTTGAAACCATTGTTGGTGGTGGTTCCTAGTGACATTGATTCATGCTTTCATTCTATTAAATCTCCGTAATAATCATTATTGCGACCTAATAGAAAGAAAGCATACATCAATGTCATTGTTAACCACTTAACAATGGTTTCCAGAAATTTTCAACGGGCGTAAATGAATGTGCATTATGGAAATCACTGAACCATTGCTAGACACTCACAGAAATTAAGACCACAAGTTAGACTTTTTTTGGTTTTCACACTATTTATAAAATGGATTCCAAGAAAAAGTGATTTTTTTTTTTTAACATTAACTAAAAACTGCGGGATTTAGAAAAAAAAAAGGGAGGTAGGCATGTTTCTATTAACTATTGTAGTTTACTTCTGTTTCCTGTGTTATAGAAAAGTCTTAACTTTAATATGGCAGTAGCCCTTAAGTTATTGGGTGTTTTTTTTAAACAATTACTCCGCGGTTGTTGATTTTGGAAAAAGTTATTTTTATTATTTTTTTTTCCCTACAATGCACGGTTTGGAAGAACTGCGCAGAGAAGATGAGAAAATCAGTAACAATTTTCTAGCGGTCGAGTATTTTTAAAATAATGAACTTCTGCATTTATAATTAATTTCTTATTTCAAAAATAGTTGTGGTTTTTTTTTTATTATTTTCTGTTTTTCTTTTGGTATTGTAGTGTAGATGCAAGATTAAAAAATGTCATTAGTGACGCTGATAGGATGAGATATCTTTTATTCTAATCAAAAATCCGAATCCTATAAAAGCTTTGATGTAATTTCTCAATTTGAAACATGACTGTTGACGAATACATCCAATAAGAAGGTTTTTTTGTATATGTAAAGAACGATCTCATTCTTAATATTTTTTGTTTTGTTTTTGTACGAGTCACAAGTGACAAGAAACATTAATGTAAAAGAGAAGGCTAGTGCTTTTATGCTGTCTATCTTTCCTACAGCTGTTGCGGCCAAGTAGAAACGGCTTTAAGTTAGGATTACCTCTCAACAGAACGTGGCAGTATCTAGAAATTCAAATGTTTTGAAACACTCCAGTCTATAAAATGTTTATTAGCAATAGATCTTTACAAATTCAATTGAAAAAATCTTTGTATCTGACACTGCCTACATTATATTTCCTTTGTAATGAAACGTTTTCTTTTGTACATTCTTGGGAAGTCTCAAAAACAAAAAAGAAAGATAAAAAGGTAATAGCATCCAATAGACTATTGACTTGATAATGAAATGCATTCTCCTATGGATCATTTTCGAGACACTGGAGTCACTTAATAGTTTACTGAAGAAATTAAACCTGAAGATGCCTTTCACACACACACACAAAAATAGATTAACGATGTACTATCAGTTCAAAGTGTTCGCTCTTTATTTTTTTTTATTTAATTTTTTTTTAGTCTACTATTGGGTGAAATAAACCTAATTTTTAAACACTTGCCAATTTCAATTCCAAATTCAGAATTTGTTTTCTGAAATTGCGAAATTAATAAAACCTAAATGACTAGCGTCGCAGATTAGTAGATGTTTATCTTCAAGGGAATATTTGCACTGGCAAAGCCTAGATTTTCAGATGGATTGTGATCGTAAAATATCTCCTTTAATTTTTTAATGTTTTTGAGCCGCCACCACAGTTAAAGAACTTCGTCTACATTTCTTAACAACTAGTTTGAGAAATGAAAGACATTTTATCCTGTAGGGAAGTAATTATTATTATTATTATAACAACAATAATTACAGGAAAAAAAAAGTAATGACTTCATACAAGACCTTATTTCGCATTGTATTCACTAGAACACGCCTACGTTTCCGTCATCACGTTTTCTCAACAAATATTCACATCCACTCGGAAAGAAAAGAAGACAAAAAAAAAAGTCATCTCTTGAAGCTTGGACCACTTTTGAGAGCGGTAATTTAACCCTCCCACCCTTCGTATAATTACGTTTTAATCTGTGGCTCACAAACATGACTTTGAGCAAATATTTGAGGTATTTCTACGAGAACCAAAGAAATGGGACAGGGTTAAAAAAAAATGAGACAGGGGAATTAGAAATTACTTTCGTAATTGAGTGAGAAGTTAATTTATTGACTTCTGAAAAATTTCATTTTTAAAAAATCAAATGAAAACGTAATCTAAAAATTGCTCAAGATATATGAAAAAGTTACAGCAGTAGAACAGGTATTATTGTAACTCTTACCAAAGAAAATTAGAACCGTACAAATTGATTATTTTTTTTTTGTATGAATTTTGTACTTAGGCCTTTTTTTTCTGTGTTATATCTAAATTTGGTTAAATTTGAATGGAAACAATTTCTGTTTTAACTACTGACTTTGAACCTGGGAAAAAAAAATTCCTAAAATCATGTTTTGTTTTATTTTTTCCTGGAAATTATCCCAAAAAAAAAAAATCTTCAAATCTTGAAATGTGCTTTATGTCTTCATGCTCACTACAGCTCTGTTACGAACGCCTCCCAAATGAATGAAACAATCTACGACCATTAGCTAAACAAAAAGACAAGAAGTAAAGTGGTGTAGATTGTAAATATTTTCATCTTTGTAACTGGATTACGTCTAAACATATACACAATTACTTCCTATGCTTTTTTTTACCACTGCTTTTTCTGGCTGATATCAAAAATCCTTGTCTCATTTTGAATCGTTTAACAATAGATGACAATAACTTTTGTGCTAATTTTTTTTTTTTTTACTTATATTAAAATTACTCTCTTGCTTATTATATTTCTGTCTAAATAAAGCAATTTATTTGCTTTAGTCTTGATTATCAGACATTACAGGTAATTTTGAATCAAACTACAGTTATTTTCGAAATTCTTAGCTAAAGTTACGTCTGAAGTAACTCTTTCTCGTTCCGCTTCTTAAATTCGAAATCAGGATCATTTTCCATTCTCCTCTGCTTTTCCACAAAATATATAATCAGAATCAGAATTCTATAAGAGTGCAGTTAAGATTTCTGTCGGATTCCTCTAGATGAGCTTTGCCATCATTCGTTTAATGGACAATTGAACTGTTATTTCTTCTGATAACTTCTCATGATTTCTTTTCAAAAAGAATTTGCCAAAGACATTGTGAAAGTTCTTTTGTATCCAAGAAGTAATGCTATGTGGCAGAGGGAAATAGGATTGTACGCATCCTTCTGCTTTTCCATTGTAGTTATGAGTTACATTACTTACTCTTCAACTGTAAATGTTACAGGTAATAATTCTGTCTTAAACCAAGGTCTTATCAAGGTCCTAAATAAAAAATTTAGCTTGTGATCCTTTGCTTGGTTATTCTCCATTTTTTACTAAGGATTAGCATTGGCAAATAAGTTGACTTGATTGTAGTTTACTACTGATCTCAATTCTATCTGGCAAGTTTAATTTTGTTCAGAAGTAACCGGCATAATTGAAAAAGTTCTAAATAGAGTGACAAAAAATTATTTTTATTATATTTTATTGTTATTATATTTTATTATTGTTATTTTCCCAAAATGTTTGAGCGAAATGGAGTTACATCACATAAAAAAAACACACACACACAAAACCCTGTTAATATATTAAATAAGCGCGAAAGTTTGTTTGTTTATTTGTTTGTTTGGTTTGTCTGGTTGTGTAATTTGTTTTGAAACAACGTCGTCATTTCTCAACGGATTTTTACCAAATTTGGGGTATACACGCATCCCAGAATAATGATGGACAACGAAAATCCGGAACGGAACTATGGGTATAAAATGGGGACAAGCTTTTTTGCATATTTTCGAAACCGCTTGAGTTGGAAACACGAAATTTGATTTGAATGTTCTTTGTCAAAACCGAAAAGATACGTATTCGACGAATTTTCGATAACCGGGTCCTAAAGGGTGTAAAAGTGGATAAGCTTTCTTGAAGAGTACGCATATCTTTGAAACCGCTTTAGTTGAAATATGAAATTTGACATGAACTTTATTGAAGGATACTTTTACGTGGTTTTCGGGTTACAAAATAAGAATATAAGATTAATTCGTAATCATCATTTGTTTTTTTTTTGTGTGTGTTTGTGTGTGTGTTTTTATACCATCTGGGGAAGATTTGAAGTGATAGGTGTGTGGAGAAGGACAGAAATGGGTAGGAAACAAAAAAAATTATCATGCTTGTTATAAGTTATTGTTTGTATAGTTCGTCTTTACAAATAAAGAAAGCAATTACGTTAAGGTATAGTATTTCTAAATATATTAATAAACCAAAATAAAAGCTTCATTCTAGAAATCGTATATTTAACATTGATTCCACATTGAGGTTTGATTCCTTCCAGCTTCTATATTAGCTTTTGGAAGATCTTTTTAAATTCTGTTCTAAACCAAGTTAGAGATCAGAAACAACTATATAATCAAATTATACAAGATATTTTTATTTAGTTAGTTAGTTATTATTTTTTAATGAGAAATTCCGGCTTTGCTTATAAGCGTTTGAAGAAAATACGAATTACTTAATTAGTAGGGTTTTCTTTACGTTAGGTTTAAGACAGAAAATCCAAGAGATGATTTAATATGTATGAAATTCACATGCAGACATTATCTTTCTCACACATTAAAAAAGAAATTAACGAAACAAATGATATCAAGAGAAGCAAGGAAAAAAAAAAATGGAAGCAAGGAAAAAAAAGAAAGAATTTGGAAAAAAAAAAAACAGATTCTTTTAATTAAATGAAGTTATCTTAATATAAAAATCATTATTAAAAAATTAATATAAAACTTGCGATTTTAAAAAAGTCATAAAAGAGAAAGAACCTAGCAAACTTAATATACTTTTTTTTTGTAAATTAAAATTAACAGTCTATGATTAATAGAATTCGATTCTTTATACAGTAAATGTAGATGGGCCTAATGAAATAGAAATTTATTGATACAATTTTCACAAAAAGTATTTGTATTTATAGTTGTTTATTTTTTGTAGTTAAAAAGAAGTGCTTTTGCTATCAACATGTAGCGTAATTTTAGCTTAATTATATATTGCACCCCATAGAACTATTTTTTTACATAATGATCATTATCATACTCATAACTTAATCGTACATTAATCATATTGATAAATAACGATAGAAAAAAAAATGCTTCGTTAGCTTATACGGGCTCGAAAGCAACTATGCTTTTAGATTAACCTTTAGATTTTAGATTAGAAAATGTTGTAGTATTTAATAATGACATATTTACTTAAATTACGAATCAGACAAGAAAACTTTTGAAAATCCGAATTGTGAGCCCAAACCTAATGATTGAAACCGATTCATTTTTCTAAATAAAGCATTGTTTAAAGCGCAATGGCGAGTTTTGGACCCAACATCATCACCAATGGTTCATATTTAACAGGATGAATAGTATAAAACAGGTTGTTTTTCGCAAAGGTTAACTTTCTATGTATCAAAATAAATAACTTTTCATATGATAACATAAATAAGCATTAGTATTTTTAAGATCCCTATGAACAGCCGCGCGGTTGGCGTTGTCGCTATGACATCGGCCTCTCACCTCTGAGTAGCGGAGTTCGGTTCTCTTGTGGGTTTCGTGATGGTGGACGATCCGCGCTGGGCAGGTTTTCTCGGTGTTCTCCCGTTTCCCCTGCACTTCTCCCATCAGTCTTTCTCTCCATCTGTCGTTACTTCAGTGGGTTAGTACAATAGACCTCTGGTACCCACATTTACCACATAACATGACATAACAAGATCCCTATGATATGATAAATAGTACTTGATTATAGCGCTTTAATTTTAACTATTTTTATAATTGTTTTAAAGAATTATTTTACAATTTTTGTTTATCATCACCTCGGACGTAAACGTTATTTATGTATAAAAAAAAAGGCATTTTTTTTTTTTTAATAGCCTAAACCACTTAAGTTTCTATTTCTAATATCAATAGTTTTTAGTTTTCTTGATCACAAAAGAATATAGATAAGGTAAAGCGAGGAGAGATGACGCAGGTAGGAAAGTTGACGCGGTTTTCAGTTTACATTTCTAATACAGCGTGGTGATACTTGCCTTCAGTCGGATTGTACAGTGGTGTGGAGTGTACACGTTATCAAATTCTTCAACATTTTTGTGAATATTTGTGGATACTGCGAGGGAATTTCTACGTCTACTCACCTTGGCAAGTGTCTGAATTTTCATGTAATTGTTTTATTATTTTCACACAGCATATTTATCGCAGTGATAAAGGATTTTCTGCTGTTGTTAGTTGAAACTGGGTTCTTGGCGGAATTGTATTCACAATGCTTTCGTGTTAATTGTATTCACAATGCTTTCGTGTTCGGCTATATTTGTTGGGGAAATATTAGGTGCATTGTCTCTCCTACCGTTTTAGGAGAGATGACTCCTCCTAATGTGAGGAGAGATGACGCCGTTTTGATTTTTCAAAACCAGGAACAATAATAAAGAATGAGACCTGAAAAGGCCTAAATGAACACAGCACAATTGCAGCAATGAATCCAGTTCTCCTGACGTTACCATAACTGCTTCAAATGAAGTATCATCTTCTCCTCTGCCTGCTGAAACCGTTTCTCCACAGCCATGTTGCAGCAGAACTGCACAACGCAGTTTTAAGAAGTGTTTGGCCTATTCCGTCCAGCCTCAAATCTTCGAATTCGAAGAGAAAGCAATCAGCTGCAAATAATAGAGATCCGGCCAACACAGAAGAAACCAAAATAAAGAACACTCGTCGAAAACAGAAGAAAGCAAACAAAAGTTTCAAATCAGAAAGACAGAAAAAGCAATAGTTAAAGAAATAGTTCTCTTGTCTGATAAATTGTCAGGTGAAGAATATGATGAAAATGAATGTAGGGAATATCTGTGACCCAGTCTACGTCCGATTGGTTTCAGTGCGTGTCCTGCAAAAGATGGCTACATGAAATGTTGTTCGCTGTATTCAAAACTATGTTCTTTATGTGGAAGATTGGGGAGAAAAAAAACTAAAGAAATGTCATTAAGTTAATCAGAGACAATACGAAATAATAATTGTCTCCTGTTAGCATTAAACTTTATTAATATAGTCTGATTAATTGATGTCAATTACACTTTCTATTCTTTTCAATTACCTGCCAAAAACGAGAAAAATACATTAATAATGTTTCAAAACTTTAATTTGTGGCTTTTATATTTACTATACTTTAATTTTTAATAAGGCTTCTCTCCTACCCATAGCGCGTCATCTCACCTACCGTATAATGGCAAAATATAGTATTTTTATAAAACGTAATTTTTTATATACAGTAAAACCCCGTTATTACGCTCCCGCTTATAGCACTATCCCGTTCTTTACGCTCCTTTCATGCGGTCCCTGGAATTTTCTATGTATTTCTGTATACTTTTACCCTCTTATAACGCTTCAAATCCCGCTTGTAGCGCTCTTTTTATATCGGAAATTTTGTATCGAAAAGAAATATAACACTGTAATGATTCTTTTCTTTCCCTGGTAGGAGGGAATCTTCGAACTCTTTGAAGTGCGGGTCTGTGATAGAGTAAGTTAGTTCAAAATGTCGAAGCGGAAATCCCTTTCTATAAGTGAAAAATTGCAAATTCTCCGTAAGTACGACGAGAATTCTACACTAAGTCAGAAGGATTTCGCAGAATCTCTAAGAATTCCCTGATCCAGTCTGAGAACAATAATAAAAAATAAGAATGGAATTATCAATGCAGCGAAGGATAGTTGCAAACGTAAAAAAGTGTGGAAAATATGAAGATGCCGAGGAAATTCTAATTGAATGGATTCATCAGTCCCGTGATGCATCAGTGCCATTAAGTGACCCATCATTCAAGAAAAGGCGCGTGAAATAGCGGGCAGTGCACTAAATCTGCTCCGAAAATATATTTGTATTGCTCCTAGTGGAGTATCAATTGATGTTAATAGTTTCTTGAACCGCATTGAAAATGTCATAATTTATAACAGTAGCATACACACACGGCAAACTACAATCAAAGATTTTTTTTAGTAGGAAATAAGCACATTTGCACTATATCTATTGCAGAATCAAGTATCTTTCCTGTAAAATAGTGTCTAAATGTTTCCCCATCACATAAATCATTTCCCCGTTTATAGCGCTATCCCGCTTATTACGCTTGTAGGTCATGGTCCCTTGACGAGCGTAATAACGGGGTTTTACTGTATTTAAATGATGCAATGTAAACTAGAATTTTTTTTTTAGGAATTAATGTCTATAGAATGATTTGGCATAATTAATTCTCGAATGAATTCCAAAATTTTGGAAATATAAATTATTATCGAAATGCGCGTCATCTCTCCTCGCTTTACCTTAGATGGAAGAATATTTTGACTTAAAAAAATAGTGTTTCAAAACTTTGTTTTAACCTATTTTTTCTTATGATTCACATTAAGACATATGACAAACAGAAGATTAAACTTATAATATCTGTGTTTACCGTATTAGGTTTGGAGGGAAAAAAATACTAATTATGTATACTGACTATTGTACAAGCAATAGTAAGTGGAAAACACCAACTATGTAAAGTGAACGCCAACTAATAGACGTCTAGTAATACTGAAATTGTAAAGAGAATTTTTTTTTTTTTTAAAAGGATATGTTATTTCAAAAAAAAAAAGGGATAGGTTATTACAATGCAAAACATTGTATGAATAATGCCTCAAACATTTGAACAAAAAAGTGCCTGTTTATTTCAGAGGTAGACAGTGAAACATTGGCTTAGACAAGTTTTCTGAACTATTAAGACACATGAGTTGATTTAGTGTCTCGAACTCAGAAAGTTAGTTAAAAGAAAGTTTGTTAGCAGACAGAAACTAAGGAAAAAAACGAAAAAAAAAGAAAGTTAAGATAAACCAGTTTCCAAGATTAGATGTTTTAGCGTATTTCAGAATTCGTTCCAATTTACGGTTCTTTTTATTTCGAAATAGTCTCGTTAGGATTATGTTCTTCTTTCCTATTCAGTCTTTTCTTCTTTTCTTTTTTCTTTCTTGCCTTTATGGTGATTTTAATGAGAAAGCCTTGAGAATGATGTACACTGAAGACTCGTTAGGATCTGGTTAAGTAATTATAAACGTCTCGAGGTGTAGACTTTGAAGGAAATTGTTTTCTGGCGATTTTAATACAGACGTGTGCTCAGTGCAAAACGTTAGACTGGAATTACAGTCCTACGTCTGCAGTAATACGTTTTAAATTGAATCAAATTAACAACCTCAGGAGATAAAAATTACATGAAAAAGAAAAGAAAAAAAACAGAAGAAGAAGAGGAAATTTTAACCATTTTTAACTTCTAACCTACCATTATCTTTATATATTGAAGAACTTTTCTTTAATAATGTTGTTGCTAATATGTGATAGTGTCTTGTTTTTTTTTCATTATTATTTTTTTTTTTTATTTGTTTTTTTCTTGTATTGTTTTTAATATTTATTGCTTTGCCATTCGAGACACTATGATTACATAAGTTTATTTATGCTTTCGTGTTTCGTCTGATAAAAGTCACGTAAGTGTTACTGCATTTGTTTGTACCAGTATTTTTAATAAAGTTTCTATTTTCTGAAATGCTTTTGATCTTTTTAATTCTGTTTTATTCAAATGATTTAAGTTTTGTTGTTTTGTTTTTTTCAATCGAAAACCGGTTTAGGATATTCGTAAAATGATGAGAAATTAGTTAATCCAAGAATTATATTAGTTTTATCAATTAAAATTTCTGGATCATTTCTTCTTTCCTACCGTTATTAGATACAGATATGTAGCGGGATTTATATCAAACAATTCCTTATCTCTGCATTTTTTTCGATATTGAAATTTGATGAGTAATTTAAGGAATTTTCTCCCTTCAGAATTGTCCTTTTGTGAAGCATCTGAGGAAAGGAGACGACGAAACATCAGTAGTCCTCAGATGCTTCAAAATGTTTGAAAATGTAAAGATTGCAGTTCGATAAATGGGAAATTTCTCTACTGAATTAATGGGAAATTACTTAAAAAGGATAATTTTCTTTTGATAAGAGCTAGACAGGGATCTTAAACAACTCTACTAGACTTTAAGATCATATCAGAAACTTATATTTTTAATATTTTTTTTTTTTTTTATCTAGCCAGGACGTTCGAAATAATATTCAAGTTCAATGATCAGAATTGATGATTTATCTACTTTAATGACAAATCATTAAGAAATAAAAATAAAACGATTTCTTTTTTTTAATAAGATTTTTTTTTTATTTATTTACTTACTTATTTAAATATTTTTGTTTTGGAAGAACCTTTTTTTTTTTTTTTTTTTTTAATGAGAACATATTGATTCTTTTAAGTTTAAATCTCAAATTAATTTATATTATCTGAAATTAGATGATTGTTTTATATTATCTTTACAATCTCTTTAAATACGAATGCCTATTTTTAAATCGTATTAGTCTGATTTTTAATTTACTTGTATTTTATTGATTATATTTCATTCTATAAACTATCTAATTTAAGCCGAGGATTAATTAAAAAAAAAAATAATAAGCTTTTCCAAATTACAGAACTTTTTGAAATTCGGTAAATGTAGATGTCTCGAAGCTGAGTGTTACGACAAAGCTTACAAGAATGTTCGAGTACATAAATAAAAGAGATAAATAAAACTTAAATTGTATAATTCAGACTTATCTGCGTTAAATAGCCTGTCATATATTATTTAACAAACAACATCTATCAGGTGATTCTTTTAAAAAGTTGTATTAATTTCTTGAAAGAAATGAACTTTTGAAACGCAATGGAAAAATACCTCAGTAGCCAGACCAGGTCCTGTGATTGTTATATTGGGCCAAGGTGAAAAGCGTTTTTGTTTTGTTTTTTTATTTTTTTTAATTTGGGTGGGGGGAAAAATAAGAAAGAACACTTTTCTTATATTTTATGTCAGTATCATCTTATCTTTAAATATCTAGGTTAATTTTCTGATTTCATATAGACATAAGGAAAAGGACATAGGCTTGGTGAAACGCAACTCTGCTAAGAATTCATTCGATTGACAAAAGTTTTAAAAATATTGTAAAAGGTTTAAGTTTTATTTCAAGTTTACGTTAAGATATCGCGTTGTCTCATTGCTGAAATAATCTTTGCTAAATAACTATCTGATAACTTTCTGTAATTACGCGAATCTTGAAGCATTTTGGCGTTTTCACATTTTCCATTATTTTAACGCAGTAATTAATTTTGTAATAATTGTTGGAAGAAAGAACTTGGCCGAAGCGTTTTATTATTTTTTTTTCCTTAGAATCGGTGGATGATACCAGTGATATTCGATCACCAATTCCATATAAGAAGCCAATTATTAGGAATCGCCCTTGTTATTCTGCAACCACAAGTGGTGACATATTGAGGTCATATCCATTGACTGAATGCACCCTCGTGCATTTTAACCCACCCTTTCCGTCTACTAAGAAGGAAATACTTCTTTTCCTTTGCATTTTTTTTTTTTTTCTTTGAGCGATGACGAAACGTTATTTGTAACTCTTAACGCTGCAATGGAAACATTCATCAACTTCAGACTGATTATAGAGAAAGCGTAGTCTGAGGTAGTTTTAGATTTATGTGACAGGATATCGCTTACTTAACGCTTCTTTTCCGCTTTTCGCCCTACAGAAAGACACGTCTCAGTTTCTGGTAAAACGTTTCAAATGAGTTGCATCATTTAAAAATAAGTTTAACTGTTGCTCGTATATTCTTTTTAATTTATCCTGATATTGTTACGTATTCATAAGAGGCAATCCGTATTATTTCACATTGATTACATATTGCAGTCAGTTTTTTTTTTTTTTAAATATAATAATTTTACAAGTAGTATTGCTTGAAAGAAATGGAATAATAACGAAAACTAATCTAAAGCTTATTGTTAATTTTACAAAGGAATCCAAAAGCAGTTCAGTTTTTATTTATTTATTTACTTTTTTTTTTTATTTCTCTAAGCACCGCATGATGGCGCTATCATATACCAAAGCATTTTTTGCTCAACTTGACAATAGTTGGTCAAAATCTTTTACATATATACAGCCAGATAGATGGCATCTGTAGCAATCATACACTAATAATACACAGTAAAATATTAAGTAATCCTAAAGGTTTTTTTTTTTTCCGTAAAGTCCATTTTATTAGTAACATATTAAAATATGAGACCAATGTTCAAACTGACATCTCAAGACAAGCCTGTTTCACGCTTATTGGGCGATCATCAGTTGAAAGTAGTCATTTTATTTGTTGTTGGGCGAATTGTTTGATGTATCACATCATTTATTGTGATATATCGAAAATTAATGCTGCTAATTAAGTTAGGTTACGTTGATAAAAGATAAAGAGATCAGGAGATTTAATAATGATATTTATTAAGGAAACGTAACTTTGTTTTTTAACTTTCGAAACTTAAGTATGAATTGACAATCCTTTCATTGTTCACTTGTTCTTCTAGTCAGTCTTTAAGTTATTAATAATAACATAAGGAAATTATTTTTTTTTATCATATAAATGCATGCATCTGAAGATTTAGGAATATTGAAAACATTCGTAAATGCAGTCCGAAACTGAAATTATAAACCTAAACGTACAAGATCAACATAAGTTAATAATTAATAAATGAAATATTTACCTGATCATTACAAAAGTTAATACCCATCATCTTCTGCCCTATTTTCTCCCAAACGTTGCGTTCAGAAAAGAAAAAAACAATATGATAAGAGAAGATCATGGTTAAAGAAAAAGACAAAGCCAACTGCAGTATTTTGTTTTCTTATCACTCTGGTCTATCCATATGCCTCATCCTATTTCTCTCTCTCAAAAAAAAAAATTGATTTCTTTTTTAATATATATGAAATTCAGTTTCGGAGAATATATATTTATATTCAAACAATCGATTATTATTATCTACCCAACTCTGACATCCACAGAAATAAAAAAAAAAAAAACTTTTAGGACAAATGTTTTTTATGCCGTTTTTAAAGTTAGTCAATAAATATAATGATTCGAAAATTTAAAAGAAAGAAAGAAAGAAATTGGTTTCTTTTAGACTTCTACTAAGAGATTTATCAAAAAGTAGTTGAAAATGAAGAGAATTCTATATTCTACATTCTTTATGCTATCAGTAAATCGGCATCCAATTATTAAACGAGCTTATGATTGTAATTTTGTAAATGTTTTTTATAGTAATTTTTTTAAAATTGTACTATTAACAGTAAATTTGTTATAAGGGATATTCCGATCGCTAGAATAAAAAATTAATTGAAGCAGATTGTGTGCTCTTTGTCCAATTATTGAAACCCATCTGTGGATTCTCGTATATCCTCACAAAATCGATATCAAGAGGTTCGATTTTTTTTTATGACTTTTACCTGCCATTACAGAAAATATATTCGCAGTTGTTGTGATATCATAACAATGTAATAACATAGGAAGTCACATTATTAGAAAGCATTGTTATTGTAGGATTAACAGGTTGCAGAAGTAACGACAGTATGATTATAAAAAAGTCCTTGAAATCATTTAAGTGTTTCTGGAATTATACTGCGTGATGCGTAATACAGCGTGTCAATTGTCGCAGGAAGCATTTCTGGCAGAATGTTAGAAACATGCTGCTGTGTGATTGCCTTTAGAACAGACAGAGACCATACGCCTTTCTGATAGACACTGCCTTTCAGATATCAGGGATTCAAGTTCGAAGATCGTGAAGGCCACGCATCTGAAAAAGCTCTGTATATTACGCGATCATTACCGAAGGGGGTCAATCTGTCACTGGTTCATCAATATGCGGTGTTGCTCCATCTTACATAAAGATAGTTGGTCTCTAAAGATCCTCTTTCTTGCAAAGCATCATGCTGTAATAAGCAGCCATCGTAATCGACTTAACTGTAGCACATAATGAACATGTTCTGTAACTGTCTTTGAACAATAAAGTTTTATTTGAATAAAAATACACTCACATTTAATTATATATTTTTAAAAATATTTTTAAAACATTAAAACACAATTAATTTCGACAGTATGTCCAACTGTCTTTATCAAGTGCAATAATTACATTAGTGCTCACATTTATATGTGATTTTAATGTTTTAATTATATATTTTTTAAAATATTTTAAATGTATGTGTATTTTTATTCAAACAATTTTAACCACACGTAAAATAACTACAGTAGAACCTCATTATAACGGACCCTATTATAACGGACAGTTTAAAAAAAATTGTAATAATAACAAAGGATGCTTATTTTTATCTGACGAGTTTTACATTTCCAAGCAAGCGATTAAACATCAATCGTTGTTTTGTTTTGTGTAAACACGTATGCGCTGCACGACTCTGAAGAAGCAGAATCTTCGGAGGACGAGGAAGAAGAGGTAGGAGACACTACTCAGCCTACAATTAAGGTGAGCGAAGTGAAAGACATTTAAATTTTGTTATTCCATATGTTGAACAATCGGCAAATGAAAATGTGTTTGCATATTATGAACACTTACCTCCGTCAGTTATTAACTGAAGAAATAAGCAGCAGAAAATAAATTATTTTTTCAAACCAATGAATGTAAGCAATCAACATGAACCAGGACCTTCTTGTTCTAAAGATTAATGCAGTGTATACGTACACATCTTTTTCAATTCAACCTACTATGTTGAAGGATGTTTTTTATTTGATATGTAATAAACACTTTTTTATAGCTAACTATGGTACTTTCATTGATGTATATCCTGCTGCATTACACCCCTATAAGAATTATTTGTTACAAACCGGACTTTCATTAAAACGGACAACCTTCAGCCCCTATTAGTCCGTTATAATGAGGTTCTACTGTATTACAATAAAGTCTTATTATTGTAGTGTTGCATTTCAGATGGCGAAACTTTGAAGCATTTTTTTTTTCATCGGAATCGCTTCCCCGTGGTCTAATTAGCACATATACCAATTTTCCTTGCGATATGTTGATTAGAACCCGCTCCACAGAGCTAAGAGTAGGGTCACTTGAATTATATTCACCCGGTACTTGAAAATTAAAACTTACTTGATTACTACTTGAATATTAAACAGGTTGAGTATTTCCGTAATAATGGATCTTAGGATGTGCAAATATATCCTAACGATATTCTATCAAATTAAACTCGTAGCAATCAATCCTCATTTTACAGATCTCCAATCTTTTCTGACTCGTCTGGAGGAAAAATTATCCTCGACCTGCGCCGGATGCTTCATATTATTAATATTAAATTACGGATTTGACGAGTAAAGAAATCCTTGGTTTTATTGATGTGAAGATATTTTCAGCACTTGTTATTTGCATCCTTGAATATTCCTCCTCCAATAATAAAGATATTATTAAAGTGCAATATTTAAGTCTTTTAATACACTTTTTGTAAAGTTCTTTCAAAGAAATAAAAAATATTTTCAAGAATTTAATATCCGCCTCGGTTTCTCGTACTTTTTTTAAGCACTCTGCCAGTGTTTGTGATGTGCATAACATATTTGTCAGCCGTTTATAGATCGAATTTCTTCTCAGACGAGAAGTAGGTTGTCAATGTTCAACACAAAAGGGAATGGTTAGAACGAGGCCAAAAGGCGTTTTAGAGCCTAGGACGGTAAAGCTTTGGACAGAGGAAGGGAAATGAACAGATGCTTCGTTTGAAATCAGTGAATCGTAATTTCGGCAATAAAATGACCTTTTTTGTGATAGAAAAAAAGTTAAATAACAAACACTTAAAAAACAAATGATGGTCGAAGGCCAGTCTGATGCTCACTCGCCTCAACTTACGAAATAGATGCCATGATAGATAGATGACGATGTAGTGAAGTACACAAGGGAAAAATTGCGCCTTCACGAAAAAAAAAACATCAAGTGCGTTCGTTTTGTCTAGAGTCGGTGAATTTAGAAAGTTCTATTAATAAATTCCAAAACTAAATTAAAGGTCTGTTTTGTTAATCCAATGTCAGGTTGTTTCAACATCAATCTGTAGATCACGGGATCGAATCATATAATTGGCATTTTTTTTCTTACAATATTTTGTTACTACTGATTATTTCACTCCTAATTATTTCATTATTTTGGTAACTTGTTAATTGGTCCGCATCAAAAAGTTGTTACGTGGCAGTTAATTGGACGAAAAAAAAAAAGACTAACAAAGTAGTTCTGTACTCAGCTGCGCTCACATGTAATCTGATAGTTAGATCGTAAAAGATTTTAGTTTAAGTTAGAAGTAAACGAGTTCGTTTGTTAACAAAAATGAAATCAATAGCAATTTCAAAGTTTCCATTGAGGTACATCTGCTACTTCTAGAGATGAAAATTGAAAATTCCTTTTAGGTAGGATTCTTGCTGAACGAAAAGTTTTAATTTGGATTGGTTTCCATTCACTCGTATAGTTAGTAATGAATTACTTTAAAGTAAAATTGCTCTTTCTAAGTTAGAATTATTATTTTTGTGGCTTTCAAATTATACCAAACTTTTATTTCGTTTTATTCTCTTACCTTACATAACACCAACTTCTATAAAATTGTATTTGTTGAAGCTGACATTCAAGAGACATTCACAGATAGTTAAGAAAAGACTTTAGCGATGTTTACTGTAATGAGTGGGTTTTAGTTAAAGGGTTTGAAATAGTAAACGGATCTAAAAGATAGGCTTGTACTACGTGATCTCCATCACAAGAAGCCATTACTATGATTGTTACGAAAGTTTTAAACAAACACGTTAATAAAGCAAAATATAGAAGACAGTGAAGATAAGAACAAAATAAAATTCTGTGTTAACAATTTCAATGTGCTCGCTTTACTTACTTACTTCTTGATTCAGTCATTAATCCGAAAAATACCATTTTGTTGAAAATAAATCTTAATGTAGTTCCTGTTTTCGCCGTTGTGGCGTCACTAGCGGGTTTACTAACTTCCTTAACCCAACTCGTGTGTTTTTGGAAAAGTAAAGCAAGTAACTGTAATAAACATTTTATTCAACTAAGCTGTTGACTTTAGATACATAACAAGTAAATAAATATTGTAATAATATTCAGTAAAGTTTAAAATCAATAATTAAAAAATAAAAGATGCAGTTTTTATTACAAACCGTGAATAGGTGCCATTTTATGAAGATCTCACCACCTCCTTATTAGATTTGAGTTTTAACAACTTCAACTACCAAATCCAAGTCTGAATGATCAATTATTTTAACAGCTTTCTAATTAATTTTAATTGATAACTTTAATTATCCGATAAATTTCATGAAATTTAACAAAACTTTAACCCATCATAAATATTTATAATTTTTTTGAAGTCTTTTTATTGAAGAAACTAAGAAAGGCAGCTTCAATTTAGTTTCTTATTAACAGTGGAGATGGCAGCATTGGTTAGAATTCTTTCCTTAATATAAATTGTGAAATTGGAGCCATAAACTTCTCTTCCATGTACTCGTTTTTGATTTGTTTTCTTTCTTTCTTTGACCTTGGATCTCTGACCATAATGTTTCCTGATAATTCTATGGAAAGAAAAAATTTAACGTGCTGGAATAATCGTTGAAAAAAGGAAAAGAGAAAAAGAAAATAGCATATGAACAAAATAGACACATCTATTTTGTTCATGTGCTGTTTTCTTTTTTTCTTTTCCTTTTTTTCAATTCTATGGATAATAGGTAATCTTTGAATTCCTTCTCTCCTTCATAAAAGAACTGAGATAAAACATATAGTAATTATTATTCGAAAATTGAAAACTTTAATTTTCTTTTTTTGAATTTTCCAATTCACAATTGTAATCTTACAGTTGGTACATGAATTTTAGAAAATTCCTTCCATTTTCTTGTATATCTTCTGAGACTATGTGACTATCTGCCATTATGTGTTGTCTCTTTCTGTTGTTCAAGCATTTAATGACGTAGTTGTCTTCTCCACTGTATCAGTAGAAATAGCGGCACTTGCTTTTATTTAATTCTGCTCTTTTTCTCTGTTACTTTCTGTGCAGTTTTCAAGCTTAGTTCAGAATTCATTCGTTTTTAGACCAGGCAGCATTTAGAGTCTCCAGCTAAGAAGTATCCTCATATTGTTTGTTTCTTTAAATTCTCTTAAGGCTCTGAAACTTACGTAAAGAATCTAAGTTAACTTAAACTAAACTTAAATTTAAGATTAACTTAAATTTTTCTTAAAAGTGTTATTAATATTACAATATAAGCTGTCCAAACGATGATTGAAATGAAATGTAACCAAATAAAAGAATAATATAAGAAGATAAAGAAACTGAAGTATCAATAGACAGTAGACAACAGATAGATAGCAGCCATTTTATTAACTGAAATTTAATTCTCTAGTCTTTTAACTGCAACTTCCCTTGCATTAAAGCTCATCAAATTCCAGAATCTGTCTTTTTTGTTATTTTGGGAATCTCCCAACATTCCACCTTTGACATTATGAGGTTCTTTCTTCGTTACACAAACTTTTGTTTCCAATGTGGATTGTTCAAACAAAAATCCGTAGATAAATCATCAAAAACCCATATTCTGTTGATTCTGAAGACTGGATACAAGTCTTAATTTTAATCTAAACATTTATTTCAAACTAGTTCCTTGTTAGAGACGCAGTAGAAAGTTAGTTTTTAAACGAAGCATTCAACAGATAATCCATTATTCAGGAAACTTGTAGAATAAGGCCTAAAGCATTCTTATACTTTCTCTGAAGATGAACCAGTTCATAGAAAATGGCCTTCAAAGCTTTTAGTAACTAGGAAATGTTTACATCAAGAACGACATTTCTTATAGTTTCTAAGAAATATCAATATTTCCATTAATTATCATTTTTCAAAAGTATTTCAGTAATTTTTACAGCAAACCGCAACGAAGATTCATCAATTTGACTTTTTTAAGTGCTTAAATGGAAATATATTGCCTGAAACTGAAATCCAATGCCTCTGAAAGAAAACAAGTAACAATAACATGTAAAAAATAAAAATTTCAAAAATATTATTTACTTAGTAAAACTTAGTACATTTGAAATATACATTTGAAATATTGTCATTTTAAAATCGTAGATATTCTTAATAAGAAATACGACGCAGTAATTAATTACTGTTTACATTCATTGAATATTCATTGTTACCATTTTGGAATCCATTTAAAAGATTTGAAATTCAAGTTTTTAGTTCATTAATTACTATCGATGTTCAAATGCGAACTTAGATGTTAATTTGTATTTGTTTAAAATGATGATGTTTTAAAATCAAATGAAACATGAAAGATTTTTTTTTTAATATATATCGTAATTTACGACTGAAATCCGATTACATCATTTGGACAAATGCTGACGTTTCTGTTATTTTTCTTTGATTTTTAGTTCAGTTTTGAAATGCCCTTTTTTTTGAAAATTTTTCAAATGACTTTGTTCAAAGGTTTGCTGTTTTCAAGACTGGAGGCAATTGATCTGGGTGAGTTTTTTTCGGGCATTGTGTGTCTTCAAGTCTGCTACATGAGGAACATAGTGGGATTTATCAGCTTTTCGTAAACTTCCAGTCGGAAATCACAGGGTTCAGATTTGGAGAAATCGATGACTATGAAACGGAATGGACATCTAGTTACTCTTTGCTGTATGATGGCAACTACTGTTGAATAATTCATACAAAGGAAAAATAGTCCGTTAGCATAGAAATGTTTGTTTCGAAACTCAGAATACTGAAATTGATGAACTAGCAGGATTTATTGAAAAAAAAGCAGCCAATATTTCCTGATAAGGCATCAGGACAAGATTTATTTTATTGATAAAGCTCGAAGAAATAAGATTCATTACGTAGTGTTATTGTCCACCCCTTCCTTTTAAGTGATTGTTTGGTAATTTTTAGAAATTCGTTGGGGATTCTTCTCTGTAGTTCAGTATGACACTTTCGAGGTTTCACAGTTCAAAATAAAGCTTCATCACTGTAAGGATGTTCCACGACCATTTGTCATCCGTTTATATACGTACTAAGAATGTTAAGCGAATCAAATACCAATTATAATTAATGGATAAGTGTTAAAGATTAGTAGTGCAATGTTTTGGACAAAATCTTCCATAATACTTCCATTTCAGGGATTCTCCTTGTTAAGATACTTATTATTTCGGCTCGGCCACCTTAGCGTTTTTTCAAGAGGAGTTTGAAGATTAATATGTAGGTCCATCTAAGTATTTCTTTAAATTACGGCAACTGTAACTGTTCCTGCTGGACATTGAAAATACTTAAATGGAATGACAAAAACCAAAGATATTTTAATGCAGTAAACTTCTTCAAGCGATCAGGCTGAATATTGCGAACTAGACCTAGAGCAATGGAATCTATGGTGGTGGCATTACTCAGCAAGAACCTGTATTTTTGTAACACAAATGCTATATTTTCAAACAAAATGGGAAAAAAAAAGTTTTTCTTACAAAAACGATTCGCTATTTCTAGTTTGTTTGTTTTGTTTTTTCTTTGACTTTGGTACCAATCTTCAAAGAACAAATTTAAGATACTCACAGAATACCTTTAGCTTTAAAAGTATTTGTCTGAAGATATTATCAAAGACGAATGAGTGAAAAAGAAGTTGTTGAAATTCTTTCTGAGCTTAAAGCGCAATAAATCATCATTTCTCTTTGAATTCTAATAAGATTTTTACGACTTCCTTTTAATTCAAAATCTGCAGTTTTATTCACTTTTTCTTCGAAATCCTTTAATCATCCCCCTTTTTCTTTTCTTTTTTTTTAACTTTTTCTTTCTTTTTTGATTGTTAAGAGATTTTAATACTTTTTTTTTCAAATGATTTTTTTTCATCTGAAATTATTTATGCCTCCTTTTCCAAAAATATGAAATGAGATTTGGGGTAACCATTTCGCGGAACTCATCTGCGTTGCCAATTCGACTGTTTCCAAGAGAACGTCAAGGAAGTCGCACTCATTGATTATCTATGAGGGAGGACGACCAAAAGAAGAAGAAGAAAAAAGGGTTAGGAAAGAATACGCTTTCTTTTTTTCTTTACCTTTTTTTTTTTAAATTTTAACGAGAAGAAATCGCGATTAGCCGCCAACGAAGGCCATTAAGGCTGATGAAAATTCACCACACTTGTTCGTCACATTAAACGCCTGCAAAGTCCATCAGACAGAATAAATTCATCTTAAGTTTTCAAAGTTTGGCTCCTAACTTCACCGGAGGAAAGAAAAAAAAATTGGGGAAATTTTTATGGACTTGCCCAGTTACCGGTGCTTTTATGCTAAGGTTTGAACTGATATTAAAACGATATTATCATCATCATAGATTACGAGATTTAACAGCTGCCGTCTACTAAATGGAATTTTAAATGTTTCTAACCAACGTAAACTATTATTATTAGGCTTGGTTTAATGCTCGAGCGTATATCTAGTAATTCTTATGTACGGATTTCCTCCCAGGTATCAATTATCTGTTCTCTAAATAATTGTACAATTTTTTTATTATAATTGCAGGCTTTTATGTTATCAGTTAGGGCGCCTCGATAATTACGTATGTGTCTAATCGTTTATTAGTATTATTATCATCGTTATTAAAGAATTAATGTAATGGTCGGTTATCTAACTATTAATGGTTAGTTAGATATTCTGCATCACGGAAGTTATTGAGTTATTTTCGTTTTCCTGCTATAATTTTTCGAGAGCACTTTTTTTTTTCCTTCGAAATGGCAGCTTTTTTTCTACTGAATATATTTGATAGCTGCTACATTACTTGGTTGAAAGAACAAGCTAAACTGGATAAAAATAATTATTCAGTTAGTAAATACTACAGCCATAACGTAAGATTCCGTGAGTAGATATATTTATTTTTTGTTTTTTATGAAATAATCATAAAAATATTTGTAAATTTCATGTTTGTATATTTCATGAGATTGGTGAGAAGTGTCCGTGAGGATTGCTTTGATTAATGCCTTGTCTATTGTACATTAAAGCTATAAATCGACTTAATTTCATTTTAGAAAATATTAGAAAATTCAGTAATTAAAATTTTGTTTTTTTCTTAAAACTTACCATCTGATGTTATTGATTACCTCCCAAAAATAAAAGTTCCCAGATTCTCGATCAGTGTCGATGGTCTGACAGATGAGTCGTGACGATCGAGATTTCTCGAGATTCACTTAAAGTCGAGACAATAGCCTCTTTCCGAGGCTTCTGACAAAATGTCGACACAAACTATTTTACAAAGCAGCGCACTCAAAATTATATTGCAATAATTATGATCTTGTGTTAATTTTCTTCACCAGATGATGTTAGCCTGAGCGTTAACGAAATCGATCGTGTTACGTTTTATCTTATTTATTTTTTTTCCTTTTATTTTATTTTCTTAGTATGTGCTGAACTTTTATTCCATCAAATATAATTTTGCGTGTGCTGCTTTGTAAAATAGTGTATCGACATTTTGCGAGAAGCCTCGGAAAGAGGCTAAAATTGTCTCGACTTTACGTGAATCTCGAGAAATCTCGATCGTCACGACTCAATCTCTCAGACTATAGAAGCATATCCGTCCTGAAAGACGACAGGAATATTACTGCAAGTACTTCGCATCAGACGGAGAAATAATCTCCGTTCACGACGTCCAACTGTCTCGAAATAAAGTTTAACTAGCATCTGTTCTCACTGTAATACAGAGAACACTGATCTATTTCCCAGCATCTAGTTCTTTTCTATTCTTCATTCCTCATATTGAAATCGTAGCACAAGCAGTCTTCGTGCAATGCACATCCATGGTTATCCATGCCCTGACTAAATTACTGTTGTGGATTTAATGCCACTCTAAATTAGTAAAACTTTTCTAATGCAATCTTTGACTGATTAGAATGTTTTATATTTACATCACTGAGTTTTGTCTCTTTTGGTGAACACTGAGTTCGGATCTCGCATCATCCTTTCATCTCTTCGTATATTGCAGATGAGCAACTCATCTCCAGTTGCTGAAGTTCGTTAACAGGCTCCACTGTTGGCATTCTGATTCTCAAGTGTTAGGATACTTTTTTTTTACTTTTTTTTTTCTATTTAGGAAGTAAAATTCAACTTATCCATAAGATTGTTGCTATTTTCCTATTCATTCAATTTTTTTGGTAAATTTTTGCTTTCCTGGGAGCTGCTTTTTTTTTTTTTTTTAATTTAATGCTATGATAATTTTTGTTTTGCGTTTTAAGACTCAATATTTTCTGCAGTTTCATTGTGTTGGCCGCCATATCTGCTTTTCTTTGCATGCAGTTCAATGTATTCATTTCTTCATTATTTCAACTGATGCAAATGTAGAGTGTATCAGTTAAACCCGGCCAATTTTGTATACATTATCAACAGTCAAATGACCTGGTCAGTTCGTATCGACTTTTTCGGACTTTTCACTAGCGCTTCGGCGATGATGTCGTGATTCTCTTAGGTAGTGATGGTGGTGTGTGTGACCTTTTCGCAGAATGTTTTATCGCAACAGAACCAGTGTCTTTACATTTCTTCTTGCTTGTAGTCGTTGTTTCACGTTTCGTAGAAAACCATATTCCTAATCAAATAAGCGTCTAGCTGCAGAGATGTTGCCCTTCGACTCATAAATAAACTTAATGACAGAGGTTGCTTTAACGTCAATCGGAACACACCACTTTCCCTGCCTACTATTGTGAATTATCATACGGTCACTAATGTGCGTTCAATGTCACGAGGTGCTCCTACTGATGTCAGGTACATGCCCACTGCTGTACACAGGTGAACCATTCCGGTGCCCGCTTGTGTTAGGACACAGTTGTGTTACTGTTGTGTATTCTTGTGAAAACGTATTATCTGCTTTCGAAAATGGCTCCCAGAAAGAAGTTACCGGTTTTGCACGAGTCCAACGGATGCATCCTTTGGTCCTGGATGACAACGTCGATTTTTTGTTTTTTTTTTGAAAGTAAGATCCTCAGGCCTTGGGTGTTATTTTCATTACTTGCCCGCAACAAAAAACTACTACCTTGGAAATTGATTTAAAATAACAAATGTAAAGATAAAAACAAGATTATTTACATTATTGATATCTATTCGATTATAATGGAAAGTCCATTCAGTTTCTTTCTTTGAAATGATGATATTTGGCTGTGCATGCTTCGACAGTCATTAATATCTCTCGCAGAACATAAGCACTTCAGCATCACATCAGAACCAACATTACAAATTTTCTAAATATAATGAAATGTAAAAATATTTGTACAACGTTGTGCTGTCTGTAACCAGATTTCTTCCGTAGAATTTAATTGATTTAGAACAACAATAGTTCGGGCTTTCCTATATACTAATGCTCGAACACATTTTGACGTTTATCATTCATTTTCCATGTGATCGCTATAGTCCCAGTAAATTTCAGAAATTTGTAATTATATATTGCAAACAGATGCTGTTTAAAAAGAGTAACTGAAAAAGAGATGCGGAGATAAAGGGGGAAGAGTCCACTCGCCCTTTTAATAATTTTCATATTTGGTTAAGTGCAGCTTCCGCATTAAACACTATATAAAAACAACACTCACACATGTGTATGTAAGTACACACAAAATTATTCCTTTGGAACTCAAATGCAAATCTAATGAATTTTACTTGAAACATTTTATCATCTCTCAATGTGCCTACATTAGACTTGTTAATTTGCTTTATAAAGATAAAATGACAAAAATCATGAAAAAATATAGTCGCAATTAATAATAGTTAGAAATTACTTACTTAATTGCAATTATATTACTTATGAAATAATAAATTTAATATACATCTTCTGTTTCTAACTAGTCATCCTATACTATAAGGCCAAAAGTATCCGGACACCCTTCCGATGAAGTGGATCGGGCAGGTCAGGAGTTTCGTTGTATCATCGGACGCTATAAAAGCGTTGGTAAGGGTCATAAATCTGGTCATAAATCTGCATTCCCGATAAAATCAGTAAGTCAGGCGAGCTCACTGACTTCGAACGTGGCATGATAATCGGATGCCACCGTTACAGGAAATCGGTTCGTGAAATTGCGGACATGCTTCACGTGCCGAAATCAACTGTGAGTGATGTAATTGTAAAATGGAGACGTCGAGACGGTGAAACGACAGCTGCACGAAATCGTAGACCGAGAAAAATGCCTGACCTTAGCCATGAAACCCTAAAGAGAGTAGGTAAGCAAAATCACAAGTCTCCGTTGGTAATGACGGGTGCTGTCGCTAGCAGCAGGACTGTTCGTCAAGAGCTAAACTACTTGGGTTTCCACGGCCGTGCGGTCACTCAAAAGCCGAACATTTCCGCGGTGAATGCGAAGCGTCGGTTGCAGTGGCACGGAGCTTACCGCCAATGGACTGTGGAGGAGTGGAGAAACGTTCTGTGGAGTGATGAATATCTCTTCACGATCCGGCAGTCCGATGGATGCACTGGGTTTGGCGTATGCCCGGCGAACGCTTCTTATCCGACTGCATTGTGCCATCTGTTAAGTTTGGTGGCGGCAGAATGGTGTGGGATATTTTTCGTGGTCGGCCTGGGTTCCTTAGTTCCTGTGACCGGCAACATGATGTCTGCGATGTATCGGACCATTCTGGATAACGCTGCCCTCCCAACTCTGGCAACACTTTGGGGAAGACCCGATTCTCTTCCAGCAGGATAATTGTCTCGTACACACATCGAAGCTTGTGCGGTTTGACGACATGGGTGTCCCTCAACTTGACTGGCCGTCTCAGAGCCCCGATCTCAAACCCACTGAACATCTGTGGGACGAAATAAAACGCAGATTACGTGCCCACCTACATCGCCCATCTTTCGTGGTCGGACTGACTTCGGCTGTCATGACCGCCAGGAAGTCATTATCTGCGATCACCTATCAAAACTGGTGGAAAGTCTTCTCAGAGGTGTACAGGCTGTCATCGATGCAAAAGGGGGACCGACATCATATTAATACGTGCCTAAGGAGCCTCCGCGTCCCGACCGCAGGGTGTCCGTAAACTTTTGGTCATGCCACTATGGCATACATTTGAAGCTTTCGGAATATTGAAAACATTCCTAAATGAAGTCCACAACTGAAATTATAAATCATAAGTTAATACTTAATAAGTGAAATATTTATCTGATCATTACAAAGCTAAATACGTACCTATCATCTTCTGCCCAATTTTCTCTCAAACGGTACGTTTAGAAAAGAAAAAAAACAATATTGTAAGAGAAGATTATGATTAAAGAAAAAAAAAGCCAATTCCAGTATTTTGCTTTGCTATCACTCTTGTCTATCCATTTGCCTCATTCCTCATCTTCAGAAAAAACAAAAAACTTTTGGGACAAAAATATAGATCGTCGATAGATAATCGGTAAAAAAAAAAAAAAATAATACTAATTTGTAGTCTGTCTGTTATCTTTCTGTAGTCTTCTAAACTTATATTTTTATTTTTTTATGAAGAAAATTAAAAGTTAAATTTTAGATCAGAATTCAGTTCTAAAATTTTGAGTAGCAAATTTTCTATTCAATACTAAAAAAGTAATTTCACTATCTCCAAGTGTTAAAATACTTTGAATCAACTACTCCTTTTGCTTCTGGGCCATGAAGAGGTATTAAGACACAGTTCTAACATATTCACAAAGTCTGATGAAATGGATCGTCAATTCTTCATTGAAATTTTTTCATTCAGATAATTAGAAATACAGTAAAACCCCGTTATTACGCTCCCGCTTATAGCACTATCCCGTTCTTTACGCTCCTTTCCTATGGTCCCTGGAATTTTCTATGTAACTCTGTATACTTTTACCCTCTTATAACGCTTCAAATCCCGCTTGAAGCGCTTTTTTTATATCGGAAATTTTATTTTTTAAAAGAAATGTAACCTGTAAAGATTCTTTTCTTTCCCTGGTAGGAGGGAATCTTTGAACTCTTTGAAGTGCGGGTCTGTGATACAGTAAGTTAGTGCAAAATGTCGAAGCGGAAATCCCTTTCTATAAGTGAAAAATTTGCAAATTCTCCGTAAGTACGACGAGAATTCTGCACTAAGTCAGAAGGATTTCGCAGAATCTCTAGGAATTCCCTCATCCAGTCTGAGAACAATAATAAAAAATCAGAATGGAATTACCAATGCAGTGAAGGGTGGTTGCAAACGTAAAAAAGTAAAGTGTGGAAAATATGAAGATGCCGAGGATATTCTAATTGAATGGATTCATCACTCCCGTGATTGGGCCATTAAGTTGCCCAATCATTCAAGAAAAGGCGCGTGAAATAGCGGGCAGTGCACTAAATCTGCTCCGAAAATGTATTAGTGTTGCTCCAAGTGGTGTATCAATTGATGTTAATAGTTACTAGAACCGCATTGAAAATGCCTTAATTCATAACAGTAGCACACACACACGGCAAACCACAATCAAAGATTTTTTTAATCGGAAATAAACTCACATTTGCACTATATCTATTGCAGAATCAAGTATCTTTCCTGTAAAATGGTGTCTAAATGTTTCCCCACCTCATAAATCATTTCCCGTCTATAGCGCTATCCCGCTTATTACGCTTGTAGGTCATGGTCCCTTGACGAGCGTAATAACGGGGTTTTACTGTATTATAAAGAAATTTGGGGGAAAAAATTAGAAAAAAAAAAACTTTTTAATTAGTGCTTGCGTTATTTTATTTCTTTTGAAATTTTAATTCAGGTTTTCAAATTATGTTTCAAATGAGTGACTTGCAGATATTACGATACTGTATCTATATATGAGGGGTTTTAAACCATACTAGCCTAACCCTCAAACAGGAAATTATTGGGGATATGGTTTGAAACGTTTGGTGGTCGTGTACAAAAAAAAATAATATACACTTTGCTGCTGTAATTTATGTAGTAAAGAAAATTAGCTATATAAATTAGCAAAGTGTATATTGTTTTTTTGGAGACGACCACCAAACCTTTCAAACCATTTCCCAATAATTTGCTCTTTGAGGGTAGTATGGCTTAAAACCCCTCATATACAGTATACAGTACAGCGACAGTAGTTAGGATCTTAACAAAAAACTGTTTTTTATTAAAATTACTAATTATAAAATTAGTATTTATACAAATCCTTCAGTGACAGCCATCTTGTTTGCTATATTGCGATTTTTTTGTGGAAATATGAACATTTTAATTTTCGAAAGTTTTTAATTAAAGTTAAAATTATAAAGTTTACTTCATGAAACTGAAAAACTCTGCTTAGGCCTATTTGTTTTATTGACATTATTTGTACATTTGTTTTCATTATGGGATAGACTTAACATTTTAATTCGGATCCCATTACACTGTAAAGTGCAAAATATATTATAAATTTGTATTTTATAAAAGTGCTTTCATTATTAGCTACTGCAATTGATTAATAAATTAATATCATAAATAATTTGTTAATTAATTAATGTTTCATTTTATTATTTGCTATTTTAGTAATTAGCCTCTCACTTAAAGGGAATATGCGTGTTTGTCGTATTTAAGTAATTTAAAATTTTCAATTTGATTTTAAATTGCAGCATCTTTTCTAACAAATCCTCTTCCTCTGATTTCCTGTTACATATCCTATTACATAACATAAAAAAAGGTTAAATTCAGTATTTTTTTTTTTATAAATTTCCGATTTGATAGAAAATACTTTATTGATTTCCTTTTGTAAGATTTAAAAGTTATGTACTTTTTTATCTTCTGTAGCAGTGCTTCTTCTCAACCTTTTTCGAATCATGGCACACTTTTGTATTAGCAAAAATTTCGCAGCACAGCAACCTTTTTCAACGCTTTCTTTGCTATCACCGAATCCTTTGAAAAAACATCTAAAATTTATCAATAGAACAGTCTGTTTTTAAATAAAAGATATTCTGAAATATTGATTACAGATGCATTCTCAAAATTTTCTCGTGGCACACCGGTTGAGAAACACTGGTCTACAGTTACAGGATGCTTAAATTGAAAGCTTTTTACATTTACATCATCATTCTAATTGCTTTAGCAAAAATATTTTTGTTCTTTTTTTAAAAAAAAGAAGTTAATCTGGAATTTTTAATTTCACTCATAATTGCCAATTACTTTCCTTAATATTTATTTGTGACACAATGTTTCTTATAATAATAAAAATTTAAGTCCAATTTTAATAATTCTGATTTTTTTTTTTAATAGTAATTGCTGTGTTTTATAATTACTAACATTTACGTTTATTGAAGTGTGATTTTGTGTCATTTAATTATCAATGCTTAAGTTTAGAAATATTTTAAGCATTTCTTTTATTTGTGCAGTTTTCAATACAATTAAATTACTTAATTTCTTTATTGAAATATAGTCTAGCGATGCTCACAATGAGTAAATTTTACAAAGTTTAATTTGTTTATATAAATTCAGTGATAATTGTAAATGACTAGTTAATAGGAAATTTTGTTTCTAGAATTATATTAATTAAGGAAATAATTATTTCTCATTTCAAAAATATGATGGTTAACATGTATCTGTTGCTTATTTATTTTCTTTTTTTTTTTTTAACTGATGTTTGTCATTGCAGTTTTAAAACTCTTTAATGCTCTTTACTTAGAAAAATATTTATTCAGGTTTCTCCAGTTATCCTTATTAGCCTATATTATAAATTTATTAAAAATTCAATTTAGAGTTAAAATATCTTATTATTAAAATTTCAAATGGATACTTCAGCATTTTAATAATGATCAAATATTTATTCTTCCTTTTGTAATATTAACTAATTACTATCAATATTTTTTGATGAACCAAATCATCTGATGTTTGTAGTAATTCCAACACGAAATACTCCAACACTGCAACGTTTTGAAAAATATTGAAGCTTTTTTTATTTGCTAAACAAGTAGAGACTTTTATATATATTACGACATCATAATGAGATCTTTGAATTGCAGGTACTATGTTCCAAACTTACGGAATCATTTAGAATTGATTATTTAGTTGAGTTAATAAGAGTAGAACAGAACTTCGTGATTCAATCTTAGACATTGAGTGACTGATTACCACCAATGAGTTTATGAGTGTGAAGAAAGCTTAATAAAAAAGCATTGCATCGTGTAAAATGTGAGAATGTTTGGTTTGATGTGATGAAAGATGACTGTAATAAAATGCCAGTTAATATAAATAAAGTTCTCTTTTATGTGTTTTTAGATTTCGACGAGAGGCCAGATCGGTAAGTCGGGGCTGGGCTCCTCCGGGAACACTGTCGGTGCGTCGACAACGAACCCACGAGAACATAAGAAACAAAAAAGGTGGAAGAAGACTCAAGAGCGTTACTGGGCTATTGCAGGACAGAAGAAGATGGAATGAATTTACACGAACGCTTCTTCTCATTAGTAACAAGCAGTTTCCCAGTCCACATTCTGGCCATGAAGGAACCCATTATGGAGCTGATTATCTGTTTCCGAATCCTTTCACGGTAGATAGGATTTCTCTTAAACGTTCTACCACAAAAGGAGGTTGTTGATACCAGGGAGTTCGTGAACATCAACGCACTCACCAACAGGTTATTTCAATCCAGAAGTTTGTGATAGTTGCTGATATATGAATACAGGGCGTATCAACAATAAGGTCTACTTTCCAAAGCGATATTATGAATAAAGATAGGAAAATAAGCTATTGTCTGTATATTTTTAGCATGTTAAATTTTTACCGAACAAGCGTTTCTGTGGAGGAAAAAAATATTTATTGTAGAAATTATCATAGAAAAGGGTTTTGTATCATTGGAAACCTATCATCAACAACAGACAACAGTGACGTAATATTATTAAAATTCCAGGAAAGTAAAAAGTTCTGAACTAAAAGTTCCATGTCATTAATAAGAATGAACAATCCAAAAATTCTCGAAACACCCAATGCATAATAAATGACACAAATTACTACATACTAAAATTTTTTAATACTTGTTAAGTTTTATTTATAACATAAATACAATCTTTCAAGTTTCTAGTGTCTTGACACTGTAGGATGCTTGAATTGTTTCATAAATAGTCATAACGACCTTAGCAATATAATTTAGCCTCTTTTCATGGCCAGCAAAGATTTTTCCAGGGATGTTCCATACAATGACCTTTAAAATTTATATATATTTTAATTTTTTTCGTTAATCTTTCCCCGTCTTAGTTTACTTTACATATATTTATACTTGTTTACATACGTTGCCGTTAATTAGCATTTACAAAACGTGAGTTTGCAAGTATATTTCATTCAGATTTGAACATTTTGATTTTAATACAGACATTATTCATTTATAAAATCTTATTAAAAATTTGAAAAATCTTAATCAAGTAATACTGAAAATATCATATGTTCATATGATATAAGAAAACAGTCTCGTCCTTTGAATCAAAGCAAACTTTAATTAACAAACTTTTAAGTTGATGACGAACACACAGATGATTAAAAATGAGATTAAAAAACATGACCAGTTTCGGATACCATTACGGTGTCCTTTCTCAAACGTTTTTAAGTTATACTTACTGCACACGTTAATTTTTTTGTTTTTCTATCAAACTTTAATTTATTCTTACCATCTTAATTTTACCTTCAGTTAACAATAAATTTCATCAAAAAAATAAATTGTGTTATCTTGGAAAAAAAAAATCTGAGAAAATATTTTGAAGAATAACTCATACTTTTACTCAGCTACAATGCAGTTGAAGAGAATTGATACGCCTATATTAGAAATATCTTTTTAAACTTTACAAACTTTCTGTGGTTTATGAATTTATTGTTGATAAGAGCTCTTTAGATGAACTCGTGTATCAGGAATATTGTTTAGAAAATAATGTATGAAATTTACCGCAATTGCGAGAAATTATTTTACATTAGCCTAATCGTACTATTTTTATGTGAAAGCTGTTCAAAGATTGGTTTAAACAGTTTGGATAAATAGTATAAATAGTTTGATGGCTATTTTTGTAAATTGTTGATAAAATATACAGTATATTTGAAGTCATTTTAACATCTTAAGATATCTTATTTATATTATTTTTTAAAAGCATATTTTAATAACAGCAAGCAAATTACTTTGAAAATATCTTTCTTTCTCCTTGTTTTCTATTTTATGGGCAATAGAAGATTGAATATTTATTAGTCGTTGATCTCTCAAGAACCTAATTAGGCCTAAGTTGAAAAAAAAAAAAAAACTAAGAAAGGAAGAACCATCTAAGTCATATCAGGGAGATTGGTTTACAGTGAAATGATTAATTTAATACATTTGAATCAGCTATATGTTACATGGTTAATTTTCAATATTTTTAAATGTTTTAATGCACAATTAAGAAACCTGTACAAAAGTAGAGATTAATAAGGCTTCTTTGTTAACTTATTACAGAATGTTTTTGTGTAAAAGTTACTAAATTTATTACTAATCTACATCGTACATAAATGTTAAGGTTGATTTGTTTTGTTATTTAGGATTGCGAAATATTTGTGAAGTGCTCGTAGATGTTTTATTTATATGTAGATATATCACTGACATGTCTAACGACCGATATTAGCTGTATATGTATTTATAAATAAAATGTATGCGAGTATCTCATATTTATTTTTAAGTTTCAGGAAGACGAAAAAGACTGAGAAGTTATTATTTCATAATTGTAAATAAAAAAATAAACAAACTTAATATTAACATTTATACTAATTGAAGAAAGTAGGTGAATAATATCTATCTCTATTAGAAAACTTCATTTCTGTAAATATAATCAAAGAAATATGGAATCCAGCTTTATCCCAACTTAATAGCAACAGGATGAAAACGGTCTTAACAAAGACTATCTTCACTATTCTTACAAACCCAATATTTCTTATACTTAAAGTTTCAGTCTTAACAAATAGTTTTGGATTCGCGAAGACTACTCTTTATTTAAATTAAGTTTCAGCCTTAAAATTATAACAATTAACTTAGAATAAATATTTTGTGAGGATGATTCTTCAGAAATATGCAAACGTTTTCTTTCGCCTATCTTTATTTATTTAATCTACAAAAAACAGCAAATCCTACTAATTATTGTAGAGTTATAAGCTTTCTTACACTTTATCCAAATGGCATTATTAATCTGTGCATACATAGCATACTTGATGTAACCCAGATATCTTTCATCACATTATTATTTTTGGCTGTACTCCTTTTAGATCTTCATTATTTTCAATTCAAAGTTAATCTGATTTAGAAAAATGACTAAAATGGCTAAATTATCTAAGATTTATCCATGATTTCATTTTTCTAATAAGTTGTTTCATCAGGGTTATTTCTAATAAAATTACAAACGAAATAAAAAGTGATTTCATTTTCTGCAATAGATACAAAAGATTACCACAATGTGTAAAAATATTACATAGACAGATGTATATTTAAAATAAAACAATTCTAGATTTTTCTTAGTCCTTAGAGTTCATTCCAAATCATTGAACTTACTTCGGGGTTTTTCTGTGAAAATAACACTTTAACGTCTCCGGGGTTATTAAAGAATTTCTTGGTATCAAAGGGGTATTTGCCCATCTTGGAAAGGTTATCAGCCTTTGGTTAATAATATTTTTGCCCTCCCCTCTAGTGGATTTTGCGTCAGTGCCCTTTGGAATTCCATGAAAAGTCTTTACAAAACTCGATTATGTCGAGTTAAGTAAGAGGACAAAGGGGTTCAATTATTCTTTTACCCTTCCTCCATCACCTTTGGCACGGACATATTCTTGACAACAAAAACAACAACCCTACCATTACTTTTGATTTAAAAGGTGGTCCAACTCTTTCTGATCCGCAGCTAAAATTCTCAACAACCCTTTGGGGTCAAAAATCTCCCCAAGGCGCGTGAATCCTTTTAGCACATGCCTTCCTTCCAATCGTTTGGGTTTAATAGCGATTTTTTTTTTTTTTTTTGGGAAACAGGGTTCCTTTCCATTAGAACCCTTTGGAGGGGGAGAGAGGAAGCAAAAAAAAAAAAGAAGCCTATTCATGCGGTCATTGCTATTTAGCAGGTAAGGGAACTAGAGGGGTGAAAAGATCTGTTATTATACTGAGGTAACCAATGAGCTGTATATTCCTGGTAACCGTGGTAGCCTCTAGTAAGTGAAGGCAATGGCCAGCCTTTGAGCATCTTTTCAGAAATAAGGAAAACAAATACCAGTCTGTCATGTTCTAATAATAATACACTAAACTATGACTATTTGGAAAACTTAAAACTAATAAGACTATAGTTTGAAATGAGTGATTGTGAGTAGATTCAAATTTCTTTTTTTATTTGATTTGATTTGAAACGATTTTGAACTTTGGTACTTAGTTTTTATTTTACTTTTTTTTTTTTTAATTGCTATTAGTTTGGAAAGAGTAGTTGTTTATATATTTTAATTTCTTCATTAAAAGAAAAAAAAAATGAATATTTTTTTTTAATAACTGTTTGTGGTGTTAAATTTGGAATTTTAAAGAAGACCATTTTTTTTTTTATATTTTATTTTATTGTTAATTAAAGAGAAGTTACTTCATTTTTTAAATGTTTGGAGATAAACACAGAATCAATCTACATCTAAGTCATGAGGATGTTGCAAGGATTCACTAACAGCTAGAGATGTGAGCAAAAACTTATAATTTTATTAAAATCAATGAAATAGAATTAAAACGCATACCGATGCAAATACTGGTCTAAAAGTTAATTATATGAAATCAAATCATAATGGTTGTTCCTCAATGTATAATACGTACCTCAGAAGAGCAAATCAATTCAGTTAGAATTTGCAACATCCGATGAATGTTAATTTCCCATCTAGTTATTATTAATAAGTTTTTTTTTATTATTTAAAAAGTAATTCAGCAATTTTCACAAGCAGTTTTTGAGCTAAATCCGTAGCTAAGCTGACTTTTGAATTGGAACAAGTGATCCTTTGCTAAAATACAGATGTATGTTGGGACGTTTTAACTGCTGACATTGACACTGATCTTAAGAAAAAGAATTAATGCTTCCTTTGGAAAAGTAAACTGCGAAATAGGAACCATGATTTTTTTTTTTTATTATATATCCAATATTGAGTCTATTATAAAATTTGAAAGAGAATCAACACATACTTATATAAATGTTATCATTTACATATATTTTATCTTCACATAACATTATACAATCTTAATAAAAATTTTACTTTATGCCTGTATAATAAATATACTTTTATATTTAATAAAAAAAAATGAACAAAAATGAAATGTCCACTAATAAAAATTCTGCTAAACTTCATACTAATTAGCAGCTAGTTGGAAATGATATGAATAAAGTTGAGCTTATTTCCTTTAGTTACGCTTACAAATGAAAAAAAGGAAAAATAAATATTTTCATCCGTTGGTCAAGAAAATGGAGAAAAACTTGCTCGATAAGAAAACTGCAGCACAAGAATTGGCAAAGGTAAGTACAACAAAATATTTTCTTTTAATATATAAAAAATAGAATAGAATAGTGGGAGTAATTTATTACTTAAGGTTTCCATCGTTTGAAGAAATATTTTTTGGTTTTTTTTTTTTTTTTTAACTCAACTTTTGGAATACTAGGAAGAACATTGAAATGATTTCTGTAGTTAAAACCTGTTGACAAATAATAGAACGCTATTGGATAAAATTCTTATGTAATAAATTGTAAATGGGAGGAGAATTAAATTAATCAACTTAACTACGAAATAAGTTTAAACAAGATAGCGATTAGTAAACCAATCACAATGCTTCGCAACGGCTTCTGATACGTGAATGAAGAAAATTATTCAAAAGTGAATACAAAACGTCTACTTATAAATAAGCGGAGTGAAAAGTCGGTTGCATGCAAATTCAAATATATTTTAACGAAGACATTTTAACATATTCGACTAACTTATAACCACTTCTAAAAGAATTTAATCTCAAGCTCGTCTCACCTTCAAGAAGCACCACCAGGTATGGAACGTGTCTCGACGCAGTCTATTCTAACGTAAAGGTGACTCAATCTGTACTCACTATTTATATGGAATAATCATCATTCTTAGCTCAAACTTTGTTAATAGATTGAATTCAATAACTTTTGAATAATTTTCTTCATTCATGTATCAGAAGCTGTTGTGAAGCATTGTGATTGGTTTACTAATCATTATCGCTACCTTGGAGCCCGACCAGCTAGAGATACAAACTCTACGGCTCTGAACTACTCTTGGCAAGACCTTTTCAACGACACCCTAATCAAGTCTCTAGCCCTCGTGGTTGATGAGTTGATACTTGTCCACAGACAGACAGACAAACCAGGGATATAAGGCTTCACGGTATCAGAAGCCTAAAAATAAGCAAATAGAAGTTATTAGAATTCAATTGTTTCGCTGCTTCGTCTTAAGCCAGCGTCAAAATCCAGAGAACAAAAGCAATAAACATCTTTAAATACTTAAAACAGTCATTAAAAACAAAAATATTGTTATTAAAGAAAAGTATATCAGTCTCTCACCATATTTAGTTAGAATTTTTACTCACTATTTTCTGTTATTAACAATAGTCCTTATGTAAGATTCCGGAAAATATTAAAAACCAAAGAAATAAAATACACTGAAAAAAATACTACTAATATTTATTTTCATTCCAATTTAATCTGTCTAAAAGTAGACAGACACTTCTCTCTATTATTACTGGCGAACACTGCTTTTATTGTAATGTTATAAAAATACGTAGATACCATTGCAGATATGAGATATTTTTCCAAGTCCACAAACACCAAGTAGGAATATATGAATAGAAAAAGAAATCAAAAGACTATTCGGACGAATAAATAACAAAAGGAAACACAGGATTCAAACCCTGATTTCTGTTAGGTTAGACTTCGCTCATTCTTTCTATAGTACAACCTTCTAATAGCTTAGAATCTTAAAATGCAGAACTAAAAAAAGAGAATGACGGTAAAGCAAAAAAGAAAAAGTATTAAAATCGAATGGATGGAACAGCTAGGATCTATCAAAGTAGGGTTAATAATAAAAATAAAATTATCGCCTTTTTTTAATTATTGATTTGCTGTTGTCTTTATATAAAAATTATATTTCTTACTATTAACATTAAGATAATAACTTTTAAATTTTTATTTAATATTTTTTAAATAATCAATTTGATTAGAAATGGTGGGAGGGTTATGCATCTTGACCGGAAGTAAATCTCTTGTAGAATTCGTGATAAATCTTTTAGACTGTTAGTTAAGTACCAAATAGAAGCAATTGAGTGTTACGCTAAGGACCAACATCAGTTGCAACCAATGTTACCATCAAATTAATTCCCATTCATTTCCATTTCTATTTCCTCTTCGAAATCAACATTAAAACAACAGTAGCCAAACCGCATTTAAACTTCTATTCTTGTTATAACAACAGAGAATCAAGACAACTGAAACATCAGTTTGAAATATGTTACAATAAAATGGAATTTTGCTATGATTTGAAGCTGAAAATCGTTTTTAAAAGTGTAGTTCTTAGTTTGTTTCCGTGTTGGTTTGTGTCTCTCCTCTTTAGTTATGATTTCCCCAAAGGCAATACTTCTGTGATGCCTCCACACAGTATCTATAGCGGAAATTGCAATTTTAAGAATTATGAGTCACAAGACATGGAACTACCTTTACCCAACCGAATTAATTTTTATTTGAAACTCATTGACAGTGTTTTTAAATTGTTATTTTTCAAAGAAATTTTGCCTCAAAGAGAAATAAATCAAAGAATAATAACTGTTAGATGATTGCAGTTTAACTTAAAATTTGAATATAATTTAATATGTTAATTAGTACTTAATTCTACATAAAATATTAAGTGAATATATTATACTAAGCAGATCCTAATTTTTGGTTGGTTTGATGTTAAACATATAATGCAATTTTTTAAAGATGTTATCACTTCTTCAGTTGCTAATATTTAAGAATGAATTAAATGCTTATTTTTTAATCCTTATTGTTGTTTTTACTTATAAATTAATAGATTCTTAGTTTACATACCCGTTTGTTTTTTCTTTGATGTGTAATAATTTTACATGTTTGTAAATACGGAGACAAGGAGAATATGTTACAAGATACGTATACCTTAACGTAGGGAAAGTCTGAAGTTTATTTGTTTTAAGTTTTAGATAAAATTCTTTCGGAGAAATTGCATTCGGTTTATTGATAATCTAAAAAGCGTGGATTCGGTTCTTCATCTGAAAATGAAAAAAAGAAGAAAAAAATATATTAAATTCAAGGAGTAATTTTATAAGATTTTTTTTTAAAGGAAAGTTTATTTTCTTGAGTTAATTCAGAAGACACAGCAGGAAAGCCCCTTCCCCCCATACACACACAAAAAGATTGCGTAACTTCTTACCACAAATCTATTAATAGATTTTGACAGAATCTGACAAGATTGTTTCTAACTCTTTCTGTACCATATTTATTCGTATTTTCCAGATTTATTTCTCTATTTCCATTTTGGATCATTTCAGTTTTTTTTTTTTTTTCGTTTATTACTTAATTTCGTTTCCTAATATTGTAAAAAGTAATGTTCTTTATCTGTAATAGGATTAACAATGTCTTCCATTCAGCGCCCGAATCGTCAGCTTTATTGGCGGCCTTCACTTCACCTTGCCATATTCTGCCGCCGACCAAAGTCAAATACGATAAAGATGATACTCCTGTATCCGTTTGGCAGGTGCTTTTCCTAACCCCCTCCGCTCAGTCCCTTCCCCGATCCCCTTGGCCCATCGCAGGCAGAGCCTCTGTCCATTTCCCCTCTTTTACAACTAGGTGTCTTTCTTAACAACGGAGCTTGGCGCCTTGGCAACAAAGGGTTATTGAACTGCATTTGCATGAAGCCAACTTGAATCTTTCGTCACAAATTATCGAACGTTTGTTGAATCCGTCTTCAATGTCCTTCTTTTTAGACTCTGAAGTGACTTCTGCAAGGTTTTCTATAGAAATACTTGTTGAAATCTATCGAAGTCGATCAGTTGTTTCCAATAGTTAATATTTGTTTTTTCTTCAACTGTTTCCTTTTCCTATTTCCTTTCATTAACTATCAAAAAATATTAACTACTCCGCTTTAACAGTAGGTGTGTCAACGCTAACACGTACTTATTTTATGTGAAATCCTTCAGGTTCAGTCTGTTTAATGAGCTTATAAACTCTTTAAAATTGCTTTAATTCTTTCACTTTCTTTATTCCTATTCTAGTTTTCATTGTCATCCTAAATTACTTTACACATTATTTATTTTACCACTTAATTTTCTAAAAACTTTTTACCTTAGAAGTCCTTTTTTTCTTTTGTAACTTCTCCTTTTTTATTATTTCAAACCAATCCTCTTTCAATTCACAATTCTTAATTTTTTTAAATGTACCTTTAAGTTTGTTGAAAATCCTGTTTATATATTTGTTTATTATTGAATTATTTAATAAACAAATTTCAGCTGCAAATATAAAGACCTCTTCTCCCGCATTTATCCACTTTAATATGAATGAATCGTTTGATTGACTGTTTAGAACGTGACTTCCTTGGATACTGTAAGCAAACTAATACAAAAAACAATATATTTAAAGCAACAATAAGAAATGTAAAATGATGAAAGTTATTTAATCTCTTATAAAATCATCAACTAAGTTGAAGTAGTAAGAGTATACTGTTGAATAGGATTTAATTTGAATATCATGCAAATTCAGTTTTAATAAATTGAAGTATTTCTGTAAGACGAAACAAAAATGTGAAAGAAGTTGCTATCATCATTGTTGTGATTAGGTTTAAGCATTTATTGAGTTTTCCTCTTAAATCATTATTAAGAAAGTTTTTGAATTAACAAAATCAAGGACAATACAGTTTAGCTAATTTACGAATTTTTGACTAAATTAACTTTGCAACTGACAGGGAACAAAAAACTTGGGCGAAAGTGTATTGCCTAAATATTTTCTGAATTCAAGATCATTTTGAATACCGTAGCTATTTCATCAATGTTGAAAAATAATTATTATAGAAATTTAACTGCTTTTGAATTTTGTATGTTTGATTGTTTCAATAATGTAATTTGCTGACAATGGAAATCAAATTAAAAAGAAATAGTATGTATTGAATTAAAAAATACGCAATAAAAAAAATTACATTTCTTTATTTAAATAGTAACTTCAGCTTAAATATTTACATGACTTCGAATTTAGTGAAAGAAATTGTTTCTATTATTAGAATTCTTTTCTATTTTTACAGTAACTTTTAATAGCAACTATCAAACGATTAATTGAGGGGAAACTTACTGTATTGAATGGAAATCAACGTTAACGAACTGTTGCAGAACTCGAACGAACAAAGCTTTAATGTTCCTCTTAAGTCCAAGTCACTTGAAGTGGTCAAACATTGAGGAAAATGTCTTAACTTTCTCTTTAACTCAAGAATTCCTCTAAACTAAGTAGAGGCCGGTTCTGACAGTTTCAAGATGATCCATTCTTTGGCAAAATGGTAAACAACTAAAACTTTATGTGAGACATAATTTGAGGAATTTGGCAACACTTATTTTCGTTTAAGTCACTTTAAAAAGCAGTTGACCTGACAAAGCGTTTAACCATTCTCTTTTTTATTATATTTTATTTTAGTTTTTTGCAGTTTTTTGTTTTTTAAAATCTTTTATTTGATTTGGTTTTGAGGTTTATCTTGTTATTCCAAAAAAAGCCTCTTTTTTCCAGCTTTTAAAATTAATTTGTAGATCAGTGTTTCCCAACTAAGCTGCCGCGCCAGAGGAGCGATGTTACAATTTTTTTTTGAATAATTTGCAACACGAAACCGATGCTTTAAAATACTTCACCACCATTTAAAATTCTGTACATTGTAAGGATTCAAGTGTATTTACTATGGTATTTCTATGATACTGATTAGATATCCTTTGCATGCCTCAGAAATAATCGCAATTAATTTTTTTGTGACAATTTATTCAAAGTAATTTGGAAATAATGGTTTAAAATCAATGATTTTTTTCCCGCCATTTGTGTTTCTTTTCTTCCGTAGAATTACATTGTCTCATAAATGGTGAAACGAAAGCACAGTTGGAAGGAAGTAAGAATTTTATTTAATAAAACAAAAACATAGAATACCATCCTTATTTTTCTTTTAAATAAAAAAGCAATATTATCAATAAAAAAATTTACAAATAAAATCTAGTCAAAATTTAAAAAGTAAAGCTGCTGTAATGTCCTGTGCATTTATTTGCTCTTAGATATCTGCAGTTATAATGATTAAATGTTCTCATTTGACTTTAAATAAATTAAGGCTGATGTCTAAATTACAGAAACGTCCGAAAATAAACAAACAAACAAAAATAATTACCGAAAATTGAAGACTCTAATATATTTTATGCCCAGTTATTAGCTAACCTCAGACTAAATCATCATAGTGTCAAAGTGATTTATTCTCTATTAACGATATTGAATTGAACTTTGAGAGGTAATTACATCTACTTTTCACCTCCTTTAATTTACATTTTTGTTATTTTCTGACATTTCTATTAAAATAAGTTAGTCTAATGCAGAAAAGTCGTCATTAGGGGCTACGAAGTTTTTCCATTTTTTTAAACCAGCGGAAATGATTGAAGTAGGATTTATTGATTTTTGTTTTTAAGTTGATTCGACGTCTCATTTAAGTATAAGGTGGCTAATCTTTCTCCAATAGAGCAAATGACTTTACAGAGATTAAAATTCCCTAGACCTTAACTGCTTAGTACCACTTTAAAATACTTTAGTACAGTCGCACTCTTCAGATAAAACGCCACTTGTTCTGCAAGTTAGAACAGAGGAAAAACTAAAGCAACTCCATAATTTTAAAAATATAAAATTTGTTTAAATATTTTTTCACTTTTTTTTTATCATTATTATTTTATCTTCGAGAATTTCAGAATTAGTTTCCAAGCAAAAGTTTTATTCTTTGATTATAAATAATATTTGGTACAGATTTTTTTTTCAGTTACTGCTTTATTCTAATTTTATTTTACATATTTAAAAAGAAACAAATGATAATTATATATATCTGCCCATTTATATTTAGCAATAATAATAATAATAAATCAATTTTTTTTTATATTTTCGAACCCGTTTCAATAAATATAAAAAAGAAATCAATTTTCTTCTCTTTATCTGATTTAATCAAACTGAAAATTGATTTTTAACTTGATTTGATTTAACTTATTTACATCAGAAAATAGATTCAATAAGAGAGAAATTGAATTGCGAGTGAAGATTCGTAATTTCTCTATTGATAATTGAATAGATTAAATTCACTTAAACTTTTGCAAATTGTTTTTATCAGTTCTTTATGTTATTTATAATTGTTTGGATTTGGGCTCGTGAAGATAGAAATTAATGAATCGACTGGAGAAGCAGCGGAAATGATGATAAAAGGAACGGAAAGAAAGGGTTGCTGGGCAGGATGGGATTGAAATAAACAAAAGGTATTTAGGAGGGAAGGGACTGGAGGGGAAGATGAAGAAGATTCTTGAGGGATGGAGATCCACCACTTAAAAGAAAATAATGGAGTAAGATGCGTTCTCAATGTGACCTCTGAATTGTGGAAAAGCAGCGAGTGCAAAACCGAAGCCATTTATCTGTGATAAATTGGTAAATGTGATTACCTTCGGGGCTAAGTTATGCGTGATTCGCATTGGTCGCTAGTGCGGCTGGCCCCTTCAGTCATTGGACCAACAGCCATTCGCAGGAAGCCAGTGGCAGGGTTAGACGCAGCCCAGCCACGAACCATTTTGCATGGGAGCGAGCCTCTCCATTGGCCTTATCGCAAAGCACAACATGCAAAGAGGTAAGAGGACACAGACGGCGACAAGTTTATGGAGCCAGAAAGGATGGGCCAACTTGAGCTACGGCCGATACGTGACTTCCCCAACAGCCACTCTCGCTCTCGCCAAGTCCCTCGAAAACCCCCATACCTGGTCTGATAAGGAACACTTTCAAATGGAACAAATTTACAGACTTTCAACAAAGTTGAATTTCAGAAACAAGTAGCAAAGCGCGATAATATTAATTTATTTATTTCATGCAGAAAAAAATAAATTTTATTTATTTCTAGGCTAAGTGATATAAAAAAATATATTATACGTGAAAAAATCTACGAAATATATATATTTCAATTTTTAAAAATACTTTCGTAGAATATAATAATGCATAAAGTAAATAAAAAATAGTATATTTAATCTTTCATTTTTACAACCAACTGTAAATACTTCATTACACAAAAAAAAGATAAGAAAACAAAAATGAATTAAAAAGAGAAAGAAATTCAATCAAATCACATTTAAAAATCAATGTTTTTTTTTTTTTTTTTTAAGTATACATTTAAGAACATTATCGTTCAAATTATAGAGAAACGTATTCTAAAACTAACGCTAAGATACACAGATGAGAATTTGATGTGAATTTTTAACACACACATCATCAATGACTAATGGATAATTACTTTTTTTATCGTAATCCAGAGGAAAGGAGAAGTTGTCAGGCACTATTTGAGAGGTACCAACATTTTGTTTTTTCTTTTCAATTAAAACAGCTTTTTTTTTTTCCTAATGTACGTTATTAGATTTTAGGATTTCTGAATTTTCTTCAGGGTTTTTTGCTTTCGTTATCTTTTCGGTAAAAGAAAGGGGGATTTTACAACAGTACATTTTAAAAAATATCGCAATTGTTTTGTTATTTTTTCAGTTACTGCCATGTAAAAAACTATTTAAAGAATTGATTTTGTTTTCATTGAAATTTGTACAAAATATTTATTTTATATTTTAATTTTAAATGAAGTAATTGAATTTCGTTTAATTTTAATGCTTTTATCTACAGAAGTAATATTTACAGAAGTAATGAAACAGCCTTATAAAAATAAATAAATATACTGTAATGTTCAGTTCTGTTAAATACAATTAAATAAATAATAGAAAATTATTGATATTAACATAAAAATATTTAAATTCACTTTAATTTGTTAGATGGCTAATGTTTAATTCGATTAATTAAATTTTAAACTTAATAAATTTTGTATTGCGATTTGTTTGTAAATTGAAGTTTAATTGTTTTAGACAAGAACAAAACGAAAAGAAGGAAGAAATTAATTACAGAGAGAAAAATCCAATTTGTCATTTCTTTTTTATTGATATTTAGGTTGAAAAGCAATATCTGTATAATTTGATTAATCTCTAATTACCAATTAAACATTATGAGGAAGCATAAATTGACAGCAAAACCTAATTGTATTTGGTGTATTGATGGAAGTTCGGTTGAGTGAATTTGTGATAAGACTCAATTCATTACAATCCTGAAAGGTTTTTCCTTTACCGAAGGCGATTTCCTAAGTCATATGAGAAACACATTTGTATTAATTTCAAGAGGATATTTCGCCGTTTAACTAAAGTGATTAGCAATTGCTTTAACGTTTCATCACATAATCGAATTTTTATCATCTTTTGCGAACTGTTACGATTACGATAACTTGTTCTTCCTCATTATTGGATGAAAAAAAAAAAAGGTTGTCTAATGAACCAATTAATAATTGACAGTAATTGAAGCAAACAAAGATTGATTTTTTTTCCTTTTAGTCATTTAACTGATAATGTAAACTACACACTAGCTTCCTAAATGTTACACATTTTTTTTTCCTTAAATATTTTTATTAAATAAATACCTGTATTGTAAATAAATTATTTTAAAATATTTCGCTTAATTCACAAGCATGTCTTTAAAAATCTTTAGTTTCTTTGAAATATTTATATATATATATTATCTTTTAGTGCAATTTCAAAATTCTAATTTTTATTTATCACATTGTATCTATAATTTTTACTTAACGTACTTTAGCTATTTAATCAAACGTTTTTCATGTCCTTTCATTGCGTTAAACCAATTAAAGTATTTTTCAAATTGAGATTCTGTTTATTTGTTTAGAAGTTTTTTTCCAATTTATTAAAATTAAAGGATTTTTTTTTTTTTTTTTTATCAAATTTCAGAATTGTATTTACGTCCATTTGAATTAAAGTGGATGGTTGAAAGATTCTTTTCATTGTATTGTTATTCGTAAAGAGGAAACATTGTTATTTTAATAGTGATAAAAAAAAATATATTACTTCAACTCACGAGAGTGATCTTCGCTCCTTCCCTAATCTCGAAAGATTAGGATTTTGCTTATTATATAAAATAAAATAAAAAAAAAAAAAATATTATATTAGGTTATCTAATTTTAAGTTTATTGTGATAATTAATCAAGATAAAAATCGTAGAATAACTTTAAATACAAAAATGCATTTGCCGAAGATTTTTAACATTAATAAATAATATATGTATTGTACAGGGTGGCGCAAATAAAACCGGCCCCGAAATAATATTACAATAGAAAAAGAAATGACTATTAGGGCCGGTTTTATGTGCGCCAGTCTATAGTTTTAGATAGGTATAGTGAATGTAAAATCCTATGAAAATTAAAGCGCCCAGAAGCTTTGCAGTCGATAAAACGTAAGCATTGCTCTTTTCATTTCACAAATTATGTCAATGAATTAGGTCTTTTGTCTTTTGTTGGCTTACCTACATTGGTATAACAATTCTTTGAAAAGCGTTTCATGGACGTAAAATAGTTCTCAAATGAACACCTTCCTGTTTCCAATATTTCTACTCATTTTGTTTCCTGTAGAAATCAGTTTTTCTTTAGAAGAAAATCTGTTAAATCGGTGCAACTACACCTGTTCGAAATTATTACAATTTCGCTGATATCTCGTTTGTCATTGAAAACCTTCAAATCAATTTTACACTATAAATCGTGCACACTTCTATTAGCTTTTGCTCGGAATTAGGCAGCAATTACATGCAGCATTGCGGAAATAAACAGATAAAATAAAATGAATAACCTCTCCAGATGTATTTTCTTGTTTTTGTTGTTTGGATTTTTGCTTATTGCTTTTTAACCACCTACAGCTGAAAGGCTTTAGCTAATGTAGTTACAATCTGTTCTGATGGAAGCACATTTCTGTCTTTATTTTTATTGTTTTAAGTAAATTAAAATCCACGATTATAAAACTCCATTAATTTAATTCTTTATCGCGTTGATCTTAAAACTTTAATTACTACTTCATAATGAGTTTTCATAATGAAACGTGTTTTCTTCTTGAATGAAATCCCATTCTTAATCTCAATTAAAATGTCGTCGTGTAAAAACTTGATTTTTTTTTTTCCCAGCTTCTCCAAATGAGAAAGTTCACGATTAAAGACGCTGAAACTTAATCTAAGTTTACGAGTTGACATTAACTAAAGATAACCAGCCTGGGATTAAGTCGAAGACTCAACAGCTGTTAGAAGATGGTTGCCAAAATTCCTTGATTATTATCTTATCCCTCACTTGGTCTAGTGGAATGTTCCCTTATAAAAATGCTTTGAGGAAAATGTTGTGGAGAGGCTCTTCACAGGCTCAATTGACCTTTAAGTCAACTCTTTCATTCACGGAGATTGAATGAAATTCAATGGGCTCCTGAACGAGGAAACTATTCGACAAGATTTCAGTGTACTATTGCGAAGAATGCGATCTCCAATTTAATTAACTCCCTGGCGGAGCAACTGGTCATTGGAAAGGGTTTCTTGGATTAGAAGTGAGCCTTGGCTGGTTATTGGACTATCAGCCTTAATAGGACTCCTGGGAATGGCATTGACCCTGATTTCCGCCCAGAAATCGAAAGGGAACCGACTGCAGGCAAATATTTAAAGTTGACGGGCAGTTTCCGGGATTGACTGGAAAAGTGTAAGGAATAATTTCTCGGATTCGGAGGCGTAAACTTTGAATGCTTTTGAAACGTTTGGAGTCGTAAATGTTCAGTGATTTTGAAATAGTTCCTCTGAATTGGAAGCGAGTCTTAGGAACGGATTGAGCTGCAGATTCATTTGAGATTTTGAAAACTAAAATAACCTATCGATAGCAATAAGGAACACTTTATACAGATTTTTGGATTCCAATTAACATTAAAGCTTTATATCAACTCGAATTCATATACGTTTGTTATAAAACTTAATTGAAACATTAAGAAATGTTTTTATGTCTTCACTAATTTCGTGTTTTATGATTTCTAAGCAAGATTTCTTTGGTTTGTGGCCAGAATTTGAAGAAAAAGAAGCGAATTTACAAAAAGCAAAACTGTAATCAATCTATCTAATAATAAAAACATAAATTTTATCTTGATTACTTTTTGATTTCTAATCAGTAACTTTTGTAAATAATGAATAAAATGACATTGAAATCTAAGCGGTTTGACATTAAACATTCTTTTCCGCAATGACCCTTGACAACATCTTGAAACTATGATGTAATGTTGTATTTTTATCCAAGCAAACATTCTAATAAGCAATTCGAATTTAATAACTGAAAAACCAAAACATTTTACGGTATTGACTGCTTTTGTATTTCTAACTTCTCAGTGTAATTCAGTTTACTCAGGGAAATATCTTCTATTTATAAAATGCCGAAAGGTTTCATGTCTAACGAATGCTGTTGCTTTATTCGAATGAAACTTAATTTTTTAATGAAAAAAATAAATAAATAAATAAAAGAAGAAAATGATTTTATAATCAAAATGCTTACAGACCAATTGTTTTTCTCTCTTAATCAAATCATTGGAAAAAAATAAGAATTCGAATAAAATTTCTATTATAAAAGTGCCATTATTAAATGAAAAAATCTTTTAAAAAATCTTTGTGATAAATTACTTATTAAATCTGAAACTTACTTGTTGGAATACAGATGCCTGAAGTCGTTTCAAATAACCAACAAGAAAATTCAAAGAGAAATTTGGATGGGTTACAAAAAGTGAAGGATTTCAGACAAACTAACAAGAGTGTCTGATTGTTTCAACGTGTAGATGTTTCTGGAAAATATTAGGCGAAAAGTAAAACCCTTCAAATAACCTTGGTTAGTATATTTAGAGATTTAGCTCTGACGTACATTCCTTTCCAGAATAGAAATTTAGTAGAAGATGGAATTGCATCAACTGTACAATAGCATCACATCAACTTCGCAAATTTGCTTCGAACTAAGAACTGAGTGAAAATAACTTTACTATTTTATTTTTATCACTTATTTTAAGAAGCCTTTTTATAATTCTTTACCAGATCATTCAATATTAAACAAATGGAATTTTTATTGATGAAGTTTCCTTCTGAAATCAATAAACGTTCAATTAACGTAGGATTCGATTTTCTTTATTGTGATTGAAAAAGCAAATTAAACCTGATGGTTTATTTAATATAAATTTAATTTATTGTAATCGACTTGAAAAAAAGAGAAATATTGAAATATTTTCCAAAGCATTAAACGGAACCAGTAATTAAAAAAAAGGACGTTTCTTCTAAATTTCTTTTTAGACAATTGTAATAAATAATTATTCGAGGAAATTGTGATAATTTTTCTGAATGGGAATGCTTTATTACATTTTAATAAAGATTAATAATTGTAAATTAAAAATTAAATAGTTTCATCTTTTTACAATATATAGTCAAATTCTAAAGGGCTTTCAAAAAGAATAATGGATGGATTTTATCCCAACTAATTGATGAATTAATAGCTATCATTCATTAAACTATTCAATTCTTTATTACCAGAGCAACACTTAGCGACTTTCCTAAAACCATTGAGTTGTTTAATGCACAATTGGATTTGTTGATTTCATGAAGATGTAATTTCTGCTAGATAAGCAAAATTATCAACAGTTTTGGGTTGTCTTCGATCGATATAAAAATTTCGATCTTTGGTTATTCCAGTATTTAACATCAAAGCAATCGGTTTTTCTTTTGTTTTGTTTTGTTGAAACTTATTTCAAAGATCAATCAAACTCATTTGATCATCAAGTTTACTTAAAATTCTTTAGATTCTTGTAAACTTAGTCCTCGTTATAATTCCTCGTAACAGTAGCTTCATAATTCTTTCATTTCGTCAGCTATTATTTTTGTTGTTAATTTTTAACCATTTTCAAAGGACAGTTGTAATTTCTTCGTACGCAAGGTACTGATATGGATCCGGTGTCACAGGTGTGCGTATAGAAAGGAAACAAGTTCTTCTGGTTTAATACGCCTCCTTATATTAATTTTACAACAATAACTTCATTATGAACTAAACGAAATCGTAAATCACTCAATATTGAAGTTTTTCAATAATTTACCAGATTCGTAATTGAACAGACGCGGAATAGTTATACTATACATTTATCAATATTACTGTATTTTTATCATTTAGCAAAATTTGGTTTTTGACTAGTCTATTTTTACAATAACTTTGCATTTGTTCTAAATTGTTCAATGACTTTTAGTAGAACCATTTCTTATTGTACCACAATTCTTTTTTTCTTATGTAACTTAAAGAAATCCAAGAAACTCTAATTCAGAGTCTTTTTTCTGTTAATTCTCAACTTAATAGATGGCCACTGATTGCAAAGAAGCTTTATATAAATTTAAAAAAGTTTATTTTATTAGTTTGAAGTTTTTTTTTTAGCTGTTCATTTTTCTCATTTTTTTTTTTTTTTTGGCTGGTTTGCTGTAAAATCAAGATTTTGTTTATTTTACTTTTACATTATTTTGTACAACTTTACGAAATGAAAAGGAAAACTTCACACGAAAAGGATTTCCGACTGAGCAGTAAATTAAGTTCCATTAACTTTTCCAGCCAAAGAGAGCTATTGTTTTATTATTGAATCTGAAGAAAAACGAGCTAATTCGTGGTTGTGTTTCAATGACACCTTTTAATTAACGAAAGAATTGTAGGTTTGTGGGGAGGCAGCCATTTCGAGGGAACAAAAGAAGACTCAGAAAAATCGAGGGAAAAAAAAAAAAAAAGCAAGCATTCCAACAGTGAACAATGAAAGACACGAAGGGAATAGAGGAAAAAAAAAAAGAAGTTCAGGATGGGGGATCAGCATCGAAAAGAGGAGATAAATAAGGGACGAGAGTGAAGAAGAGAAGGAGGAGAAGCGGGAAGACTAACGGATTCGAGTCTGGATCCTAAATCACAAAGTGGAACTTGTGGGTGGGTGGTCAGACTAACGGGTTCGCGAATCAGTAGGGGTCATCTTTATGGACACTGTCTTTTATTAAAAGCAGCGACACCGAAACACTGTTAATTGATACTTATTGTTATCCATTCTCGAACATTCAAAAATAACCTTCCAATTGTTGCTCTTCTGTTTTATTGTCTTTGTTATCTGGCAAAATTCAGAAAAAGAGCAGTTGAAGATATCTCTTGAATTTTCTTTTCTTTATGTTAATTATTATAAATGTATCATTACCTATATTAATATCCCTTCTTTCTACGTTCTTTAAATTCCGTTTGAAGTTTCTTTTCAATTTTTTTTTTTAATTTTGTAATATTATTTCCATAATCTTTCTCTGATAGCGTGGAAATCTGAAGATTATGGAAAAAGAAATTGGTTGTAAACAGATATCTGCAATTAGAATATAGTTACATCTCCTTCAGCTCCCGTCTTCAAAATTTGTATTTCTCTGACTTGTTACTTGTATCTAACAATTATTCCACATTTTAGGTACGTTCTTTTTTAATGTCTTCTCCTGTTTTCTTATTTTTCTGAAAGTTTTGTGTGTTACGTTAATATATTTCCTATAGCACCATATGTTTTGTATGTGTCCATGTGATTTTCGCGTTAGTTTTGGATTTCTCAGTCTAACCCCAACATGGACTGCTGCTCTACAAGAGTTCCAGTTTGGATAAGAAACTTTGCATGTTGAGATTACATAATTCCTTGTTTCAGCTGTTTGCTTATTAAGGAAATCTATATAATTTGTCTTGGGAAAAAATAGATAGAAATGATTTTTACAGGAAACTTTAAATGAATGAAAATTCTCTTATTGGCTCATCAATAACTACGTAAATGTATAATTATACAATAATTCTCTGATAGTTACATAACTACACAACACGGCAATTTAAAAAATATTTACTTAAATAACTACTGAAATGTTATTAATATTCTAATATGCTTTATTATTCATATAAAACTTGAAAACTTAGTTTAAACATGATGATTCCTTTCCGATGATTTTTTTGTTTTGTTTTAATATTATTGAAAAAGATTGTAGTTCGAAACGTCCAGGAGAAAGTTTTAATTTGCACGTCTCAAAATAAACAAATAGTTTTAAAAAAGAAAGTTACAACCACGAGCACTTTCTCTGAACAGAATGACACCTGAGAAATGATCTCTGATGATTTCAAAATCACTACTAAATGAGCAATATATAAAATAAAATGCGCATTTATCGTTAGTATTTTATAAAATATGTGTGAATTAAAAAACTTATTATATCATTTAAAAACTAAATGTCCAATAAATTATTTTTTTGAAAAATATCTTCAAAAATTAGAAATAAGCTTATTAAAAAAAAAAATGATAACCTTAAAAATATGTTTGAGCATTTATAAATTTGAAAGTTCCTATAATATTGTATTTACACTTAAATAAATAAATAAGCATAGCCTCTATAAAAATATATTCTGCAGTTTAACGAGTTTTTGGATTTTTTTAAATAATGTTCAGTTTCAACTTCGTTTAATCAAATTTGTTAAAAAATCCTCAAATAGTTTTTGTGTTTTTAATTACTGTTTAATTTGAGTTTACTGTAATATAATATGTTAAAAGTTCTCAATTTTAGACTTCTCATACTTATATCAGAAGCCTTATAATCCCGCTTTGTCCGTCTGTCTGTGGACAAGTATCAATAAAATCTCATTAAATTATCATTAAGCACAACAATCACAACAATTGCGCCTTTTGCATTCGCAACAATCACATTTGTAATAATAAGGAAATTAAAGCAATAATTCAACATAAATTACGTATCAGAAGCCGTTGCGAAGCATTGTGATTGGTTTACTAATCGCTATCCCTACCTTGTTTTATTTTATTTTGAAATATTGTTTAGTTTCAGTTTACTTTAAATATGATATATTAGAATTTTTATATAAAAGAAACTTTTAAAATTTACTTCACATTATGTTAATAATAAAGCCCATTACAGTATTTTTCATTTTTCTTTTAATATTTTTTTTAATGTGCACTTCTTAATACTTTAATGTAAAAAAAAAAATCATTTTACTGCACACAACAAATAAAATATTGCTCAATGTCATATTTCTTTATGGGAATAGATATATTTATTTAATGCTAAATTTTTATTATTTTAATGTGCAAATAAGGAAGAAAATATTTCTTTTAATGTATTTATCTTTTTAAATAATTCCTTGATAAATCGTACCCATTAAAAATTTAGAACAAGTTATTTTACTATAATCGTAGAGATTACGCAATTTAATCGTGATGATATAAGGATGCATTCTGAAAAACATACAATGAGAAACGCTTCCATTCGTATAATCGAAAAATTGTTTTCTAAAGAATATCAAATTTAAAAAAAAACAAAACAAAAAAAAAACAAACAACTTTAGACAGAAAGAAACCTTTTTTGTTTGTTCTGCTAAATGTCTTAATGCGATCTTATTTATTTTAATTATTATATTAAGCTTATCATCTTGATTTTCTGAAGTCGTTTATATTAAGAAAATACCGGATACAGAGGAAATACCGGATACAGCATGCCAGAGATCTTACTCAATATAGCAGGAGGTTAATTCTTCTTATCTTTTACTGTTATTGCATCGATTGTGTCAAAATTATCAATGAGTAACTTAATATGGGGTTGGAAAGATCTTAATTATCAATGAACAGTTCTAACAAAAAATGAGATTCCGAATAAAGTTACAGGAAACTGTAGAAATAACTTTTCTTTCATTAAGAATTATGCACATTAATTATTTGAACGGAAAATAATGCTGTATTTAAAAAAAATGCGTAAGACTTACTAAAATGTTATTAATATTAAATATGTTACCATTACCTAATGTAAAACTTGAAATAGAGTTTAAAAATTATATCATTCCTGTCCATGTTTCTTTAATTTTTTTTTAATATTCTTGACAAAAAGCGGAGATATTGGAATACGAAGTCATTGAAAAAAAATGCTAAATTATCTTTTAACTTTTTGTTATTTACACAATTAATTAAGAATCGTTTTCTACTAAATAATCATTTATTACAGTCTTAAGTTAAAATGGCCGTAATAAAACGATTACTAATGCTCAACAAAATATCTAATATCATTCAACATAAATATCTATTTCATTAAATTATTACTGATTTATTAAATCCTAAAAACTATAGGATAATAGATTCCCAGATGAATTATTGAAACAGCATTGTATGGAATCAAAGGATTCTGTTGTTCTTTAATCATTCGTAAGTCAATTAGCAACATTTTAGGCTTCTGATAGGAAGCCTACTAATCCCGGTTTGTCCGTCTGTCTGTGGACAAGTATCCCACAATGCAACGCACAACAATCACAACAATTGCGCCTTTTGCATTCGCAACAATCACATCTAAAATACAGCTCAGCAACAATTATAACAATCATAATAATCGCATCAATTGCGCCTTTGGCATTCGCAGCAATCACATTTATAATAATAAGGAAATTAAAGGAATAATGTAACATAAATGACGTATCAGAAGCCGTTGCGAAGCATTGTGATTGGTTTACTAATCGCTATCCCTACCTTGTTTAATTAAATCAAGAGTTTTTCCAATTAAGTTTGTTATTATTATTCTTTTCTCTGTAGTTTTTATAATTCTACAAAAATACAAGAACATTAAGTTCCAATTACTTATTTTACTTCATTTTGCTCCTGAACGGCCAAAATATCCGCTGTTTGTATGGATTTCGTGTGCCGGATCCGGATAATTTCAGGCTAGAGAGTTCGAGTGGATAAGCTAGTACCGGTCCATTGCTATTTATTAGATACAACTAACTTTAGTATTTTAATAAATAATCAAATGCAAAAGTTCGGCTGCAATGCAAAACATCCTTGAGAAACCATGGTTTCAGTTAAAAAGGAAAATTATGGAAAATGTCTTCATTACAATTAAGAAAATGGAAATTGAGCATTAAGTAGAAATAAAATTATTTTATTTCATTTAAAATTAGAAAAAGCATAAGAAAATTTCGTTACTGCTATTATTAATAGAAATCACGATTAGAGTTTCTTAAAATTCTTTCAAACAAAATTATTAAAATAATTCGTCATTAACTGTTTTAGCACTTTTACATTATTTAAAAAACGTAAAATTACAGTTGCAAAATTTTAATCAAATATGATTAATTTATTTTAATATTAATTTATCTAATTTAGTAAACTAAAATAATAATAATAAAATAAATAATTACTGTGCAGCAGTTTCAAAACTAAATTTATGTTTAGAAAAATTCCTTTTGAACTTACTACACTCACTTCCAAAAGTTAAGCACGGAGCGGTAAAATGCGAAAAAATGGACAAGTACTGCTTTGATTGACATGAAATGCCGCAAGTAAATAGCTCTATGTTTATTCATGAAACAAAACCAGACCCTTACGCGCTTATCATCGGGTTGTAGGGCAAATTTGGGCTAATCTGTTAACATAAGGTTACCACAATCAGACATAGTCCAATTCACACGCTGGCAGAAGCACTGTAATCGTGCTCCTCTGGATTGGACGGATAAAAGAACACAAACTCGTCATACCCGAGCGTACAAGACCATTCATGTGTAACCTTCGACGAACAGTAGTGGCAGATATCGTCTTACCAATGGCCGCTACAACCATAGATGTCACACGTGTGGAGGTCGATCTTCGATTGCACTTGACTACAACAGCAATATATCGATCTTCTGCGGGGGTCGTAACCCTTGGACGACCGGCTACAGGTCTTCGGACAACTGTTGGAATTGTTTCCATAATCATGAAATGACGGAATGATGAACGCCGAAGAAACGAGTAAAATCTGTTAGAGACTGTCCTGCTTCAATGCGTCCGACAGCCCGCCGGCACTCAGAATCTTCCATTCGTCTTCTGGGAGCCATAAAACCACGTCTAGCTTGAAAACAAATCGTACGAATGTTCTAAACACCTTTCATCAGCACTTACATGCAACTCCTGTAACCCTTCCCAATGCCGGCTTCTTATACGACTGCCTGTTTTGCATATTTCTCGACGCGAAACCGTGATTGGCTGTTATCTATATAATTTGCATACTTCCTTCTACCTTTGCAGCAAATTTCAGCTTCTTTAATTCATATCTTTTGCGGAAATTAACATTTTTCCTCTCCTTGCTTAACTTTTGGAAGTGAGTGTACTTGAATAACATTAAAACTTCATGTTTGTTTCTGTATCAAAGTTCTTGTAATCTATATTACTAACATCTTTTATTTTTCTGTCTATCTGTGGCAATTGTTAATTATTAGTTTCCCTTACTGAGAAAGTCAGATTATGTTTTGTTTTGTTTTTCCGCTTTGCTTGGGATTCGAACTGAGGACCTTCGTCCTCGCTGTTAGGAACGCTAACCATTGGAGTACTGCTGGTCCCCCAATATCTAATCCTACTTTTATTCTATTTGTTCGCGCGCTATCAAATAATGAGTTCATTCAAAAAGGAATAAAAAATCACTTTTTGCCATAACCGCTTGGAATCGATTCTTCTTGGATTATCTGATACTTACCAGGGGAAGACAGGGGGATGGCCTAGTAGTTCCGATTGTCAATATAAAAGATAGCTATTACAAATACACAGAAGCTCGGTTATAACGCGATTTTTCGGATCCAAGATTTCGAAGATCGCGATATAACCAGTTATTACTTCGCGACGTCAAATGTCGTATATCGCACCCTATTATCGCCCACACGATTCCAAATCGATTTAAAATGGTCACTTCGCGATTACCTACATCATTCAGAGCTATGTGAGTGAATTTTATTTATATAAATTATTACCTTTTCAACACTTTGATGGTTATATTAGCCAAAATCGATTTGGCGCCGCCATCTTGGCATCTTGTACAAACGACGAGTCACGTGGATCGAAACTAGGTATTCATACGCCTATTAGATTACATGGGCCTCTTTACTGGTTGTCATTGGCAGAAAAATAGATCTCGATATTCATTTTGGTTAAACGAAAAAGTCCGCGATTCTGGTATTTTTTTAAAAATATAGTGTAATTGACGCATTTTCGTGACATTAGGGTGGGTATAGAGTCTCAATTACTGTAATAATAAGGAAACAAGCATATTAATTTACACCTTTGATTTGACTTTAAGCGAAAAAACGGTAAATTTTGCAATTTTACAATTTTACACCTTTTCCAAAATAGAAAGGGTCCAAGACCAAATCGCGTTATATCCGAATTCGTGATATAAACAACCTCGTTATAACCGAGCTTCAGTGTACTATGTTTTTTTGTTTTTCCCTTTTTGATTGCATCACTCAGACAATAAGTAACGAAAACAATTCAATCTACATTGTAATGAGTCATAAATAGATTATTTTATATCTAAAGGATTATATGCACAAAGAAATATAAATTTTAACTTCTTTTATAGTTCAATCTGCTTAGGCCTAGACGATTTGTTGGACACAGAATGAATGGATAAGTCACGAGGATCATGAAATCCTACTTTTCTTGATTATATTTTTTAAATATCCTTTATTTTTAATTATTCTGTTCATTTTTTGTTCTGTGCTAGGCTTCGTGGTAAGTGAGGCTTCGGTTTCCTTAACAGTATTGAACACTGAATGAGATGAAATACCTGTTGCTTCAGCCGTTTTACAATAGAGATAGATGACTTGAAATAAAAAAGATAACATTCCAAATGATTCCTCTCGATTCATCCTTCAAAGTTTTGTTGGCACAAAGATACAACAGTGTGTGTTCAGCAGCCGCCATGTTCAAAACGGAAGTACAGGGAATAACTAATGCTCAATCGTTGACTACATATAGAGTTGTCACATGACTTCACGAATATAATAAACGGACTATATAGTACTGAGGCCGCAAATGCTTTATTTTATACTTATATCAAGTCTTCCATCAAAGTATTGCGTAGATTCACGAAAAATTTGTTCCAAAAGAATGATTCGTAATGTACTAATTTAAAGTAAAACGATACATTAAAAATTATGTGTGGTTAATAAAAACCTTTTAATAAGATATTCTAATTGAAATTTCCAAAGTCACTCAGTGAACAGTGATTTTTTTTTTTTTTTTTTTTAATTCTTGAAAATATTCGGGTTAGTAAAGTTAATAAAGTTAAAGAAAGTAAATAAAAAAAGCAACAAAATAATTACAAAACCTCTCCATCCGTACATAATTCTTAGTAATTTCTAAAAGTAACGGGTTCAGTTTTTCCACCTAAAAATTTTACGCCCGCAGCAAACCTTTTAGCTTAAATTAATGCAAAACAATAAAAAATGAACTTTCATTCAAATCTTAGTCTTAATCTAAAAATGGTTCTTTGTTAAACCCTAATCAAGTAGGACTAAATTTCTCACATTTGCCAAAAATTTTCATTCTATCCAAAAACATAGATGGTGAAACACAAAGTTACCAGACATCATTGGAAAAACAATAAAGTTCGTATGTTTCTAAAAATCTGAAAACATAATCACTGAAATCTTAGTTATTGGGTGTAATTATTGTGCTTTCTTAATATATCGTTACGGTAAAAAGAAAAGTCAATAAAAATAATAGTAATAAATATATCTTCTGAAATGATATTCAGCTGTAGTAAGGTGATACTTCATCTTCCTAAAAATAAAACAAATTCTCCCGCTGCGAGTTGCATTTCATCCAACAGTGAAACGATATATCAGCAAAAAAATCTGTCCATATCATTCCTCCGTCTCCCGGGATACCATCTAAAGCAAAACTTCCATGAATTTTTATTCATTCAACATTATCAACGTGAACATCAAAAGATAAAATAAGCTTTCCTGCGTAAAGTTATTTGAAACAGTATCACTTCGGTAACTGTTCGGATATAAGCATGATTCATGATCTATCGTTTAACTTAATACTGTCTTGTTTTTGAAATACCATTTTTTTTTTAAACTTTGAGTCGTCTACAAACGGATTATAACCGAATGGAAGAATTCAAGCATTCTTAAAACTTTCTCCTTGGAAGGCCGTCATTTTATTTGTAATCCTTCAACTGCGACCTTTTATTTACCTGTTTTTTTTTTTAATGAAGAGGATCATCGTAATCATCTCTCGTTCCAAATGCCTCGACACTAGGGGAACGTCACGAATTGAAATAAGGAAGGGGCGGGGTCAAACCCCCCCTCCCCCAAATAAAAATTGTGTCCATTTTCGGGATTGAAAACTTTTCGATACAAAACGATGGTTGTCCAATCAGAAAACAGCTCCAAAATTTTAGATTTCTTCCGTTTTCGAATGCAATTGACAGGGGAAAGGGTTTCAATCCTTTTAACCTTCTTGATAAGCCAATAGATCTAAATTTAAATTCGTATGTGAACTTACATTCTTAAGATTTTCCACCACTGATGAGGCTTCTTTCTTTTGTTTTTTAATGATAGGTGAAAGTCTTCCTTGAAATGTCTGTTTTCAATGAAGTCCTTACGATACATCTTTGTCTCCAATGTTTTTTTTTTTTTTGTTTATTGTTTTTTTAATTTATTAAAAATAAAATTCAAAGACAAAAGATTTAAAGATCAGTTATATCTAAAGAGCTTCTTTAAACTTTCGTTCTGAATATTAATGAAATTATTTGTTGTTGATTGATGAAGTGGGATTTATCATCCTATTAATAGGCAAAAACTGTCCGTCCGGATGTTTCTTGGTATGTTTCTAGATATGTTTGTAATCAATGTGTGCTTTAATTTTCTTATTATTAAAAATAGGATTGTTGAGAATTGGTTGCGATTGTTGTGGTTATTGTAGAGCTGTATTATACATGTGATTGTTGCGCATGCAACAGACTCCATTGTTGGGCGTGGTGTGATTGTTGCGATGGTTGTGATTGTTGCTAATGGAGCTTATAATAGAGGCAAAAAATGTTTGTCATTAATCAAAGTGGAGAGAGTCGGAGAGAGAATATTGTATTAAGTGGAGTAGTCCAGTGGCTAGCGCTCCTGACTCCGATTACGGAGGTCCTCGGTTCGAATCCAAAGCAAGGCGAAAAAAAAAAAGAAAAAATAATTACAAATACGCTAACTAATATCTTTCGGAAAAGAAAAATTAGTTGATTTAATGTTGGTGCGCTGTTCAATACTTACTTAAACTTGTATACAAAACAAAATAATCTTTAATTATTTTAAATTAATCCAAAAATTATAATTCAGAAACAAGTAAAAACAGGATACATAAGTATAAACAAATCTCCTCATAAAAAATGAGCTTAGAACATCTTTTTATGTCTTGTGTTTTTGAAAAATTTTACGGTATTTCAAAAAGGTGGAATTTGTTTTACTTCCGTGAATATTTCACGGGTTGCAACTAGTCTAGTAAGTAATCAATAAACCATTACGCATGATTTAAAGAGTTTAGAGAAACTGGGAAAAAAAAAACCCTTCTCATTATAGGAATTTAGCTCGGATTAATCAAATCTTGATGTAACTTTATAAATCGAATTCTGTAGTATTCGAACTTGTCTTCATAGCTGTATATAAAAGATTATGTGTAGTTTAGTCTTATATAACTACACACATTAAAAAAAACATAAAAATCAATTGATTCTACTATAATAATCTATGTTTGCCGTCTTGTACGTTTTAACTGTATAATCAATTTTAATTTTTAACTGTCATTTAATTTTTTATTTTTTTTTTTCATCAAATACTCATCCTGTATTCGATTATTTCTTAAATGACTTTATGGCTAAAGAATAAAATGAGAGTCTTTATATTCTTCTCATTTACTTTTTGAACTGAGAAGATTAATATACTTTGTCTTAAACCGTAGGAAAAGAGAATTTTTATCAAATTTCGAATTCCAATGTTAGATAATTGATTTTTAAAAGAAAGGTTCTCTCTAGAAGTGGTAAGACATTATTAGATTTAGAAGATAGGTTTAATTTAATTCCAAAATTCCAAAACTCCAAAAATTCCTAATGTGAGTTTTCAAACACCACTTCAAAGTTCCTCGATGTGTGGGTGTTTTAACAGATCTTGAAGAATCTCGATAGTAGAAATACGAGGAGACACAACAGACAGAAGAATCATTTCTTCCACTTTTCTCAATGAAGTCTTTGGCGAACCTTAACCTTCACTTAATTACTCAAAACACTTTAAAAATGTGTAGTAATTTAGGAATCACCAAACTCTTAATGAGGTGAACGCCTTCATTCAAAATTGAATGAACAGACAAGGATGATGTTATTGGGCTTAACAGTGGAAACAAGAGATTTAGGCAATTTCTTAATAAGCAGGTGAACTACAACTGGAAATCCTTAAGGATTCTTAAAAATTCCTTTAGTTTAATTTACATTTACTTGGCTTTAATTGAAAACTATTGAATTTCAAGGTAAGCTTTATTTTTAAAATAATGTACAGAATCTGTTTGCCCTGAATTAGTTTTAGTGATCTAAAAAGACTATTTAGTTAAGACAATGGCAACTTTCATCTATCGAGAAGCTTTTTCTTAATCTGAGAATACAACTTTTCATTTTAAAAATTAGAAAATGCTTTCTTTAATACAAGTTTCAATATAATTAAGGTGTTCACATTTTTATAACATTAAAAAATTAAATTTTGTATTGTTTCTCGCAAGATATCTCATATCTGATGCAGCTGCTCTGACTGTGTTGCGACCACATTGAAACCACAAAGAGATGTGAACAATTCGTGTTTTCAACTGAAGGTACTTTAACAGCAGAAAGGGAAAATTTATAATTCAACTGCTTTTTCGATGTATTTTGAATGTATTAAATACACAGCTTAAGCATTCCTTAAGCGTCCAGAAACTTCTCAACACATGAAAATTTGCCCTGCTTTCTTTTAATAGTCTTTCGGAAGATCGAAGTTATCTTTTTTTTTACATTTTAAATAGTTTTGATGAATTAACTTTCTTTTTGCTAACTTAATAAATCAATATTGACATTGATTTTAAGGTCGTAAAATTTCTTAAGATGCGTCAGAGAAAAATGAAAAAGGTTTTAAAATGCAATCTCACAAAACCCATCAAAAATTCACACACACAAAAAAAGAGAGATTACAACATTTATAATTTATATAACTCTCGAATATACAAATGTATTAAAATATTCAAATATATGAATATAAAACTTGAATATTTTACATTTTGCTATTCTTGTAAAGCTTTTTGTATTTAAAATAACTTATATATAACTGCTTAGATGCTGAATATAAAACTATTATTTGTGTTGAGTATAATAATTATTCTGTTCATGTAATGTTCTTTAGACACTTTCTAACATCGGTCTTTCTCTATCCTAATATTACCAAATGACGTTAAATTTAAATAGTCATTCTCGTAAGCAGCTCTTTTTTTTTACAATTTTACGATGTTATTCATTTGTAATATTGTTAAGTACTTCCAGAAAGTACAGAATATTGTTATTTTCAATCAAAAGAATGTTTAAGAATGTTTATTGATAATATTTAAATTGGAACTTATTGCTGCGCAGATAAGTTAGTATGAGAGAGTGGATGTTTATGGTATAAATAGATTGTTTTAATTTAATGCTAAATTTACGAATTAACCTACTTTTGAAATCTAAAATATCAGGAGCTGGCTTACACCAAGTGCGCCCTCTGTCTATATTCTTGGCAAGCTAGAATTGCAAAAATTACCAATTTGAAGGCTTCTAATAGTAATTTTTTTACTTGTATTTCAATCAATCCTTATGTTACAATTCAGAATTACAGTTACATTATTAAAATAATATAACGGTAATTCTGAATGTATGAAACTGAAGAAATTGTGGTTCAGAAATGCACTGACTAAAATTCCGTTTTCATCTGAAGAGTTTAAGCAGAGTCGACATAAATCGAATTTCATACATAATATTGATAGTCATAATTTCTTCTAATTTTTCCAACTTATGACTTTTTTTTTAACAGATTTTAAAGAAAATAATGGACAAGTGTTTAGTACCAATAAATGACGGATCTCAGGACAACAGCTGTAGCTTTCTTTACTAATGATGCCCTGAAGTTTCCTTCATTTTACTAATGGAGATATAACATTATTAAAAAAATATGTTCTAAGAATTATTGATTTATTCATGATATTCGAAGAACGCATTAAAATGAATGTATATCTTAAAAAAAATCCAAACTCTTAGATCTGTTACTGAATATAAAAGATCTAAGAGTTTGTAATTTAACATAGCGATTTTTGGTTTAATTTATTGTTGTTTTAAATAGAATTGCTTTCTGGAAACTGTGAAGGTTTATTTTCTGTTAAAGTTAAAATATTGCAAATAAGAATGCCTTTTGAGTCGAGCTGATACTCTGGGACGGCTGTTTCGAGGTTGTTGAGCTAATCAGTCAGTGTAAGACTCAGAAGGCGTACGAGGGGAGGTATTGAGAATACATGATGGAGACAGTGACCCCTCAATAATTAAAAGTAAGAAAATAAAAAAACAAGAATCAACTCCACTACAGAATTTTGTAGGCCCTTGGGGTCGCCGAAGTTAAGACTCTCGGCGTTTTCTGACCAACGGGACTAACTTGAAGTGGGTGTTCCGACGCCTTTAAGCCTCAGAAACCCTTCTGAGGGCTGGGTGGATTCTAGATCCGTCTGGAGGAGAATTTAACTTGGAAAAATTCTCGCCCTCTGCCGGGGTCGGGGAGTGAAGCCGACTTCTCCAGGCTGTAGTCAAGCGCGTTATCACGTGGCTCCCATTACTTCACCTTATCTCGAAACATTAAGAAATCTATGTTGGATTGGAAATAAAATTCATAATAATTAGATTGTATATCTAACCACCATATATTAAACAACTTGCTACTAATTCTTGCATTTGAAAAGCTTCTGTTATTCCTGACGGAATCTGCTACTTTCTGCTGTTGTTATTATTGTAAATAATAACAATGCAATTTTTCAAATTTGCATTAACATAGAATGATGGAAAAAAAATTGCCTTTATCGATTTTATTTTATGATTAAATATTTGAAGAAGTCATATTATTTTAGGATATTAGATTTAGTCCATGGCCTACTAATATTGTAGATATAGTAGCCGGGTATCGTCGCTTCGCTCCGGAATCTTTGCATACATAACACAAAAAAAAAAAAACTTTATTTATTTAGGAAATTAATATCGAGATCGAAAAATATACGAGTTCCCAGCCCGTTGTGGCCTTCTCCGGATAACTCAATTGTATTGCCGGTTGGTGCCACACACCTATGTATCGATAAGGCAACTTTAAAGCGAAAATATAAATCCTCTTTTTCCCTATCCCGTGGGAATTTCGAAAAATCCGGACTTATTCCTTGTCTACATCATAAAGAGAACCTCTGTGCAACATTTCAGCTTTCTAGGTCCAAGGGTTTGGGTTGGGTGTTGATGAGTCAGTGAGTGAGTGAGTCAGGGCTTTTCTTTTTATTTAGGTAGAAATATATTATATATATTATACGAACCGTTAACATATATGTAGCAAATAAATAAAAACATTCATACTATCAATATAAAATCATTACAGATGCATAATTTCACTACTGCTCGGTTTTGTTTACGAGAGCCTTCAACGCTTTTGCGCATGCGTCAGATCTCCTTCGATTTCTTCAAAATAGGGGTGAGAAGAAATAAAGAGGGGATGTTTACTTTTTATCAGTGTTAGTTTACTAGTAGCTGCGTTCTACATGCGATTTTTCGGGAAAGAATTATGGAAAGAATAAATACTATTGCAAAAATAACAGGTACTAAAAAAAAACCACAGGTCTTAGGAAAGTGCCATCTCAGCGTATCACCCCTTTGCTGGGTAGAATCGTCCGCGAGTGCTGTGATTCTCGCTTTTGAAAACGAACATTATATACTATGCATCGAAATATTTACTTTAGCAGAGAACTGAGAAAGCACTAAATTAATTTCTAAAGATTTGCAAACATTAAAAACTCGCTTATTCTGAATTTTCCCACACCATTAAATTCTTTATAATATACTGTTTTACAAGGAATTTAATTGCAAGTCAAGACTTTTGATTATAAAGTAAAAAGTAAAAAATGCGCTTTATTTTATTTTAGTATCAATCAAGGATACAAATATTCCTTGGCCTGCACATAGCTAGGCACGAGAGGAATTTAATAAAGGCATTTAAAATAGAAATAAATTCATTAAAGAAAAAGGGGTTATACGTGCCCGATGAATCAATGAAAATAGCAAAAAAAAAAGGCACAATGCAAATAACAAGAGAGGAAAGGATTCGCACCCTGAGT
>JAFIDM010012231.1:111528348-111554611 GCA_023159025.1 Thereuonema tuberculata
CACTCTACTGTGCCGCACAGGGAACCATTCGGGCACTTGGAATCAAACAACACAACATACCTCCCACTGCACGGACACAAGAATACATCCCCCCTTGGAGACGTCGCCTTGAGGGCCGCATCACCGACCTTAGAGGAGACATAGCCAGGCTCACACAATACTGTGCAGGAAACAAAACAAAGAAACTTATGTCCCAGGTTAGAAAGATATTCAAGCACATAAATACTCGCCCTTCACATTCAAATCATCATAACCAGGTTCAGGAACATCTCGACACACTAAAACAAAAACTCAGTGCACTTGCAAAAAGATTACAAAGATACAAACAGTGCACTCTGCGCAAACAACAGAACAACACTTTCCAATACAATGAGAAAAAATTCTACAGATCCCTTACATCTTCCTCTACTACAACTAACACAAACACTCCCAACAGCGAGGCTTTACATGAATACTGGTCGTCTCTGTGGTCAAACCATATCCCCCACAATGATAAAGCACCATGGATCACAGAGGAACAGCAACTCATTGAACACTTACAATGCATGTCCTTCCATGAGATTACTCTCGCAGACATACAGACAGCACTAAAACATGCACACAACTGGAAGGCTCCTGGTGCAGACGGAGTCCAGAACTTCTGGATCAAGAGGTTCACGTCCCTGCATGGAAAACTAGCGCTTACACTCACTGACATAATCCAACACCCAGACCATATGCCTCGTTTCCTCACACAGGGTGTCACATACCTACAGAGCAAGAACACTGAAACAGCGCAACCTGCAAACTACCGCCCAATCACTTGCCTCCCCACACTTTACAAACTCCTCACCTCCTGCCTCGCAGACAAGATCTATACACACATCGAGACATATAACATTCTTTCCGAACAGCAGAAGGGCTGTCGCAGGAATTCTCAGGGTTGTAAGGAGCAACTCCTTATTGACTCGGTAATCCTGCGCCAGGCACGCGCCAAGAATAGGAACTTACATATCGCATACATCGATTACAAGAAGGCATTTGATTCTGTCCCTCATTCCTGGCTCCTACACACTCTTCATATCTACAAAATACACCCCAAGATCACGGCATTCTTAGCTGCCACGATGAAGAGTTGGAACACAACATTACACCTACGCACCTCTAACACCTCCATCACTACATATCCCATTCCCATAAGGAGAGGTATTTTCCAGGGAGACTCCTTGAGTCCTCTTTGGTTCTGCCTCGCCTTGAATCCACTGAGCCATATACTAGATAACATAAAACACGGTTATAGGCTTACCACAGGCACTGTGACACCATATAAAATCACACACTTACTCTACATGGATGACATTAAACTCTATGCCACAAACAATGCACAACTTACTAATTTACTACAAGCCACCACACAGTTCACCAAAGACATTGGGATGGAATTTGGAATTGACAAATGCCGCAAGTTACACATAATACGTGGGAAGACTTCGAATTTGGAGGGTTTTGAACTGGACCATGGTTTGGCCATCCAATCCATGGAACAGGGAGAGACCTACAAGTACCTGGGCTTCCAGCAAGCGCGCGTCATTGACAACGCAAACATCAAAAATGCACTGAAGAACACATACCTTGCTCGAGTTCACAAAATCCTCAAAACACAACTCGACGCCAGAAATAAAATTAAAGCTATCAACACTTTTGCCATTCCCACACGAACATATTCGTTCGGCATAATTCCATGGACAAACACCGAACTCGAAGCACTACAACGCGCAACACGCACTACATTCACGAAACACAACATGCACCACCCCAAGTCCGCTACGGAAAGGATGACTCTTCCCCGCAAGGAGGGAGGCCGAGGACTCATCAACCTCATCACCCTACACGAAAAACAAGTACATACACTTAGGGAACATTTCCACCAAAGAGCAGAAGACTCCTCACTTCACTCAGCCATTGTCAAGGCTGACACACACCTCACACCCCTGAACCTCGAAAACTCTTCTCCAACACTCACCACCCCTGACACCCACACTCAGCAGCTGCGTGAATCATGGGCTCGTAAGGAACTCCATGGCAGACATCATCACGAACTCAGCCAGCCTCATGTCGACATGGAAGCGTCGAACAGATGGCTGACGAGTGGTGAGCTGTTTGGGGAGACCGAAGGGTTCATGATCGCAATACAGGACCAAGTCATCTCCACACTCAACTACAAGAAACACATTCTACACGATGCAAACACACATGACGACAAATGCAGGAAATGCCACACTACGCATGAGACGATCGACCACGTAATATCAGGCTGGCCCCTTCTCTCGCAAACAGACTACCTCCACCGACACAATCAGGTAGCGTCGACAGTTCATCAACAACTAGCACACAAACATTCACTTATTAAGAGCATGGTCCCGTACTACAAGTACATACCACAAAGCGTATTAGAGTCACCCTCATATAAACTATACTGGGACCGCCCCATTCACACAGACAAAACCATACATCACAACAGACCAGACATCACACTTGTTGATAAGGTCAACAAACAGACCTATCTAATTGATATTGCAGTGCCTATCAGCAAGAACATGCAGAAAACTCACGCAGACAAGATCAGTAAATACACTGATCTAGCACACGAGCTCCGGAAGCAGTGGAGGCAGGATCGAGTACTGGTTGTACCCATCGTTCTGTCTGCCAGTGGTCTGGTGCCTCACACATTTCACCACAGTCTCAGCACACTAGGACTTCACAAAAACACTTACGCACAACTGCAGAAGGCTGTGGTACTCAACACTACACGCATAGTTAGGAAATTTATGGACACAACCACACATCCCTAATCATTCTCGCACACGTCTTTACACTTGGCAGTATGTGCTTTGGTCCTTGACCCGCCATATTGTTTTTGCTGGGGAAACCCAAGGTTTGAAACATACAAACATAATAATAATAATAATAATAACAATTATGAAATGAAGACTAGCAGCAAATACTGCTAGTATAAAATAAATAAATACTGCGCTAACTTGTGACGAAGCTTCTACGGCAAAAATGGTTTTGAGTTTCAAAATCAGCGTAAAAAACTGAGTAAGTATGCCAAATTTCATTAAAATGGGTGCAGTGGTATCAAAATTATTTGGTTTGTACATAAACGTATGTTTTGTTAGAATTTCAGTTGTATGTTTTGTTAGAGTTTCAGTTGTCTAGAATTTCAGTTGTCAGTTCCCAAGGCTCTAATTTCATTGAAACAACATGGAATGACAAAATGAACTAATATTTCATCCAATTTGAGTACCCTTGATTCAATAGTACCATTGAGAACCTTGTATCTATCTTAATATCTTAATTATCTCGAGTTACAGACAGACAGACGAACTTAGCCAATTATATAAGTTGATGATGTTATATTTGATTTGATTTGAAATAAATACCAACCATATCTAAAGTTTGTCCTTGTAAATAAAGTTTACTAAAAGTAAGAATGGAATAATTACCCGTATTTTACGGATTATGAGACGCTACGGACTATAAGACGCACCTTAATTTTTAAGCAATTTTTTTAAAAAATAACATTTTTACCATTTTTATCATTAGAGTGCAAAGCCAGATTAAAAAAATTCTTGGTTTATAAAACCGAAATGACCTTTAAAAATCCCTGAAAAATCGTCATCTGAACTTTTTTCTTCTTCTTCCTCTTCGTCTGTTTTAACCAAAATCAAATTTTAAATCAAACACTGGACATTTTTATATTAATTTCGAGTATAAGACGAACCTGAATTTTGGAGGCAATTTTTTGAAGAAAAAAGTGCGTTTTATAGTCCGTAAAATACGATATTATTTTTGACTCATATTGCCGAAAGGCATTTAAAACTCACCTTTGTAATCTAAATACTGCGCTAACTTGTGAACGAAGCTTCTACGGCAAAAATAGTTTTGAGTTTCAAAATCAGCGTAAAAAACTGAGTAAGTATGCCAAATTTCATTAAAATGGATGCAGTAGTAACAAAATTATTTGGTTTTGAACGTATGTTTTGTTAGAATTTCAGTTGTCTACGTCAGTCCCAAGGCTATAATTTCATGCAAACAACATGGAATGACAAAATGAACTAATATTTCATCCAATTTGAGTACCCTTCATTGAATGGTACCATTGAGGACCGTGGATCTATCTTAATAGCTTAATTATATCGAGTTACAGACAGACAGACGAACTTAGCCAATTATATAAGTTGATTACAGTGGACGTAATCGACATCAGGTTAAGATTCAGATTTTGGATTGAGAGGAAAGAAAAGGCCAAGCAGAATCTTCGAGATCAGTATATAGAATCTTCCACAGCAATTGAAACGAACTGACTCTGAATTCGAATCTAAACTGAAGATGTTTACTGATAGCTTAAAACAAAAAAATTGCAGCTTTAGGCAAGCGGCTGAGATTTTACAACAAATCTAACAAACGGAAAAGTGACAACAGAAAATTTACATTAAATCCAAAATAATTTTACAATTCCCTTGAAGAAACTCCTCTAGATACACTAGGAAGTCATCAACATTATCTGCCAAGGAAACAAATTGGAGTTCACTTTAGTCTCAATCGGTTTGTTACAATTCTAAAGCAAAATGGATAGAAAAAGAAACACAGTCGTATAATATAAAAATTATATTAATGATGAAGAAATATCACAAGAAGATCTAAACACATGTATTAAAAGACTTCATAATTGGAAAGTAGCAGGTCCGGATGGTACCCAAAATTTTGGTGGAAGCATTTAACATCCTTACATACTCCACTTCATAAATCATCAATAATATCCTCAATACTAGGTCTGAAATTCCATTGTTTATAAACCAAGGTATAACCTACTTAAAACCAAAAAGTAATGAAACAGACAATCCTAACTATTACAGAGCCATAACATATCTTAATATTATTTATAAAATAATTTCATCTGTTATATAGCTAATCAAATAACTAAATTCATTACCAAATACAGCATTTTGGCAGAAGAACAGAAGGACTGCCGTGAAAATATCAGAGGATGCAAAGAACAATTAATCTTTGATGCAGTAATAACAAGCCAGGTTAAAAAAGAAAAAAAAAACTTTCTGTTGCATGGATTGATTACCAAAAGGCGAACGACTCAGTTCCACATGATTGGCTTATTAAAGTCCTACAGATTTATAATATAACTCCTAAAAAAATTTCTACCCTTAAAACTTTCATGGCTAACTGGCGCACTAAGTTACTGCTTAACTTAAATGGAAATCTCATGGCATCAAGGGAGATTTCAATAAAACATGGTATCTCCCAGGGTGATAGCCTCAGTCCATTGTGGTTCTGTTTGGCCTTAAATCCTTTATCAAATCTCCTTAAAAGTAAGATCTCGGATATAAACTAATGGAGAAGAAGACTTTATTGATAATCAATCATTTATTATGCATGGATGATTGGAAACTGTATGCAAATAACCAAAAAAGAATCTTCTGTCACTTTTAAATGTAACATCTCTTTTCAGCTCAGACATTAAGATGAATTTTTGGTTAGACAAATGTGCAACACTTGATATCATCCAAGGGGAAATAGCAGAACCAAATACTTTTAATATCATGATACAAAATCAACAATTGCTTGCAATGAAGCCAGAAGAATGCTGTAAATATCTGGGATTTAGTCAAATTAACAAAAAATCAACAGGCTACCAAAACAACAGATCACAAACAAGTTCTGACTACATAAAATCTTAAAGACTTGAATTCTTGTCCAAAAAATTAATTTAAAACAATTAACTCATGGATTATCTCAGCTCTAACTTATTCCTTCGGTGTGGTAAGTTGGTCACAAACTGATTTGGAAAATCTTTATCCGGACCACATTAACAAAATATAGATTGCATCAGCCAGAATCAGCCACAGAGCGCCTTTATCTCTTAAGAAATGAAGGTGGTAGAGGACCTTAAAAAAGACCTTAAATCACTTTGCAATAAACAAATGATATATCTGAGAAAATATTTTTTTTACAACAGCAAGTCTTCATCAAGCAATAGAGTGATGTATCTGTCTGATGGAAATTTTACCCCGACTGTTACTACAAAACAAGAAAGGATTCACTCTTGGAATCTAAAGAGCTACATTGTAGATACAAATAAGCAAATAAATAAATAAATAAATAAATAAATAAAACAATCTACACAACAAAACAGGAAAAAGTTAACATTAACTTACTTAATAAATATGTAACCTACCATAATAACTAAACAACATCTATGCATCTATACACAACTTAACATTTAACCATATCTTCTGTTATTAATTTAATAATATTCACTCGTCAATTCTTTCAACAAAGAAGAAATAGTTTTTCATCTGTTCTGGCAACGATATGAAATCTGACATATACTGATGGAAATTGAAATTGGAACAATCGAATTCTTCCGAGTTTGAGGAATATAGAGCACTAGGCCACTAAAGATCCAAGTCGGATCACAGAGGACTACGCTACAGATGCAGATCGTGTAGTGGCGACACTGTCAGTTTCATATTACAGCAGATGTTTTCAAAATAACGTTTTTCTTCAAAATAAAGCTGTGACACGAAGAAGGGAATCCCATAATAATATTCTGGAGATGACAATGATTACTATTTGTCTGATCCGTATTATATTACTAAAATGGAGAACGAATGGGACAGTACTAATGTAAACATTCGATGAATGTTTGCTTTTATGTAGACCTGTCTCTGGGTTTCTAACAAGACGACGGAAAACTATGATCTACTTTAACAATGCTATCATCTGCATTGTAATTGTCCACATATCACTTGGAGGATTATTGCGAACCATTAGCTAAAAATAAAAAATAAAAAAAACCCTTATTCTATCTCCGACATCGGTTTCAGTGAAGAGAGACTTGTCTTGAAGATTCTCTATTTAAGTCATATTTATGGATACATCGTTAGCAAGAGAACATAGACGATTGTTGATAAGAATATCTCCAAAATATTTGACGTGGTATGGGAACCGTTATGGGATCGTAAAACCCTAAGGCAGAACGACAGATAAGGTAATTATACTGTTAGTTGCATTGTAGTGACAATCGAAGATGGTTTCCTAGTAATGATGTCATAATGCAAATGGCGTGCAATGATTTGTTGCGAAGCTCTTCATAACACTGCAACAGTAGATCATTAATATGGAAGATGTCTAACAAGCAAACATTCACAGCCACAATCATTGCAAAAGTAATTGCTTTTAGACAGCAACTGAATCTTAACGCTGTTAAGATAAGAACTGTGAACTTATCAACTGTCTGCCACAATGCATTTAGTTCTAGTGAAGTGTCAAATAAATTAAAAACTCTACGCTGAGTAACATGGAAGGATCTAATCTATGAGTTTGTGAATTTTATTACTAAGGATACTATTAAATGGTTCGACGGAATTTCCATCAGATTTGTTACGTAGCTTTACACTTTAAAACATAGTTCCATTTGTTTTTATCTCCATTCCTCAAATCTGATACCCGAAATCCCTCGCTTAAACTGCTAAAACATAGACTTTTTTGTTTTGTAGGCCCAAATCAACATCCCTCCATAATCCCAGTTCCCTAATCCCACTCCCCAGCATGCTAGTTGTCATCTTGCAATGGAAAATTAATTCTACCTTATTTGATTGATTTTTTCACATATATTTTTGTAAAACTGCCTTTTTTTTTTGTTAATAATTTGACAATAAAATGTTCAACAAAGTCAACAAGAAACTTGGGCTGAAACTTAATTATGTAAAATCCTGATATTTTCAAAGCCAAGAATCATTAGGATTCAAAACAGAACCAAAACAGGAAAAAATGTTTAGTGTCCAAAACAGGAAAAAATGGTCACTGTGTACTGTCTTTATAAATTACAAATAGTCTTTTTGAATTTAAGCTGGGATCGAACAAAGAATCGGATTGGTAAGTTGTTTTTGTTCGATAAAAGAATGAATCCTTGGAAACAGAAGAGGATTTCGATTTATCCTAAAAAACATTGGTTTTGTTTTCTTTTGACTGAGCACACGAAATCTTACTATTTTATTTGAACGTTTTTTGCTTCTTTGATATGCTACTTCTTTATGGTCCAACTTAGAAGACAGATGCATTTATTTTGGTGGTCACCGTCGCCCACCACCCCATTCACAACCAGTCCTCAGAGTTACCCTCATTGCTGCTTGATCACTTTGCACTATTCGATGGAAATCTGAGCATATTTCTAGTTTTAAATATAATTAAACTGGTTTCATTAATTAAGGAAAAAAAATTATAATTATGTGTTGGAAATGAGTTAGAAATGAATGCATGTTAATGCAAATTAGCCACAGCAAAAATTGAACTGTTTGGGAGATAGTCCTGATTATGAAGAAAGGAGTTTGAAATGGTAGATGTGTTGTAGTCGCTTAGAGAGACAAGTTCACATTACTTTTCAGAACAATTCTAAACATGCTCTTATCAGGAAAGACTGAGGGACATGCTATTATCCCCCTAATATTTGTGAAAAGACAATTATGTTGGAGGTAAAGTAATAATTAGGAGTGTCATTTTGTTAGAGGTGGACAAGCAGACATGTATGTACTTCCAAGAGGAAACAATAGTGATACACAATGTTGATATGATGTCCTAGACCCTTATGTTTATCCTGATTTAGGTGCAATAGGCAATTTCTCCTACAAGACTACTTAGTACGTTCACACGTTCACACTGAGATAAGCTGATAGATTAATATTTTGAAGAGGAAATATCTGTGCACATGGGTTGACCAGCCAGTCTCCTAATCTTAATCCTGTCGAGCATGTCGAGAATGCTCTTAGGAGACATTTTTCTGCTCTCAACCCCCGCCCCAAGACTTATCATCATCATCATCAGCACATGTCTTCTCAATCCAAGAGGTTGAGTAGCATGTTTCTGCCAGATACTGCTATGTGCTTCTGATGCACAATCGTTAGAAGTCAGGAAGGTCCATTGCCTTACATTATCACTCCGGGTGATCCTGTTTTCCTACTTCTATCATTTCTTCTGGAGTCTTCTGAAGCTTGTCATGTCTTAACAGTATTTCACTTTCTCATCTTAATTAATAGTCAGAAGCTCTTGCTTTTGACTATTTTTTTTTCCTTGGAAGAGCTTAGAACTTTAAAAGAGCAATTGTTATTGTACCTATTCCTACGCAACATCAAAAACATGAAACATTATTATGAGCCTGAATTGCTGTTAAGGAAAAAAAAAATGAATGTGCATTTTTGTCGAAAACAGTGTCTGCCGCAGCTACAATGTTTAGAATAATTCTACAAGATATACCATTCTACAAGATATGGCAAAAGTAATAAAACTATCAGAGTTTCTATATTTACAGAATGGTAAATTATATATCTTATTCGTTACAGCTGCTCTAATAGAAATTTAAGAGCTAGTATATTTTGCAGACAAACAATTTTCATTCCAGTAGCCTAGTAACAGTAATTCTTCTGGAAATACAACATTTGTAGACTCATTTAAAGATCTTGAGAATATTATTAGTTGACTAACTATATCATAATTCAAACTATCTTTACGTTTATTCAAGGTAACAATGACTATTAATATTTATTATATTAGTGATGTAAAAAATATGCTCGCATTGTAACTGTTGTATCTTTATAAGAACTATTGTATCTTTGGTACAATAGAAGTTGAATGTTGCTAATTTATATTAATTCTTTGGATAAGAGTAATTTTTCAATGCAGATAAGGTCGCTTAATTGCTTACTACAAAATCTCTTAAAATTAAAAATAGGAATGTAATATTCATTGAAATGTCTTGTCAAATGTTATTATCCACTCTGAAGGATTTTACAAGTAATTCATCACCATTTAGAAGCTAAAGGTGTATCTGTGTTGTTGGTTTTTTTTGTTTTTTTTTTATGTATATTTTTGGATAAAAATTCACAGAAGTCTTACGTTAACATTTTACGTCTTTGTCTGTTTGTACGAGCGTCACGCTCCAACGACTGGATATATTTTCTTAAAAGTACGGTAAGGTACTGACGTTACTTAAAACATGAACTCGATTGTTTTGGTCCCCCTCCACTCTTGCCTGAAAAATATCCCTTACCTTACCCCAGAGCTTCTCAACTGGATGCGAGAAAATTGTCAGAGTTCATCTAGTAATAAAATTTTGGTCTTTAGATACCTATGATAAAAGCTCATATCTAGAAATAAATGCTAGATGTCAAATAACCTGAGCAAACAGAAATAAGAACTATATTCTATTTATTAATCATCATCATCTTCTCAATATCACAAAATAAATGTAAAATTAAAAATACATTTATTTACAAAGCAAATTTTCGAAGAGACATTTTCTTCTCTTCTTCAAGCTACAATAATTCATAACAAATATGGATTTAATTAGACAATCTCGATGTAATAATAAGGTAAGAATAGATGAGATGAATTGTTAAAGTGATAGTTACTACAATAGAAAGTTATAACTATCACAATTTCACTATGAATTATTGTAGCTTGAAGAAGAAGAGAAGAAAATGTCTCTTCGAAAATTTGCTTTGTGAATAAATGTATTTTTAATTTTACATTTATTTTGTGATATTGAGAAGATGATGATGATTAATAATTATATATCTATAAGGAATGCGATGAAGAAGAATTACGGTATATTCTATTAGTTTAACAATTAAGGCTAATAAATATTAAATCCCATTCAAATGAGCTTAGGGTATTTTTAAACATTTAAAATAGACTGTTATATTCATTTGCAAATCATAGATTCGAGTCAAAAACAAATCAAAAATTCAAAGGAATATTTTACAACAATAAAACAAAGAAAAAGCTTGATGTGCCCTGAGATTTTAGGAACAAAGTTGGTGCTCCGCGGAATTTCTGCAAATATAAAAGTGTGTCGTAAAGCAAAAAAGGTTGAGATGCACTGCTCTATTCTATCGCTGCATTCCTCTGATAGATAAGAGTACACCTAGTTTAAAAAGGTTCAACGAGTGAATTTTTGAGGCTGACTTATCTTCAGGATTCTTTTCTCTCGAGTCCATGGAGACGGATTCTGTAGGAGATACTAGATCTAACTTAGGTGTTCGCAACAAATTGAAATGAAATGAAATTTTAGCAGAAGAATTTACCGCCATCGTGTTACGATGCTTCTCTGAGAAGATTTGTGTCACTTGTTTTTCACATGTTTTATTAAGATTTCGACGACGACGTGCCTCATTAAGACAAAAAAATGTCCACAGCTTAAATCAGTCTATTATGAAATCATCTGATAGGTTCTACGTCTACTTTTCCACACAAAGCGATATATTATTACTATATTGATTACATTTGTAGTTTCTAAAACTCATTTCATAAGTTTCGCGCAAACGGTCGCTTCATCTTCAGAACACTTTGACTTTCTTATTTTAAAAAAAAAAGTAAAAGCTTAGATATTTCTGAAACCTTTAGTCTGTATGGTGAGAAAACATGATCTTTTACTACTTCTAGTCCTAACATATTTTATACAGATTAAATTGTTCAATGACTATTATCTATCGATGTGCATTAAAGAAATTATTTTACAGGTAGATATACTAATATCATTGCTACAGCGAACGTCATTTCATGTGACATAAATTTTGATCACCATTTTCTCTGACATGTTATTACAAGATTTTGTAATACTTTGCTAAAAACAAGCATTCAATTAATCTTAGATATACATGAAAGTATTCTGATATATACAGATAGTGGCGTTCTTCGTGGCATTTTCAAGTTCAAATTGAAAAGCAAAATACTTGTGTATAATTGAAATTCTAGATTATGTCTAAATACACAATCGAAGAACTTGAAGATTAACAACATGAATTGACGTAGCTCAGTTTTATTTTTATTGATGACAAAATGTTTAGTCTAAGGTATTTTTTTAGCCATAAAGGCATATGAAATGTTCAACATCAGTATCAATTAGCGCTTTTTATCCTATTCTTCTTATTTATTCATTAACGTGTACAAGAAATTTTATCTTAAAAACAATTCTTAAATAATAAATTATTTTCTTCAAAGAGAAAAATTTAAGTAAAGAAAAAACAAATGAAATACTAAAACAAAATTTAAATTAACACAGAATAACCCTTAATACAATACAGGTCTGAATATGTTATCAATCCTCTAAGGAAATATTTCTTATCATTTCATCTTGTATTCGCATCAGAAGTGCAAATAGTCCCGATAAATTCAGATGAACTTTAACAATTCACTTACAATTGTGGAATTACTATCTATCAGGTTTTTCTGGCAAATGTAACATTGAGATAAACTTCTAGTTAATGCTCGACACTTTACCACAGATCTAAGATACTTGAGAATCAAAGTACTAAGTTTAGGACTCAACCGAGTGAGTCTCCAAAACTGATCTTGTCTACTCAATTTATTATAGTTCCTAATCTTTTTACAGTAAAAGAACTTTACAGTCTTTGATCTCTTTTAAAGTTAGGATGAATTGTTGCTTGATTTTTTCGGGCGTATCGAGTTGTCGGCTGCTGAATGATCTGATGGGTCAACAGTAGCAAACACACAGTTGTCAGAAATCTTAAAAAGATGAGGGCTATAAAGCTGTTATTATTAAACTTTTGAATGTGCTATGTATAAATTAACTATTTCGAATAAACTTTTAATAATTAATCAAAAGACCATATTATCTCTAAATTAATTTGTTAATTCTTTGTTAATAATATTGCACATGTAAATAGTTGCTTCTATTACTAATTCAATCAGGTGAATTTCAAAAGTGTTTAAAACTCTTAAAGTGTTGAAGTGCTTAAAACGTGGATAAAACAAAATCCTAATCGTATTCAAAAGTCCAGTAATAAATTAAAACCGGCCATTATCAATACATTAGATAGATAACAGAAACCTTTAATTCTTTCTGAAAATTAAATTATTTTGACGAAATCGGAGTTCCTCTTTATGGGGAATGAAAATAAATTGTGTGGTTTGACGTCGGCTATAATTTGAAAACAACTTTTTTGGGTCAGCATCCGTCATCAAGGAGTAGACAACTCATAAAGCAAAAGCCGGGTGTCGGTTTCTTTGGCCTGTCGATTCACCGCTGAGGCTTCTAATTCTACGATGGTGTTGCGAGACATTTCGGCTTCCGCTGCGGCTTGGAAAAAAAGAACACACGGGGCGGTCTGGGTTTCGGCAACCTGCTTCTAATTAACTGTGGGCAAAGATTCCCGTCAATCAGTGTATCGACCGCACGCGGGAACCCGACGGATTTACAGGAAAACGAAGGAATAGTTCTTAGGACCCACCCTTCGTCCGTGCAACAGACTGGAATGTCCGATACTAAACAAATTATACAGTAAACAGATATCAGACTCGCCTTAAAATTTAGAAAGAAAATCCTTATTCATGGCTTTGCTAAATTATTTCATTGCTTCACATAAAATAAGTAAACTAATTGTACAATGTACAGATAGGTAAATGTATTCAAAAGTAATTTATAATATTTAATGTTTACTTGAAAGCACATTATGTATATTTATTTTGTGATATAATATTTCTTTTAGAAATATATTTGTTGTTTTCCATAATATCAAAACGAGGAATTAAACTTTTATTTCTGTACAGATGTTAAGAGTTTAAGAAGTTTAAGATCTGATTTATGGTCATGTTACAGTTGAAGAGATGTTACTCTGCTTCTGTTCATAATAAGTCAAGCTTCCTGATAGAAATGAAATCGACAGGAATAAAGCAATCAAATTTAAGATTTATGAAATGCTTTTTTTTTTTTGTAAATTACATTTTCACGGGACAAGATAGGTTTTCTCGTTTATCTGTATTTACTTAATTTAATATTACTTAGCCTTTTCATTTTATTGTATATCCTCAGGAAAATCTCCGAGAAATGAGTGTTATGACGATGTTATAAGTGTGTCTCGACTAACACTGAATTTTAATATATATTTTTGTGTGTATACTGGGTGGCCGTAATTAAAGAGGAAGTGTTTAGAGCCCAATTACCAAAAATCTATTGGGACAAATAGATTGTTTGACAACCACTTTTGTCGTCTTGTAATTAATTTTAATTTTTAAAATTTTTTACTTTCAATTTTTTTACTTTCAATTTTACTTTTCAAAATTTTTTACTTATGTATATACATGTAAAATACATTTGATTGGGTTCTCTTATATTATTTTAACTTATTTTAGGGTTATAAATATTGTGAATTAAGTATCGGTTTGGAGAAAAAAAAAAATTTTAAACACATATATTTGTTGAGCATAATTCCCTATAGATGGAGTTGTTATCTTGGTCAATTGTACTCTGGGAATTTTCCATTTCGCTGTGCATGATGGTTATTTTCTTGCCATCTTGTTATTAATATATTCTTTGTATTTGTTTTATCTCTTCACTTGAGAATGTGTAATCAATGTATTTTACACGAAACTATAGTCGTCAATTAAAATATTTCTTTCAAAGTACGCAGGTGTGTCGGCTAATTATTGATACTAGAATATGTTCAACACACGTAAATTTGAAATTTTGATCTATTGGGACAAACTCCGTCAAATTTGGTGTGAACACTATTTAGCCCATCGGGTTTTGATTTCTAAAGAAAAAAAAAGTTCAAAGGGGAAAAAATGGAAAAAATGAATTCACGTGTTGAGAAAATTGGGCGTAATAAAAATAAAGAAAGTTTACAATCAACAGTAATTTTTATTTGGTATCATTTACAGCTGTGATTCAATATGTTTTCCTTGTAACTGTTCCAATAACTGCATTTTGTGAACAGCATTTCCTACTGCAAATCGCAACAGATCTTCAGTGATTTGCCTCACGTACAGCGTTGTTCGGTCCTTCCATGCCTCCTTGGTGCAACAAGCTTTTGAAATATCCCCATAATCAAACGTCACAGGTAGTGAGATCAGGCGAATGGGCTGTCCAACTTGTCGGAAACACACAACTAATTATTCTGTCTTCTGTGAAATGCTGCCATAAGAATTGCTATACATCCAATCCAATGTGAGGGGGTGCTTCATCCTGCAAAAATATGGTGGACCCGAGGCCTCCCGCTGTTGAAGTTGTGGAATAACAAAATCAAGCATCATTCGTTGATACCTCACAATATTGACGAAGCAAGTAAGGGGTCCATTTGGTATTATTTCTTCATCATCAATACGGACCGATGAGGAACGAAGCCATACCATACTGACTTTCGAGGAATTCAAAGGAATCTTCTGAGAAACATGAGGATTCTCCTATGCCCAAATGCAACAATTCTACGTGTTTTTATTACAATTCCGTTAAGATTAAAATGTGCCTCATCACTCCATAGTGTTCCAAGGCCATACATCCTTGACTTTCAGAGAACATCAGAGAAAAGATCAGACGAGCGTCTGCATCTCCTCGAAGCAGTTGTTGAGTGTGGCTGATGTTGTACGGGAAAAACTTCAGTTACGCAAAATTTTCCACACTGTTGCCCAAGGCATATCTAATTGCCTGGATATTGCCTGTGCACTGCTGGACGCGTATCATCGTTTGGTTGCAGCACTTATAACGATCCCGTATTTTCAAATCGCAAAATCATTTTTCGTAAATTCGTGATTGTCGCTGGGCCTTTCCTTAAATTCTTCAACCTCCGGTATTCAACCTTCAGAACAGCGACAGAAGCAATTTTTTTTTTTTTGTAGTAAGGCTTTTCCAGCAAAGCATGATCACGTAAATTTAGTATAGCGAAGGTTCAACATCAAAGCCCCACAGCGCAACCATAGCGCATCAATCGGACCTAAACACGCTGTTCCTTTTTAATCTTTTTACATCCTTCAATCTATGACATCAGTTAATAATATCTGCATATTTCCGTGCTTCCAGTGCCATTTTTTTTCCTCCTGGTGGCGAAATTTTGAACTAAATTTTTTTTTCTTTAGAAATCAAAATCCCATGGTCTAAATAGTGTTCACACTAAATTTGGTGGAATTTGGCCTAATAGGTTTTTGGTAATTCGGCCTAAACACCTCTTCTTTAATTAAAGCCTCATGATAAAGGATCTCCAAGAGCTACCACATACCCTGTTTTTCTCAAAACCCACAGGTGTACAGGTTATTCCGTGAAAAGTTTCATTACCAAATAGTACTCAAGGATCGAATGGTGGCGTTGTGGATGTCCGTTAGAAACCGGAAGTGGGGTAATCGGATTCAGTTTTGAAGTTTCAAATTAGAACGTAGGTCATGTGGGGTATCGTTAGGGAGGTCTTTTGAAAAGAAATAACTTTTTTCTCTAATTTCCTTCTTTAGTCACAATTCAGAAAAACTAAAATGATGGCGCTTGACGTCAAGATAGTCATCCGAACAATTGCAGATGTTAACAACAATGAAATTGACAATAGTCCATCAGTTCTAGATGGTGCTCTAGATTCTTCTTTATTAAAATTTTAACATAAAAATACAGAAGATGTGTCATCTGAAACACAGGACGTATCGAGAGGTATGTCGAGAGGTGCTCAAAATCTCCACCGCCTTGTGCCAAACACCGTTGGCCTTTCTTTCAATACGTATGAAATCACACGCAGAACTTCACCACGGCTGAGAGGCAGATAAGCTTCTGTAATTCGGTGTTCCATGTCGTCCCTTGTCAACGTCTTTAACTCGTTCTCACAGAAGAAGTCTAATAGAGACAAATCAGGAGAGCGAGATGGCTAGACTACAGGTCCTCCTTGTCCAATCCCACGTCCAGGGAACAACTGATCAACAACTTGTCGAACCATCACTCAAACGTGAGCTCGACAAGTTGGAGACCAGTTGCTGAAAGTTCGATCAGTACCGAAGAGCAAAACAAACCACATTAATATAAGACTGTCAAACAGTGGCAGCCAACAGTTACAATCACGACTACCGACATGTGTTCCAGTTCAAAACATCTTGTATTTCCTTTCCACATTTACTCTGTGTTGCATATTTGAACACTGATTGGATCACTGTCAATTTCACTGTTCCGATGACTATCTTGATGACAAGCTCCATCATTTTAGGTTTTCCTGAATTGTGACTAAACAAGGAACGTTAGAGAAAAAGAGTTTTAATAAAAATCTTTCTTTTCAAAAGACCTACCGAACGATACCCACACTACCTGTGTTCTAATTTGAAATTTCAAAACTGATCCCGATTACACCCACTTCCGGTTTCTACAGGACATCCACGATGCCACCATTCGATTCTTAGGGTACTATCTGGTAATGAAATTTTCACGCGAACAACCTGTACCGGTACCATGTGATTTTTGATGAAAAAAAACAAGGGATACGTGTGCTGTTGAACACCGTGTGTACATTTTTAAACTTTGCTTAAACGTTAAATATTTCAAGGCCTCTGAGGAAAAAAAAGTTACTTGTAGCATAATTTGATTATACGAATCAGATCTCAAAATTGGATAAATTGACATTTCTCTTACAATTTTTTTCGTAATACTTTAATAGCACATGATAGCGTATGTGTTACGTTAGATGTTGACTGTTGAGTTCAAATATTATTTTCTTGGTCTGAAACACCAAGATTGTATCAAGATTGATCATAAACACCATAAGATCACATTTTCATTGTGTTAAGCAGACTACGGCGAAAGGGACTGAAATCAGTATTTTAATGAAAGAGTCTAGTCCTTTTGCTAAGACGTTTTGAAACATCTATTCTGGAAAAAGTAAACTACTGAATGTCTAAAATACAACACTATTTAAGTATAGAATTAATTATAATAATTGTAATGATGTCATGCAAAACTTCATTTTAAAGTATAGAAGTTTAAACTGTTATTTTCAGCTTTAATTCAGACTAATACATTTGATTTGACGATTTCCTGGCATCTCTGAAGTAAGTTTGATTCTGTGATATGCAAAGCTATTTCTTGACTGTATCTAACACTGCCTTGGGTTCAAAGCTCTGAGTATAGACCTCAGCTATTCTTGCATAGTAGTATCTAATTGTTTTTTTTGTTTTTTTTTTTGCTTTTTTGTCGATTACTGTATTTATATTTCGTAACTACTTATATTATTAATTTACCATTCCGTAAAATTATTAACGTAGATTTGAAGAAATTATTTTATTAAAAACAAAATAGTGAATTCTCTTAAAGTAAGTTGTAAGTTCCTGTCTATTAATACCCTTAATAGATAGGATAAAGATCCAAATCTTAACGCATAAATGTTAATAAATTTATTACAGGTCTAAATCATCTAGTGGCTTTGGGGGATTAATTTTGAAATTATAGTTTGTTTGTTTTTTTAATTTTTCTTTTTGTTTGAGAGAACTTATGATACAGAAGCAAATGCTTCTACAAACATTTATTTTAAATAACAATGGGTGAGACGATATTACCATATATTTTATTAACTATAAAATGTAAGGAACTGTGTAGTTATATATAGTAGCTTATATGAACTTTATATATGAACTTTACTATGTGAACTTTAAGCAACCTTTTCAACTTTTAAATTTTATGTTCAGTTTCAAACCAGTTATCCTTGCATCTTCGGATCTATGACACCTGCTTGAGTAGCTGTGACCACCTATCACGATTAGAAAGAACTGAGGATAGGATAACAGAGCACCTTCAAGTAGACATAATGAGAAGAGGAACTAAGAAGACAATGAGATTCATTGTAAAATTCATTGCTCAACTTTATTTGTAAAATATTCGAATTGAATACTTATTATTGTTGTATATAATAAGTGTACAATGATATCAAAATGATAAGTATAATAATAATAAACTACCTTACTTTCATGTGGAGCTAATGAACTATTTTAACAGAAATACTCAAAGACCGAGAATGTTCAAGAAACTTGAATGAGATCTTATTGCTTTTCAAATTTTCAGACAATTTTAAGACATTTTTTAAATTTTCACTCCAATTAAGTAGGACAAATAATTCTTCTAAGGTCACTTAGTTGTTCGTTAGCCAAGATTTACTGATGAACTTTAAAGTTTCCTTCTATTTCATAAAAAATACAGTACGAATTAAAAAAAACAACAAAACAATAGGGAATGAGAAGAAAAACAAAGTATAACAGACCTTTTTTTTTAATAAACTAACTACTTAACAAAACAATTAAAAGTATTTCGGAAACGCAACACTAGGAAAAATAAACCTCCTTTCCAAGAAAAGAATGAAGGAAATTCAATTGTATTTCCATTTTATAGCAAAACAGTTCATACACAGAAATTGAATTCAATAAAACCGAAAATAGAACAGAATTAGGAAAAAAACTTTTTTTGTGGCTTGTTGATCTTCTCACTGCAGTATAATTCTTTTAAAACGATAGGAAATTTAGAAAGGCAAGGAAAGTTTTATTAAATTTCCAATAAATTAGCTACTAAGAAGCCTAATTAAACAATGTCAATAATGATAGGTCTAAATAGCTTTCTTAACTAAGATGCTTCTGGATGTTCTTCTTTTGAAATCTGATTCCATTTCTGCTTTCAAAATTATTTTACAATTTGTAGGACTTCATTGAATTTGTCTTTCTTAGTTAGAAGCTCATCAAACAATAAATGGACGAAACTGTCCAAGATTGATTTCTTAGATTCTAAAGCGCCCTGAAGCCCTCCATTCTTAAGTTTTGTCTCTGGCTTCCGATGAAATAGTCGTCAGGGACAATTGTAGTTACTGCTAACCTACAAATTTGTAAATATTTTTTTAAATGTATCAGTGTGGCTGTTTCCTGTCATTTATAATTAAAGAGATATTTTGTCTGGAAGGATGTGTTCTAGAGTTATTGTAATCATTACGGAGGAGAGAAAGTAACACTATATAGAGTTCATCGTAGTTAAATCTCTAATATCTAATTTCACATATTGAGGAACTAGGAAGGAAACAATTATTGTGTTTTAAACGATTTCCTCGTGTAATAAACATTCTGTTTATTAATCTAACATCTGAACCAGTCTTGTTTTTTTACCATTTATCAATTAAATCTTTACAAAAATGGACTTTGCGAGAACTTTTTGAAAAGTAATAAATATTGTCTGTAACGTCTTAAAAATTTAAGTAAAAGGATTAACATGAACCTGATCAAAGAAAGTTATAAAAAAAAGAAAAAAAAAAAACTCGTAGGTTAAGCAATGGAAAGTAAAAATGACTATTGAAGGATATTCAGCGTCACTATCAATGATTTATGTGAATAGAAAAGCAATGATTTGGGATAATAACTAGAATTATTAGACGAAATGTTATAGAGTCATAAATAGTTACTAAAATCTGTTTGGAAGTTTACTTGTCAGGATAGAGGATGCTGTTACAATTAAAGTTAAGTTTAAATCCGAAATATAAGTAATTATCCGTTAAAACTCATTAATAGAAAAGCCAACATCGAGTTAAAAAGCTTTTACATTGTCTTTTACTTCGTAATCCTAGAATTAAAGAGTTATGACTGCAAAGCAATCTCCTGAATTATTCTTTAGAAATTAAAAAAAAAATATTAAAATTATTAAGGAAATAGTGACTTCAAAGCTAAAGCCACTGACACAATCTGATAGCATTACGGTAATATGATTTGCAAAATTTTCTCGCTACTACAAATTTTAGCCATTATTTTTACAAGCGCTGTTACCAATCTTGCTCTGAAATGCCACAGAAGAAAACTTGTTCTTAATCTATGCAGATCTTCAACTTCAAAACTACAGAATTAAAAACTAAAATTGGTATTCAAGTCTAAAGTTAATGCCCACTATTTTACTTAATCGGCCTATTTGAACTTCAGATTTTATTAGTCACATTCATAAAAGTTTTGAGTAATCACTTCCTTGATTTTAAGAAAGATAGAATGACTTTAAACAATGTTCCGAGGTTACTTAAACAAAAACACACGCATTTTGTTTTCTTTGAATGCATTATAAAACATAGCAAAGATTTTTTTTTTTTGCAATTAAAATATGTCTACTTTTTTTTCTATCATAGAAAGATGACAATTGTATTGCTTCAGGCTAGCACAAAAAGTTTAATTGTCATACCTTTAAACATCGCAAATAAGTCATTGTTGTAAGTAGGGATTTAGAATTTTCTAAATCTTTATCTTCCACATTTATCTTATGACAAAATTCTGCAATATTTTGACTAATTCTTCAAAAATTATTTTTGTCAAAGAAATGAAATATTTGCATTAATTAAGAATGTATAAAACCCTTCCACAGATTTTGATAATAATATAAATAAATCATTGTTAATGGTTTCTTTAAAGAATAGGAAATTAAAGATGTCATTTACTGTTTCAAGAAAAAAAAATAATGTAATGGTTTATTTGCATTAAAACAGATTGACGATCTGAATAATTTTAATGAATGATAATATTAATCTCTCTTCCAACAAATAATTCTGTTATCCCTTCTTCTTTTTTATTTTTTTTCCTAAATACTTTTCATCAGTTATACGGCTATTCGTTTAATTTTATTTATTCACAAATAGTTATTTTCCTTCATAATAATCAGTTTGAAAAATCTTCTCTTCCTAAAATCTCATCGACATTTCTGTTTGTTTTTATTCCATCACTTCTTTTTTTCAATCTCGAAGTCCTTTTGTTGGTCTTACGTTTGGTTAGGAATATCAATGCATGACCTAATGTAAAAGGGTTCATTCAACCTATATAAGATTTTATAATTTTTAACATAGCCTACTGATGATGATACTTAGAATAAATATCGAAACTTTATTTTAACATTGCTTTTTTATTAATATTTTAATTTCTGGCGCATGGTGTGATTCTTAAACAATAATTACAATGAATGATAATGTAAATTGCTTTTTATAGGAATTTGTTGAATTTGCATCAAGCCTAAAATCCTCAAGTGATTGCTTATCCAAATACGATTTTATTCAGTCGAGAGATGAGGGCTACTAGAAAGGTATAGGCTGACCAATGAATCCTCACAAGTAATGCGGTAACTGCACGAAGAAACTTGTGTCTGATTTTTTTAAAGTTAAGAATAATTAATGTGACTCAGTATGTCAATGGCTACAAGATACTTTATTTCCGAAAACTGACACGTTGAGAGATCTCCAACCATCAAAGATCTTTCCCATTATCCTAATAACATCAGCAGATAAATTGGAATGCATTTGACCTTATAAACTTCCAGATGATTAACAGTTTATCCATTATCCAATTCTTATTCCTATCACATCACATTTCTGTTTATAATTCGAACGAATGGGATCTTTCATCGATTGGCGATTTTTTTGAATCGTAACCTGTGGTTCAAACAGAAAACATATTTTTACGATGTTTGAATAAACAACAAAAATTGTCAATACTGAAATACTCTGTCATCATTTTCATTTCTGTAAAAAACATAGCAATATTAAATAACGAATTCAGTTCAAATTAATCATTCGAACATAACTTCAGTAAAGGATTTAATGTGCATAAGATTCTGAAAATAAAAGAAGAAGGTGCCTTGAACTCTAAGATGAAAGAGTCTGAACCAACGGAAGAATACAAGGAGTTACTGCGGTTGATGAATAATAAATAATAATAAAACAAATCAGATCACTACAGTTCAGTTCATGACAGAAAAGCTTTCGTAATTTCCTTGTGGATTGATGTTTCCAGGACGTAACAATGCCATCTATTGCTAAGATTCGTAACTGAATCTTATAAATATTACGAAAACATTCTGGTTTCGACAATTACGAATACATTTCTATGTTGTGGTTATTATTATTTTAATAATTAAAAACTTTCCACACTATTCTCCTTGCTTGGCTATGCAAAGTCACAAAACGACGCCATCTTGGGCTGACTGCTCGGAGTTCAAGTTGATGACATCATGACCTTTATTCCAGACAAAATCGATCGCTACGTAATGACCATATGTGGCAAACTTTTTTTTTTTGAAAAATACTGTAGACCCAAATAATCTGAGGTTTTGATGTTCAAACGCAGGTTTTCAACATCTTTCCTTTTTTTTATATTTTCTAAAACAAGTATATTTGTACTGTTCGGTTTTGTTTACGAGAGGCTTCAACGCTTTTGCGCATGCGTCAGGTCTCCTTCGATTTCATGAAAATAGGTGTGAGGAGAAACAAAGAGGGGATGTTTGTAGTGTTAGTTTACTAGTAGCTGCATTTGCAAATATTGCGCTTTTCGGGAAAGAATTACGGAAAGAATAAATACTATTGCAAAAATAACAGGTACTAAAAGAAAAACAGGTCTTAGGAAAGTGCCCATCTCAACGGATCACCCCTTTGCGGAGTAGAATCGTCCGTCAGTTTAAGTTCTCGCTTTTGAAAACGAACAGTAATTCTATTAACATCTCATCTATTATTATTATTCAAGAGATCTCTGCTCATCTTCCCTACTGATGTCATTCTTTTGATGATTCTGTTAAGGATATTTTGAACAAATATTAATATTAACCGGTTAAGTAAAATCGAAACAATAATTTTGATTTATTTCCAATTATTAAAAACAAGAAAGTAGCCACTAAATATCATATTTGCGTTTAATTCGAGAGCGTCGGACTGACCTTCCGAACCTCAACTATATCCAGATAATTGCGAATAATTATGAGTCTATGCCTCCAGCATCCTGATAAGAGTGTTTGGACTGTAAGTCCTTTAACGTTTACCTACAAGAAATGAAACGATAGTTCTATGTTAACAACTTCTTTATATCTTCTTTATTTATGATATTTATGTTAATCTGTCTCAGAGTTATTTATATTATTACAAAGAATTATTATTGAATTTTTATTAGCACCAGGGCCGGACTTAAAACACCCAGGGCCCCTAGGCACTTGATATTTGCGGCCCCCCCCCCCCATCCCGAAAATCTACAACCAAAAAAAAATAAAAAGAAAAAAAAATCGGAATCTCCAATTCAACAACCTCCCCCCCCCAAAAAAAAATACGGCGGGGTCCTTTGGCTGGCTGGGGTCCCTAGGCCCGGGCCTTCTAGGCCTAGGCGGAAATCCGGCCCTGATTATCACTTGTCATTGTTACTTGAATTAGTTCAATTATGTTACCTGAAAGATTTTGATACTTATATTAACGTTAATCGTCCAACGAAATGGTAAAATGATTATTTCAAAAAATTCGATAAGAATTTCTTGACAATTTTTGAGGCAAAACTTGCTTTATTAAATAATAACACTTACAGCCAGTGAATATTTACAGAGAAAGGAAATGAAGCAGGGCTTGTTGAAAATTCCATTTAGAAGGTTCTAGAAAACTTCTATCATCATGTACAATAGGGCTCAAATTTTGAATGTGCGTTGTTGAAAAAGGTACAGACATGGCTCATTTAAGGCTCTCGAGGTACAATGGTGGAAGACTTGTTTCGCTGCACGATCCTATCTCTTGTGGGTTCAGAATATCTTCAATGCGGAATTCTCTTTTGAACTCAACAACTTGAGTATTTTCAGACTACGTTAAGAAGACCTATTTTTTTTCCTTTCCTGCAAACGGTGATCGCTTTCAAAATTCTGTTTGGTTGTTTTAAGAATTCTGGAAATGAGAAATAACTGTTATGAACATGAAATGTCTGAGGGATTTTATTGTTATATAATAGGTTAAGAAGAAGAAATGCAGACGTCTTCTCTGAAAGTAATAATTGAATATTACTAAAGAAGCAGATTGCTAAGACGTGTTTTTTTTTTTTTTTTTTTTTGGAAATGCCGCCAGAATATTGTTTATAATCAGATGCGAATCATATAAAAATCCCATGTAAAGTTTGGTTGATTTATTATTAAATGGTGTAATTTGGAACTTGCAATAAACGTGCAGCTATTGTCTGAAACTATTCACTATTATTGACAGAAAGTGAAAGGCTGAGAAAGACATAAGGTATTGAAATAAAATTCAAAATGTACGTACCTTTTGATACAGGAAATTGAAAGAAATCAGTTAAAGAGCACGAAAAGTCATCAATTTCTTACCATATAATATGAATTGTGCTAGCTTGTACATGGTTTTGAACAAAGTAGATAACGGACTTGTCGGGTAACTATTAATCAAGGAAAGATCTGATGAGCGTGCAGGCCAGGACAGAGGAGGAATTTTATCGAATTATTGAGAAGGAACGCAAAGCATGGGATAGAACTTCTCCTGTTGAATAAAGCCGTTTGGAACCGTTTTTCTAGAAAAGTAACAGTCTCAAAAATTTATTGATTAGGCCTAATAGCTATTCAAAACCAATATCACCCAACACCTTAGTTCTTCGTATTTGACACTCCAAAACGTGCAGCTTCTGCAGTACCATACCGTTGCCATTCCAAGATGCAATTTTTGATGTATCATATTCACTATAATTTCTTTGGAAAACAGTGAAGCCTACCACGTCCAAACTCCAATCCAGTACAGGCATTCGTGATACCTTTACAACCGGTGGAATCGGTGCTACTGTTTAAAGAAAGCAACGAATAACTTATTAAACTCCATGCTTCGATGAACGACGTGGCTCAGAGCTTAAATTAGCGGCTAATATCTTACTTTCGCTGTTGAAGCTTGAAGTTATGGGACGTCGTTTTTCAATCAGATAACGTGTGCGGGAAAATGATGGTTTTTCGTTCATTGGGTCGATCATCCTCCAGAATTTATCTATCTATCTATCTACCTATCTATCTATCTATATCTATTCATAGCATTGCTCGAACTGCATTCCTCGATGATCTCTAATACTGACATCCATTTTTTTGACAGACCCAGTGTTTGATCTCTGTCCTACAACTTGGCATAATCTTTTATCAGCATTGAAAGACTGAGCACAACCAATAATAGCAATATAAAATTTTTAGAATTACGAAAACTCATGACAAGAATTTTTAACAGCACTTTTAATATTCTTTTGTTATCTAAGAATATAATGAAATTAGAGGAGATACCACTACCAGATTGTCAATTTTATAATTGAAAATTCCAAATCTATTATTTCCCGCTAACATGGCATACATGTAAAAAAAATTGACTTTTAATCAGTGATAATCAAAGTGATGTTTTGGAATAGGTATTTTTTGGGATTGAAAAGAACTTTGATTCTATTTGTCAATTTGCCGGAATACAGTACGATACAAATTCACAGATAATCATATCGTAATTTTCTGGAAATTTATTGAAGATTCTTGTAATATCATAAATCTAAATATTGTACAATCAAAAAAACTTTTAAGATATTTTATATTTGAAAGTTGGATTGTAATTTTTACTAAGACTTAGTTACTGCAATAAAAATTAACACATTAATTAAAATATTAAAACATTTAAAAAAAACTAGTTATTAGTTT
>JAFIDM010012231.1:111554621-111571991 GCA_023159025.1 Thereuonema tuberculata
CAGCACCAGAATAAACAAATTGCCATTCTGAATCAATTATCGGGGGGGTGGGGGGAATTGGGGACGGCCGTTTCGTCCTTCATTTATATTCTTGCCGTTCTGGGTCTTTCATCGAGATAGGCGGATTGGGCTGATGGGTCCCAGGAAGGACGAAACGGCCGTCCCCGATTCCCCCCCGATAATTGATTCAGAATGGCAATTTGTTTATTCTGGTGCTGTCTTTTGTCTTCGTTTTATTGTTTTGTAGTTTATTGCACAGCACGTTAAATTTATTATTCAAAATAGTACAGTTTGTTCTCCATAGTTTCTGAAATTCTCGAAGCAAGGTTTTGTGGTCATCCAAATGTAGATATGGGTCAGGCTTTTCAGTTAGGGCACAAACATTATGTTTTTAATATTTCTCTGAATTCATCGTTGTATTGTTGGTAAGAGGATCTCTATTTGTTGGTAAAATGAGCACAGCTTACTTAATGTGAATGGACGCCTGTATTTTTACCTGAGTAAGGTATTTGTACAGATATTGCTGCACTTCTGTCACCCATTGAATTTGCTCGTTTCTGAGAAATGTCTCCCTTAGGACACGACGCCGCCCGCCCTCTGGAAACTGGTCTCAGTGCTCTCTAAAGGGACAATGGCGACTCATTTGGAACGAAACTCAAGAAAGGTCAATAGAAATTCGGAGAAATTCAAAGACAGGTCAACAGCACCTTTAAGTTGATTTGTCGGTCGCCACATACTTTCGAAATAACTTAGAAATTGCTTTTAAGTTTTCTTTCTGAATCGTTCCTTAGGACATTCTTGCTATTCGTAAATCCATGTAGTTGACAGTCATTGTGGTCACTTCATTTTCTCAGAAAGCTTCGAATGTAATATTTCTACGTTTTGATTCGTCCAAACATGTTTTTTTTTTTTAAGTTTGCTTTTGATTTTGTTTTTTTTTCCTGTCGATAGTTTCTATTTCATTAATGTATGTTTGACAATATTTATAAATTGACAATTTGCAAATAGCTACCGTTTGCTTTGTTTTGTTTTTTCATTGATTTCTGGGAAATGCAGTGCCATCTGGTGGCGATTTTCATCGTGACTCTCATACATGAAACGTATTTAGAAGATCTTTTAATATTTCAATGCATCAAATTAAGTTCAAAAGTATACTCTAAATAATCTAAAATAAAGAATTAAAAATCAATATTAAGTATTATGCGAAATCGTATAATATTTTGTTAATCGTAAAGTATATTTTAAAATATTTCCAATTTACTATTCTCTTTAGTTTAAGAATTTATTTTATGAAAAACATTATTTCCTTTACATGCTGAGTTAATAAGAATGCGACAAAGCGTATTTTAAAGAGAATCAACGTGAAAGTTTAGCTTGCTTCTGGTTCCCTGTTTCAAATAAAAATTTATCTTCAAAAACTTTTTTATCTTTCAGGTTTACATCACTTTGTAAAATCATCATCTTTAAGGTAACTGAACATAAAGGAAATAATATAGCATTCTTTTCAACTGCCATCTATTGGAATTTTGAAGAAACAACAAATATCAATACATAGAAAAAAAACTCGGGTTTTAAAGCCAAACTTTATATCTTTAAAATATCTTGAGAGCATCAATAGCTTTATTAGTATTGCAAAAAAAAAAGTAAATAAAAAATAAAAAATAAATAAATAAAATTGAACTTTATAGGGTAGGATACGATGAGGGAATAATAATAACTTATTTTGAATGAAACTAAAGAAGGTTGAAAATAACAACAGCAATGCTTGTTTTGCTTCAGTGTAACAATGATTTTAATTATCATTATGATTTTATTCATTAAGAAAGAAAGAAAGATAGTATGCATATTTTTAAGTTAATTTTTTTTAATTAATTCTGGAAAAACTTATCGTAGTGGCGCAGCTTAGCCACAGCTGCTTTTGCGCCATTAAACCCCAACCAACAACAACAACAACAACTTATCAGTTTTTATTTAAGTTCAAAAGTCACATCTATAGCATTGAATAGGATCATTTTCAATGATAGGAATTCGATATTCTTAGAAATTTGGTAAATTTGAAGATTGACAATCAATTCGAAAAATCGGAATAATTTTATTTATTTATTTATTTATTTATTTATTTATTTATTTATTTATAATCATGGACTTGCCGCGAAACCTTTCTTCGAGAACTTATAATTGAAAAGACTATTCTTGGAATATCATTAATTAATATCTATTAGATAAGGAATATTAATCGAATTAATGTTGCATTACTTAATTTATTACAATAATAATTTTATATCCCTAAAGAGATCTAACATTTTTTTTGTTTTCCCGAAATACAGTGAAACCTTCGAATAGCGGACAGTCACGGGACCGGAAGTTTCGTCCGTTATTGGGAGGTGTCCGCTATTGGGGAGGACTGTCTTTTTTTCATTTTTTAGCTTATAGAATGTCATTTAATGAAAAATTACGTACATTCTTAAATTTCTACAATTAATATTGCCCTATGAGAAAATATGAACAATTGAAAACTGTTTACTATTTTCCTTTTTAAATGAATGCTAATCCATTAGTCTTACTTAAAATAATGACAAAATTAATTACAGTATTAATTTTGTCATAATTTTAAGTAAGACAAACGGATTAGAAAATTAATTTTATTAACTAAAGTAATCAGTTAACAGAGTTTGACATTTCTTTTTTGCATTGAAAACATGTTTCTCAATATGAATATTTAAATCGTTTAACTTTGCAAGGCCTTCAGAGTCCCCTTTGCTTCCAATGCCTTTTCTTGCAATAATGGCTCACTAATGGGAATGTTTTTTGCTCGTGCAGCACAAAACCAATCGAAGACAAAAGAGTCGATCGCACTTGTCCCGTTTCCGAACTTTGATGTGTTTGGAGTTTTCGTTGGAGTTCGTGATCCATAATTTCAAAATTTCCTCTGGACGCTACGTCTTACTGTAGCCTGATTCTATTGCTTTTGAAAAACAACACAAGATCGTTCATTTTCTTTAGAATGTTGTCCATTATTGGGAGTGTCCACTAATCGGAGGTCAATACATGGAAACGTCTATATTAAGGGACTGGGGATTGCAAAATTGTCCGCCATTGGGGGGGTGTCCGCTTTTCGGGAGTGTCCGTTAGTGGAGGTTTCACTGTATAAAGGACAGAAAATTTACTATTCGAATACGTGAACTTTGCTTTTGTTTTGTTTTTTTTGTTTTTTTATTGATAAAAATTTAGTTTTCGTGCAACAGTAATTCATTTAATTTTTTATAAAGTCTTAAATTAAAAAGACGAAAGATCTTATATTAAAAACGATAAAAGAAAATCGGTGATCTTTGTTAAGAAACATTTTATTTGTTTTATTTATTCTTCTGATTGATCAAAGCTAAATTTCTAACAAAAAACATTTCGACATCAAGGAAATCAACCCGAAAACTATTACAACATTACATAACAAGAAAAGGACATCGCGACATTCCTGAAAGAAAACTTAGGAAATATTTAACTATTTAATTTTTTTTAAATAATCATTGAAATGAAAGGCTACTATAGCTCTTGTATCTCTTCCGATAATCAATGAAAATAAAATAATCACTAGCTCACAGTGACGATATCTTTTTTTTTTTTGTAAACTATCATTGCCTTACAAACACTTGCTGAAAAAGACACTACTTAATGAGATGAAGTTGTCATTATCCCCCCCCCCCCCTAAAAAAAAAAAATTAATACAAAAAAAATCTCAGATATTTTTCTATAGGGAGATTAATTTTTCTTATAAACAATCTTCCGACTAAATGTCTCATTAGTCTAAACCAAATCTTAAGAGTAGATTATAAAAGACGCTTTTAACTCAGGAGAAAGAGAAAATTTGGATTCATTATCATACGCCAGATGTTTTCGAGTAGTGACAATGTAGAGTATATCATTAACGAATATTTCTGGTAAATTGTAGACCTGACAGTGTACGTGACAGAGCCGTTCATTCCATTTCATCAAAAACATGTCAATCATTTGATAGATTGTACCAAAATAAAGACAAATGCTTCTGCTGATAAATTTTGATTTAGTTTTCGTTATTTCACATTTTCTTAAAGGTAAAGGTAAAGGTTAATCAAAATGGTGAAAGTTTACTAATTTTCACAAAGCAATAATTTCTTTCTTTCTTTCTTTCTGTATTTGTTTTAAAAAAATGAGTACAAACTAACAGGTAATCAGTTTTTCTCTCTGTTGCGTTGACTGATTAATTTAGGCTGGAATGTATCAACCAAATTTTGCAAATAATTAAGTTTTATTAATTTTCTCACTAATTTTTCATTGGTGAGTTTTTCATTGTTGTATTTATTCCTTTGAGGCACCACTGCGCTTCCGATGTATAATTAAGTTTATATTTCAGTGACCTTTATTTGTCTTTATTTGCATTCATCGTTTTTCCTGTATTTTAAATATTTTTGTGAATTCATTTGGTACATCTCAGGTTATAAATGCACTTGATGGCCAGAATTTATTAACATTCTTTCGAAATTTTGAGATCGGAATTTATTTTTATTAATTAATTTAGAAAATCGTTTCCCGTTTTTATTCCTTAATTATAAACATCTGAATACCTGAATCTGAAATGTACTACTATATTTATTACTTTAGTGTTGAAATTATCTGTCGAAATCACAGTGCTTAAGAGCTGGATATTTGATTTAAAGTGAGTCCACCACCAGAAGTGACACTGATACTCTCTAATTATCATTCTAATCGCCTTCTGTGCCAAACTGACCAGGGTAATTATTACTGGGCATCACCCGACAGGCGTAGGGGGCAGCTCTGCCGCGAGTTCTGGGTCAGGGGCGCGTGAGCACAATGAGAACCCATAAAAAGGGAATCCATTGATTGCATACGTCACGCGGACCCGAAATACGAGCGCGGCTGCTGTCAGTGGGCGGCGGTGGTCGTAAAGCCTGGAACCAAGGGTCTCGAGAAACGGGACCCTGCAATTACAACTGCGGCCGGACACCGTACCCCTCTCGGACGGGCCATAAAATCCCGCCCGGAAGCGGGACGGTCCCCACCTCCTACCCGTTATTCCCCAAGACACGCTGAATTCCCTAACACGGCTCCCCCACTCTGTCTCCCTCTCCTTCTTTTTGGCACAACGAAATACTGCCTTTGAAAACAACAACAGCAAAGTCCCACACATACGCAGCCTTCGGAAATCCGCATTCTCAATCGAAATACGTACTTCTTTCAGAACGCTTTTACTCCAATTGTTTTCCTCAGAAAATAATTTTGGAAGCAATTGTAGTTCCGACTTTAGAATTTATTTGCTCGATTTCAAACTTTATTCAAGTCTCAATTTTAATTGTTCCAGTCCGAAAATGAAAATCTACATTATTGTTTATTAATGTTTAGATTAATAAAAGCTTAAGTTTAATTACGTTTTAAAAAAATTAGAACTACTATTATATATCCTCTAAAATTTCCTTTAATTTTAACTTTTTCGTTGCAATAATTGGATATTTTTCTTTGCTTACTGTATCACATAGTTGAGCCATTTATCACTTATCATCAAGTGATATTAAAATACAGTAAACAAAAAAATATACATCCAAACATCTGTCTAGACTAGAAGGTTCGAGAGTGATATCAGTAAATCACAGCTTACATGTGTTTAGACATTTTTTATTTTTTTTATTTTAAAGATACGACAATGAAGATAATTGTCGTATCTTAATCTACAATTATCTTCATTGTAATAATTGGAAAGACATCTTGAATAAAGCTTACGTTATTCCAATTTTTATTGATGAGTTTCATTTTATGTTTAAAAAAGATGAAGAGAAAATGTAAATATTTGATTATTTTGGTTTTGTTTTGTTTTCCTTTATTAAAATAAGAAAATTAACTAACTTCTTTTGGATTTTCCATTAGAAGAAGGTTCTTAATTAATTTTCCACTGAATGTAATGTTAAAATATTTACATATTAGAAGCTTGTCCGTCTCAGATGTCTGTAGACTTTTATTAACCAGCTAATAATGACGTTGGCGCATACTTTCATTAAGTTTCCTTCAAAAACGAATTGTAATTATTATGATTCAATGTAAACTTAATAGAAAGAAAGTGTCAATGTTAACCACCCAAGAATGGTCCACATAAAGCAGGCTACAGTATTTTATTTCTTATTTCGATTTCAGTTATGATTTGCTATTAAATGGAGAAAAGGTAAAAAGTTTCATTCTTTTCTGTAGAGGACGCTGCAGACTATTCTCGATAGAAGTTATCGAATGTTATTTCTATTTTCTCCATAATAATTCCAAGAACATGCGAAAAAGGAGAAATCAAGGAGAATAAACAAATCAGATTTGAATATGGAACTCTTTATTTAATTTTTGTTTGAGCACCGAAATTAAACAACGTTTTATTATGTCATAATTAATAAACATGATGCAAGTATATTATAAACATCGTGAAAGATCCTTAACTATCCTTAATCACTTCTTAATGTTTATTACAATTTTCATGTCAGTTCTGCAGTCACATACACCGAACATTTCACGTATTTTCATTAAAATAAAAAATGCAATTCACCATAATTACACTGTACTTAATATAAAGAATAGAGAATAGAGTAACATTCGAATGGTGAAGATTTTTCTCGGTCTGAGAAAGTTTTTTTTGATAAAATTACTGCTGCAAATGTAATATAAAGAATAGAGAATAGAGTTAATTTAACTTAAAAAAAAAATTTAAAAAAAGAAAAAGAAATTGATTCCAATACTATTGATTAGAGATTGACTTTTGAAAGGATTTTTTTTTAATTGTCGAAATGCAACTAAAAACAGAAAGAGCTACTTTTAAATATGTTTTCTTTTGCAGCTGTTGACTCTAGCTTCTCTTGTCTAAGGAAATATTGTTTTACAAAAGAATAAATTGATGGTGAAAGACTGCGGATAGAGAAACTTACTGCTCAGAAAAGAAGGTAAATAGGTTAACTACAGGGTGTCGAACCAAACCAGCCCCATTCGGTCTATAATGGAGAAGAGTTCGTCTGCCGAAGGAGCTTAAGAAATTCAATCCATGAAACAAAAACTCATTTTCAATTAACTGATTTAAGATATTCAAAACTTAAGACTTTTTTGAAAACTGTCGTAATTTCGATGATCATAAAAAAACTCAAAATTAAATCCGTAGAGATAACGACTGTATTAGTTAACTGTAGGGAGTTAATTTTGATATTTTAATGATCACTGAAATTACTACAGCTCAAAATTACCCTTAATAACAATGAATTTAAAAAAAAATTATTAAATTTTTAGTTAATTTGCTTATAAAGGGCAATTCATGAACTAAAAATTTAATGATTTTTTTTAATCAGATATTGTTTTATCAGCTTGTTATGGAAACATGTGTTAAGTTCTTCATCAAATAATCAATTTCAATTCATCAATTCAAAGGAAAATATTTCAATAAAACTTTTTCAGATGAGAAATTAGTTGATGTTACACAACTATTGTAGATGTGACTGTATATATATATATATATATATATATATATATATATATATATATATATATATTTCTTTGCGTCAATGAATATTTGATTTAAAATAAGATTATAAAATGTAGAAGTGCATATACAAGAAGTTGAGATTACTTTCAATAGCAACATCAGAAATTAGCGTCTTTGAATTTTTTTTGTGTGATTTCTATCTAAATGGTAAGACTTCGGGCAATTGATTATTTTTTTTAATCTCATTATCTTTAGGCTTAATTTATATTACTAAAATCTTTTATTTCTCTGTGTGTCTGTCTGTCTGGCGCAGTTTTGTGTGAGAATGAAAAATAGAAACAATTTTTACAGTGAAACATCCGCGACAGGAATCGAATCTGCAACCTTCCGATCCGAAGTCAGACACTTATCCATTAGGCCATGGGAACTACAACTCTCTTCGTATTGCTTTTTTGACTTATCTGTAAAAACTGAACTGACTTTGACTGAAAAGTAACAATCTATATTACTAAAATCTTTTATTTCTCTGTCTGTGTGTGTGTCTGTCTGTATGGTGCAATTTTGTGTGAGAATGGAAGATAGAAATAATTTTTACAATGAAACATCCACGTCAGGAATCGAACCTGCAACCTTCTGATCCGAAGTCAGACGTGTTATCCATTAGGCCATAGGAACTACAACTCTCTCCACATTGTTTTTTGACTTATATCTCCTTTCCCTTCCCCCATCAATAAGGAATTTATTCAACCTTTTTTTTGAAACTCAAGATTATTTATTTATTTCCCATCCGTCAGTTTATTTGTAATTCGAAACTGACAATTAGAACTATAATTGCCGAAACGTTGCAATATTTTAAATATTCTTACTTAACCAAATTCTATGTGATATTGAAAATAAGTGCGTGTACACAGCAAATGTTGAAGTAAGAAGCACTCTTTTTTTGAGGTGGAATACCGAAAAAATCACTATTTGTAACTCAAACATCATCAATATTTGTAACTCAAACGCTACTGAAAAGTGACAATTAAAATTAAAATGAGATTCAAAAAAGAAAGAAGCAGTACTTCTATTAGGTAGAATATTGAAAAATCACTATTTGTAACTCAGAAACCATCAATATTTGGAAAACAAAAGCCACTGAAAAGTGACAATTACAATAAAAAAGAGACTCAAAAAAGAAAGAAGCAGTATTTCTATTAGGTAGAATACTGAACACTATTGTAACTCAGAAACCACTGAGAAGTATCAATTGGAATAAAAAAAAAGAGTCAAGAAATAAAGATGCAGTATTTCATTAGGTAGAATACTGAAAAATCACTATTTGTAACTCAAAAACCATCAGTATTTCTAACTCGAAAACCACTGAAAAGTATCAATAGGAATAAAAAAAAAAGAGAGTCAAGAAAGAAAGATGCGCTATTTCTATTAGGTAGAATACTGCTCATAAGTTAGACGTCTTAGCCATTAGACCACGAGGCCTACATTCTAATCTCTATAAAAAATAAAAATATATCGTAGATATATGATTTACACGCTGGTTCTAAAAGCAATCGTAGATTCAGAGAATATAGACATCAAAAATTAAATTAAAAAAAAAAAAAAACTTTTAAAAAATTTTAGTTTTAGTTTCTTTGATGTAATTTGTGTGCGTGTGTTTAATAAATAAAAAGTTGTTTTCCGTTACATAAGCGAGGCTTCCGGAGCGAAGCGACGGGTAGCCGACTAGTTTGTATAAAAATAAGAATACTTAATTAAATCAAGGATTGTGGGAAAAGTAGTTGTTGATTTAACATAATGGCAATGGTTTAACGTGACCTAATGATGACTTGGTCTTAATCTGATTGAAAAGGAGATGGAGAACAACTTTTTACCATTGGCTAAGATTTTATCTGTCCAGGCAAATAATTTTTTGATTTCTTGTCACAACTATGATGATGCTATAGATAGATAGATAGATATTCCACGGGGGCCACAATGGCCCATGGGGACGCTTGAGGTAAGGCTTCCAACGTTTCAAATGCCCATTTCAGGTGGGCGGGTGATCGCTCGCCCTCCCGTACCCTAGGGAGAGAAACCAGGCCACGCATTCTACAGACGGCGAGGTGGATCCTAGGATCTGTTAGAAGTGAATTCAAAAATGCCCGACCTCCACCGAGGTCGGGAATTGAACCCAGCTCCTCCAATCCTTACAAGCCAAGTGCCTTATCACTTGACGATGCTGTGACGCTGCCTAAGTCTTTTCTTCGCTACATCCTTAAGATCCATAAATATTCCAAATTAATATGGACTTGCATTTGATTACATTAAATCTATCTAATTTCAGCAAATTAGAAATTAGAACAAATAATGAAATCTTATTCGTCTAAAACTTATCTTCTTTTCTCTTATTCTGCAATAGCTGGAAGTTAGTTTCCAAATAGCTTAAGTATTTTATCTGTGCTTAAAAAAACTCATTTTAAGAAAAAAAAATCGCATTTGTAAATTCATTAAAAATTCTTTATTTTTTTGTTTTTGTTTTTAAATATATTTCTCTCTGAAAAAGAAAAATAGCTAAAATAACTTACTTTTTAAAATCAATATAATAGAAACAGAATGTAAGAATTTGTTTCCCACACTGATATAACTTTAAATTTCTTAACTAATAAAAGAGCATTTGATTTTGTTAGGAATTGGAAATCTAAATGAAAAAAATTATCACGTACCGTATAGATTTTTTTTTTTTTTTACAATATCATCAACTTGAATGTATCAAATCATATAAATCAAATATATATATATATATATATATATATATATAACATGAATATACTTATCTTTTTAAATTTAATTATTAATAAATTTAATTTCAATAATTAAGGGTTTTTAATGGAAAGCTAGCTTTAAATATTTATAAAGTTTTTTTTTTTTTTAACATCACAATAATAAAAGTTAATATTACGATTAATATCCTATGAAAATCTACTATCCCTCCATTACTTTTACCTTAAAATTGTTTCAAAATTTAAAACATTGATAAATTTATTTCGAAATCTACAAAAATGTAGACCTTTACATAAATTATCATCCTTCCGATACATAAAATTTGTAGAGAATTTTCAAAGCTGTGATCCAAATAAATTACGTATTGATTACTAGGAAACAAAGAATGTTATTTTTGTTTTATGAATCAACCGCTCATTGACGTGAAAGCAATTGAACTTCCTCTGAAACGTAATTCTAAATCACATTTACTCCCTTTAGGCTTCAACGGGATACGAAGATTTTCATGACTAATGATAGAGGTGAGGGAGTTTTTTTCATGAAGCTTTATTGTTTATTTAGAATTAAAATTGAGGTTCAACATTAAAAACAAAAGTAAGCTAGAAGAAATGGTTCTTTTTTTTTCTTAATTATAAATCATTATTGCTCAAATAAATTTTAGTCATTAAAAGTTTTGTTTATAAAACTAAGCCAACATAAAAGAGTATTATAAATCCACATAAATAAATGCTATCAAACATACATTTATTCAAAGTAATTTTCGAAGAGATATAACACGTCTCTTCTTCTTCAGCTTAAAATTGTAACGAAATAAAAAAAGAATTTAAATAACAATTAAGGAAGACTACGTGAATATAATGTTACATCGATTGTTAAAAAACAATTGCTATTAAAACAATTACAATAATTTAAGAGTAGTACAAGTCATTAACCATTAAACACATCTAGTTTTACTTTGTTTTTACAACTTTCACAATTTTTATTGACTATTTCCTTAGCCATTCTTGTTATCCTTTCATTCACTTGTATCCCATCATTTCTATTTAAATTACTACTTTTTGTGTTCCTAATATACATGCTTTCTATGATTTTTCTTGTCTTATGTTCTTTTTCCACGCATAAGATTTTAATCTCATTATTCATACAATGAGTTTGCTGAATACAATGTTCTGCCACTTCAGATTTGGTTATTGATTTATTATTTATGTAGCCATCGTGTTCCATTACCCGTTCCTTTAATGTCCTTTTACTTTCTCCAAGATAGAATTTCCTGCAGTTCAGACATTCTATCTTGTATACAATTCCCATTTCATGTTTTTTGTCATACATATTTAATTTATTACATACAATATTTTTAATTTTATTTTGATAAACAAATCCAATTTCAATATAAAAGAGTATTTTTTTCCCTCTATAGACGCATACTGTACACATTCGTAAAAAATAAATTAAAAGGTGACTTTTCTGGACCATTGATATTTTCTAATCTTTTTCATTTAGAAAATATGAATCTCATATCCTGGAAAAGAAAACTTTCTCATTAAAATAACTCAATTCAAAAAACACACGCATTTTATTTCTTTCTTTCTTTCTTTCTTTCTTTCTTTATTTTGGACAATTTCACGGTGCAATTTATATGATAGCTTTGCAGCATTCATTACTCAAAATTCCTATCTAAGCAGACAAATGATCGATTATTGCATTTTTCATTTAGAAATCGAAGTACTTAGAAGGAAGTCGTGTGAACACAAATCTGTAATGATTGCTATTACGATTATTCTGCGAAGTTAAGGCCCTTTTTCAGAAAAACAGAAAGGGTTTTACCATGTGGAGAACAGAAGGGGATAACATTGCTTGCAGGACAGTTCAGGAGGAGATATCACCATTTTCTTAAATAGAATTCCTTACAATGGTTTATGAAGAAATAAAATCTTTTTTAAGAAATATGATATTTTCTATTATTTTTGTTTTCTTCTTATTATTATTATTTAACTTATTGAAAAGTAGTGATTTAAGGAGAGATATTAAAAAACAATAATAATATAATATAATATATTTATAATAAAATAATAAAAAAAAATTGAACTTTATATCAATCGTAAAGTGAATTTGTAATACAGTAAATTAATATTTTTTATTACATTTATTGTATGACCATCTATATCAGGAACCCTCGTAAAAAAATACTTTATCAAAATAAGCTTGTAAATAAGCTGCTTTTATTTTAATCTTTATTGGTAAAGCAAATCAAATTTGAGCAAAAATATATATATATCATACTGTATTTGAGTAATATTGAAATAAATATATAGGTTAATTCAAATTTAATTTTATTTACTTCTTTGGTTTTGATACAATCTTTGATAATTGATGTTTTGAGATAAAATATTAATCAAATACCATTAATGTCAGCTTATCTTCGTTTTCTTATCAATGATAACATTAAAAACATCTTTCTGTTAAAAGTTGTATTCTGAACTTTAATTAGAGAATTGTGAACTTCTAAATTACAAGAACTTTTTTTTAAGTGTTTTGGTGTCTTTCAATAAAAACACCAAGATTGGAAGAAACAATAAAATATTTTCATATATATTTGTAATTTAATTTAAGAATGTAATGATAGAGAACTTAACTGTAGTTGAATTAAAATCCCCTCAAGTCAACTTTAAAAAATATATATCTGAAATTTCTTCGCTAAAAAACTGTCGGTATATATTTATTTTATTTGTTTATTTATTTACATTTCAATTTAATTTATTAGCATTATTTTAATTCAAGGGCAAAGACCTGTTTTCTAAATGAATTTTCTCTAATCACGTGATGTTCTTTTCCTTTGCTTCTTTCGAATCAATTAATTCAAATTAGTCGAGATTTTTTAACAGATTTATCTTGCATTTTTAAAAGTAAAAAAAGAAAGAAATAAAAAAATGCGGTAGTAACAGATAGAAAAGAAAGCAACAGACGTATTTAAAGGGGGAAGGACCAGGAGGCCTTGGCCCCCTTCACTAAAGACAAATAATTTCCAGACTACTCCCAATAATTCGAGGTCAGAATAGGGAAGGAATATTGAAGAAAAGGTTGTGAAAGTGAAAGGATGTTCAGGAGTTTTTAATGAAATTTATGTTTATGCATCCACTTGTTTCCAGTCCCTCCCTTCTAGAATTTTCTAATTTGATATAAAAGAGATGTTGCGTCAAATTCGTTAATCGCAATTATCCTTAGAAATTAATAAAGTTCTTGATAGATGTACAGCGGTTTTATATAATCTTACTACGGAAACTAAATTACGTTAATACGGAAGTAGATAATCTACACTCATTTTACAGTGTCTTTAAAAAAAACAACAACAAAGAAAGATAGTTTTAGCACAATTAAACATGATGAAATACTTCTTTCGTTTTTCGTTTTTTTTTTTTAACTTCTCTAAGATGTTGTCAAAAAAATGAAAATTTTCTTGTTTTACATTTCAGTTTCCAAGGAAAAAAAAAAAAAACAGCAAAAAAAATCAGTGTAAACCTATAGAAGTAATGATGTTAAATGTTAAATATTTCAGTCATTGTATAAATGTGATGGTATTCAAATTTACCAAATTTATGTCCTCCATTCAGTAAATAATTCTTCTCCATCATTGCTAAGAATTTCAACTTTCTAATTTTATCAGTCGCTAATAATGTCATCGAATGAACCTTCCTGACGTTCTTTGACGTCAAATAATTACAAATAGTATCTATAGTTGTTACAGTAGGGTATAGGATTACTATTTTCGGTGGAATCATTTTAGTCATCTTGTGGAGTTGCGAACATCTTACCGTTTTCTTGTCCTGGTGATTTATCTTAGTCTCAGCTTAACCTCAGAAACATGAGCAGGAATTTTAAATTTTTATTGCTCTTCTAATGTTTCTTTAAATATGCATTAATATATTCAAGATAACAAAAGAAAAAAAAGTCGGAAGTTGAGTCCGAGATTTATAGGGAAGTTAATCAAACACATTTAAGTTATTTTGTTTTTCTCAATTTGTTCAGTGTTTGTCTTTAGATATATTCAAAAAAATTAAAGCAGTGAATATTTTATCAATTTTTATCGTAAGTTTAAATCTTTTCGGAGAAGCGTCACAATGTTCAGGAAAAGCCTTTTGGAATAATTTCCACTCGACAAACGCTTCAGAAGAAGAGGAAGAGTTTTCTTCACCGAAGATTCTGTGATTAAATTATTTTTGAGTTCAGGTAAAAACAAAAGAAAAACTCTTGGCTTTTTGAAAAACCAGTAATGTTGCGATTCGTAACTTATTTATTAGTTAGTTCGTTATCTTTTATGAGGCTTCTTTTTATTGTTAGAATTCTTATAATTTTTCTCAGCCTTGAGATCTCACCATAAGTTTTAACAATTAATTTCAGTAATAAATAGCGGCCGAACTGTAAAAGGGGATTTTGGGGGGAATTTGAAAGGGTTTGCAACGGAAAAAAAAAAGATATTTCGAAAATATTTCGAACAGCGGAATTCTACAGTTGGGGGTGAAATCCGGGTCAGCCAATCCTTTACCCTCCCATTTCCTTTGAGGGGAAGATGAGCCACTTTCCCCTCCTTTCATTGGAACCCTCTTTCTCTTCCCCTTTCTCTCCTCTTTTTTTCTGTATATGGCGTATTATCTAACGTTGTTTTTTTTTATTTCCCAACCCTTCCCCGTTTGAAACTGTAAAAAAAAGTTCTATGGCCAAATTCCGTGATGTAATGTTATGACCCATATATTGCCTCACCTGTCCCTCCTCGAATTCTTGAGTGCCGAAATTACGTAACAGATGATGGCCAAGGTTAAAGGGCAAAGGTCAGCGATTGGAATCATCCCATATGATGAGAAAAACGCTCGCCCACTTTCACTTTCATCGCTCGGGGTCCAATCATTCCGTCTTTGGGTTTTTTTATGAAGTTTACGTGAAATTCTAGAGGTGAGAGGGAACGGTATTCTCACTCGGATCAATCCTTTAAGTCCCCAGAACTATTCTAACAGTAACCAACTACTCCTAAGATTCTGCTGGACTGTTTCTAATGACTCTTAAACAATGCAAAGCTATAGTCAGTGACTAAAACTTCCAAAGTAACAAAAATTCATAGAATTTCCTTAATTTCATTCTGATACTTCTTATATTCTTGATTTATATAAAAAGAAAATTAGAATGGTTAGGACTAATCGTAAGAGAAACCTAATCTGTTATAACAAATATGTAAACAACAGAAGATAAATATATTTAACACAACGAAAGCACTCCAATCAAATTTTGAGCCTTGATTTATTATCCAGTTCAGGGAATTGTATATAAAGTTATTATCTTTCATTGGTATCTTTCATTAAGTAATTTCATATTATCCGTAAATCGCTGTTATCCATAAAACGATAGTTTTACTTTTCTGTATAATTTAACTTCTTTTTCATCAGCAGAGTTTATTTAAAAGTTTTTAGATTAAATTTTTATTTTCAATTTTATTAAAACTTTAATTTTATTTTAATTAATCTGCGAATTTCATTTCGCTTAATTAGCTCGATATTGTTAAAGTTCATCTTGAATATTATTTAACTTATTAAATTTTAACATGCTCTTCATATCTTTATACAAGAATATCTTTATATGGGATTTTTAATTTCTACTTTTTTTTCTGGATATTAGAATCCGCTCAAATCTGTCGTATCTGTATCTTCGGAACCTTGAAAAATCACCTCTCCTTCACCTCCTTAAAAACGTTTTATTCTGATAGAAAAGTAAGAGTCTATATAGTAGTAACTTGTTACTTTCTCATATCATAATAATAGGAAAGTATACTAAGTATTACATGCAAATACAATATAAATTAAGATATACGTATATATATAAAGCCGGACAGTGATGTGAAATTTGAAAAATGCCAATGCAAAATTCAAATCACTGTTTTTATGGCGATATGTTTAGTAATATAAGTTAATTTTATTCTTATATTCTATACTTTCTAAATTTCTAAATTGCAAATGATTGATTGAAATCTTTGCTTTGCGAAACTCGAAGAGCCAGATTTGAGTTTTGCCAGTTCGATTATAAAGATATTGTATACTTATAATGTATTACATACTAAATCTTTCGTATGAAGTGACTTAAAAATCTATCAAACTATAAACAGTATACCCTCTATTAATATAGGATATTTTTTCATTACATTCTCCATCTTCTTTTTATAATAAAATTTCGATCAGCCACAAATTCTTTACTGATCTTCTTCAGGTATAATGTTAGGGATAAATCCCTTCTACAAAATTCTTAAAGAATTTCCTCAGTCTCTATATAATTTTTAAAAACTTCGAAAGACATCTGTGCCTGAGTGTGTGTGGAGATATCTAGTGGTTAGATAATCTCAGTCGTTTGTATAGTATGGCCGAAAACGAACGACACTGAACAATTTCACCACATGAAAGGTGGCACTGCGAGATGAACACTTAGGCGATTGTTGTATTCGGAACAGGAATGATTGTGGATGTGAGATTAATCAGTGTTCCTGTGAAAATGGTATTAACTACCGAAGAGAAAGTGTTTATTGTGGAGCACTGTTTTCGATCATACGGAACAGGCCGTGGCAATGGACCTAGCCTTCGGAATTTCGGGAACGTTTTACTCGTCCAGCACACGAACAAGGCTATGCTATCTGTCGTTGATAAATTCCGTCGAACCGGAAGTGTACTCACAGCGGAAAGGTTGCACAGTAACATCGATTGAAAATCATGGCCGACTTTTTCAGCAAGTGTTGCAGTTACCACAACGAAATCTCCGACGAACCTTCAGGGAAACTGAACATGGGTCGAACATCAGTTCCACATACAAGTTTAAAACCATAGGTGGGTTCCCTTACAAGATACAGACTGGCCAACCATTGAAACCTGTCGATAAAGAAGCAAGAGTTGTGTATTGTGCTTCCATGTTAGCAATGGTGTATGACGATCCCGGATTTTTTGATTAATGTTTGGTTTTCATACGAGTGTCATGTTCATCTGAATGGCTATAACAAACAAAATTCCGATTTCTTGGCTTTGCCCGACCAGACATCATTATTGAAACACCACTCCACAGTGAACGGGTGACGATATGGTGTTTGGTCTCTG
>JAFIDM010012231.1:111572001-111590927 GCA_023159025.1 Thereuonema tuberculata
ATATTGCTGAGCTTCGGCAAAAGATTGTAACAACTCTTAGGGGAATGGAACAACCTCTTTTCCGGAACATGGTGGACAATCTATGCAACCGCTACGAGTACTGTTTAGAGTGCCAAGGAGATCACATTGAACATGTATTTGTCAACAACCACCGTTAATATAATTTTTTCGGTTGCAGCGTTTTCTGTTCAAAACGGTTCAGTGTAGTTTGTTGTGTACCATACTGTAAGACTGAACAATTAAATTATTCGTTTGGACTTTTTTTTTCTTTCAATTTTACAAAGAAAAAAAAAAAAAAAGAAAGAAATCGGGTATTAATGCATAATCATTTTAAATCCTTCTTGAAATTTATCTTATTACAACCCAAATATTTTTGTAAGCCAAAATACTAAAGCAATTCAAAATTCCGTCTTTTACCCAAATTAGAATTTTCGCCAAATTAGTTTCCAACTTTCTAATTTTTTTGCGTTGTCAGCTTATCTTGAAAAGGCTATAAATATTTTATATATTCAGTTAATACAAACGAAAACGAAACCAATTGTAACAATGTTGTTTTCCATAATGAAATTGTCTATGTTTATTCCAATTAATTCTAGGAACGAAATCTTAAGAGTAAGAAGTTTTGCTAATGTAAGTCACATAACTTATTATTAAAAAAAAGCACAAAAGCTTTGAATGACTCAGTGTATCTATGACTTCAGACATTTATCTTTCATCAAAATCCTCCATCACATCATTCTTTAATGATAACACAGGCCTGCGAAGATTTTCCGGCAAGAATAATTATATGTGTCATAAGTTATATCTTATGTCCTGATGTTAACAACAGCTCCAGTTGTTGCGTAACACGTACATATTTTTCAAAATTCTGCGTTTTGTTTATGTTTAAAGTGCTCTAATTTCACTAATAATGTTTGCGTGCAACGTATGTAATGTAAATATGTAAATATCCGAGATGAAAAATTTTGTCTTTATTTCCACACTGGAGAGAATTAGGAATATGTGCAATTGTTTGAAATGCAGTTCGCGCATGCGCAGTACCAATACAAGTCATTCCGCCAAGAGCTCGTTCTTTTGTCCAAGTCGGAATTCTGGAAGTATGGATCCCGCCATTTTTCTGTAGAAGCCTACGACGTGCACTTGAAAGTGATAGTGAGTTAATATTTGTTTGTTATTAAAACGGCAAATTTCAGTGGTGTTCAAAGGCGAGACTGTGCTAACAATCCAAACTCTGTCTGTTATATATGTGGGTCTTAGACAATAAAAAAGCAAGAGAAACATTACGCCATTTATCAAGAGCTTGTATTTGGTAAATTTTAAAATGAAGTTAGGCGACCAGGACAAGAATTTTGCTCCTCATGTTGTATGTAAAACGTGTGCAGAAAATCTGAGGCAATGATAGAGAGGGCCATCAATACCATTTGGAATTGCAATGATTTGGCGGGAACAAAAAAAAATGATATCTATGACAGTTATTTTTGTGTAAAACTGATGACAGTTTTAAGATATCTGGTTTCAATAAGAAAAACAAAAACCAAATTTTATATCCAAAGCTGCCATCAGCAATTAGACAAATGCCACATGGACTTACCCACAAGTGACTTATATTCCAAATCCCAAACCACCAATAGTATTACCAGAGAGTAGATCTTCGCCATCCTCAAATGCAGAGAAGTTGATGATGACTTTGTATTAAACGTTAGACGATAATAACCCAGTCAGTCTAATTTAAATGACGTAGTGCGCGACTTGAAAAGAACTTGAAAGATAAGAGTGAACTATTATGGTTACGATTAAAAGAGAAATCTTTTACTTCCTGGAATAACTTCATATTGTTATAGATATCGTGAGGAGGAACTGAGACAATTTTTCGTTCACGAAGGAGAACTATGATATCTCTGGCTTCATTGGCCATTTTGGACTGTCTATCAAGCAAAAGACTGGCGTTTCTTTCTTGATTCCAGCAAAAGAAGTCTAAAAGGTGTTCTTCTGCATAATGAGAATGAACTTCAGTGCCAATTTCTCATTCAATATTCCTTCGTGAAAATTATAACAATTTATACATTTGTTGCAAAATCGAAATAAAATGAACACAAATGGTAGTATCTTATTGGGGCAACAATCTGGATGTACAAAATTCCCTTGCTTTCTCTGTGAATGGGATAGTAGAGCCAAGGAAAGACATTGGTCAGTTTGAAACTGGCACGAGATAAGAGTTCTGCTAGGAAAGAAAAACATAGTAAATCCTCCATTAATTGATACACAAAATATGTTATTACCCCTATTACATATAAAACTGGGAATAATGAAGCAGTTTTTGTTAAGAGTTTGGATAGAAGTAATTCCTGCTTCCAGAACCTTTGTCAGAAATTTCCAGAGCTTTCTGATGTAATATTAAAGGAGGGTATTTTTGACGGTCCCCAGATTCAGAAGCTTAGGCTACATCCTTTATCTATCTAGTTTTATCCATTGTTTTACATTTTGTACATTATAGTTAATTCTGTTAGAACCATTACATCATGAAAAATATTATTTGAAAATTGCAAAAAAACTTTACGGGCTGGGAAAAAAAATGGTTTGCATATTTGAATTCAGCACACCAGAATTAGGTTTTTTCACCTCTTCAACCTTTTGCGGAGGAAAAAAATTTTTTGCAGGCCTAGATGAACACACAGATGACTAGATAGTCACAATCTTCATAATTTATGTATTCATATACGCATGGTCTATTGTAGAGTTGATATTGCTAAATAATCAATATATTTAAAATCGATGCAGTGATACAGGAATGATACAGGAATCGATTAACTGGGTATCCTATATAAAGTGGTTCTCAAATTACAATGGTTTCATTTGGCGTATATGAAAGGTTTCAATTTAGCAGAAATTCATTCATTCCCGGACTGGATAATATGTTCTTAAGAGTTTAATTGTTCTACACAGCTTTTATGTATTCATACTAAGTTTTTTAAAGAAGTAAATAATAAAGAAAGACCTATTGTTTGATGAAGACATTTTTTTTCCCAAATTTTTGAAATCAATACAATATGATGTCTTTTAGAATAGCATAGTATCAAAACAGTAGCTGCACAATAAAAAAAGATCATTATATCGAATACAACATTAAAGTTTCCCGTAACTTGCTCTTTGTGCAGAAGAAATTCAGTAATTCGTCAATAATATCAATACTGTTGACGAATTTTATTATTAGAAATTCGTCAACCCACTCCAACTCTTGAATTATTATCGTTCTCAGGTAACATCTCGTGGAGGGCCTGTCTTTGATGAATAAAGTTTTTGGCAATTATGTCACGTATACTTGTTGAGATGTCAGATATTGAGACGAGCCTTGTCCATGTTCTTTTTTTAGGTTCCGATTAGGGCAGCAATTTGTTTTTTTCTTTTTTTCGAAATACATCGACCTCTAATTACAATGTCATGGAAATTGAGAGTGTAGTTGAAATTGGACAATAAGTTTTAACTTATTCGCATGTAATAAATGGCTCTTCACTGCAATGGAGTTGATTTTAAGATTTTTTTTTAATTAGGGCAATTTCTGATTAAATTTTGCGCAAACAAGAAAACAACAACAATGCACTGAATGTTTCAAGTTCCATTTATTTAAAGAACTTCAAGAATGTGTGAGTGAGAGGAAGAGAAAATCGAATATTAAAATCATTGATTTCATTAAAAGGTTGTGAGGTGGCAGATAGTAGATTTAAACCTATATGTCATCTCTTGCTTTCACATTACACTTTCTGCATACTAGCCTATGGACTATTACGGTTAGTTCTGCTTTGATGTTTTCATCGATATGTTCACAGTATTTTTATTTCACGTGTCTAGATTGTTGGTCTGCTATTGTCGATGGACTTCAGTTAAGTGAGCTTAGCATGTACTTGTGAGAATTTTATATAAACATTAATGAAATGTACATAATTTAGTAACTTTTTTAAAAAGGGATACAAGATCAGGTCACAAGTTTTAAGATATACCAAAAATAAATAGACTTGATTATACGGCGTCGTTTTGGCATATAATGGAAAAAGAGTTTTTTGATCTTCAATGTGAAACCAACTAAATTTGGTGGAACTTAGTAAGAAGCAGTCTTAATAAAAGCTGTTGGATTTTGTGATAGTATTCTTCTTTAGATACTCTTCGGTTGAGATACTGAAATCATTCGACCCATCTAAATTCATGTGGTTTCATGAGGTAAAAAGTGGAATGCGGCAAATCAATTACAAAACCTTGACACCGCTATTAAGGGGTACCACTTCAATGTCTCTACGATTAGTCCAGTTACGAGAGTATTCCCATCTGAGGGATTCCCTGTCTCCAACTCTAAATCCATAGGAAAAGGACTTCCCGCCGGTAAGCAAGGTTTCGTTCATGATCTCGATAAATCATATTTTTGAATCTCAGATCAATTGAGGGTGCGGAAAGTACACTCATTTAATGGACTGTAACTGAATTGCTTATTCAAAATCTTGTTCAGTTTACGACGTTGTTATTTTATTTTGAAGAAGCAGACCGACAGGATGTCTGTGAAATATCGTTTTTGGATGAATTGTAATTATGAAATTCCTAATAAGAGTGGTTGTATATTATTTGATATAAAATAATAAATTCTTCTTATGTAGTGAAGAAGATGCTCGGATAAAATTTCATTATAAGATAGGCGTTAAAATAAGATAAGACTTCAGTATGTTCTATAAAATAGAGGATATATAAAGATTAGTTTTAAAATCAAAAGTAGCAGTATTGTAATAAATGATATCTAATTAATCATTATTTGTATTTATTGTTACTTTTCAAATATATTCAAATGTATTCATAACGAATTTAGAGGAGGGAGAATGGAATTGTTTCTCCTCCATTAATGTTCTGAAGAAGTCTTTTGCACAGAAAGATGAAATATAGACGGAATATAAAAGAGTGTCTATTTTAATAGAAGATTGTGGTGTCAGTATGTCTGAATTCAAAGTAGAGAATGAACCGCGGTCTTTAATGTACTTCATGTTTTATATAATATTGAACTATTTCTTTTTTAATTATCTTAAAATGCTGTTTGACATAACAGACTATTTAAAGTGCTCTATTTAAATGTCAAGGCCTGTCTTCGATGCAGTTAATTAAGGCTTATCTTTCTCTCTCATACGTTCGTTTCATCGCACGTTTATGATGCAGATCATTACGGTTTAACGCATTTTGTGTGTTCTGAACATTGCTGTATTCGGCAATGATAGCCTAAATATCTTGCCCTTCAAATAACGCAAAATCAAAATGTCTGGGCATTGGGATCAAATCATACTTACATGTTTGTTTGTTTTTAATGCATTTTTGTGCCGCTTAAGGTCCTTTCCGACGACCTCTGTTTGCCTGTACATGCTAGGAGGCCGAAAAATCCTGATCGGCTAATGGGACGTAGCGGCCGTAGTTTCCGCAACACGTGTAGCTGACTTAAACAAACCGATTGCTCAGTTGTATAATGGTGTATAGTAGACTCTTACTAATCCGGCCATTCCTTGCACAGAGGGGTGCCACATTAGCGACAGTGCCGGATTACTGAGAATGAATAAAAATTTAGTTTAATTCTTAATAAATTTAATGTTACAAGTTTACTGTCATAGTATATCTTAAAATAACAAAAAAACAAAAAACAAAAAACAAAACAAAACATAAACGCATATGATATATAAAAAAAAAACATGTTCAGTACGTACTATACTGCCTCATTTACAACAATGAAATGATCTAGTAGAAACTAAAATGATATCTCCCAAAGTAAAAGAAAACAGCTGTTCTGGGATGTCATCTAGCAAATACTTGATCTCACACCTTGTTATTAATGAAATGATCTTTTCATATGAGCACAATAAAGCACTATATTTGTACTGTATACAGTAAAGGATTGTACAATTGTAATACAGCACAACTGAAATCTTACATTTTCTACTAAATGCAGTCACTTCGAAACATATCACGGATTTTTGTTTGCTTTAATGAAGATGCTAATGACGATGCTTGTCGATGGCATCACGTTTTGTCACGCAATATTACGTCAGTACTGTACGTGTCTGATTGTTGCGTTATGTACTGCAAGAAGATATCGGCAGCTTCGGCGCCAGCAGTGTGAAAATCAAATGGTTTAAAACTAATCCTGTCTTTTTTACCTCACGATCGGAACCAGAGGCCAGATAACTGAGAGGCCGGATTAGCAAGAGTCTACTATAGTACATATTAACTTATAATACGAATATGTAGGCCTACTTGAAAGTTATAAGAAACATCAATGTTACGGATTTATATATTATACTATGCTTTTTATTTTTATATTTTAACGTGCACTTTATCTTAAAATAAAAAACAAACAAAAAAAACTTACCATATAATACTTTGTTTCCAGTCTGGCAGCATCTCAGTCTCGAGTTTCTTGCGTTCGCTTTTATCTCTTAGAGTGCGTTAGCATATTTCTCTGTAAACTTTTATTTTATTAAATAAAGTGTATTGTAGATCCTAAAAGGCCCCTAAACTAGTTCTAGTGCAAAGGAAAATTACTGACTTGGAAAATAAAGAAAAGTGATTAAACAACATTAAAATGAAAAATAAGCGAAACATATCGCGACTTAAGCATGTCCCAACAACTCGATGATAGCCACCATCCTTAAGAATAAGGAAAAACATCACCAAGCTATTAAAGGATCTGCTCTATTAAAAGCTACAACGTTGGCGAAAATGTGAGCAGTATCAAAAATTGTTAATGACCTGGATTGAGGACCAGATCCAGAAGAGCATCGTCCTCGGTACTATGATGATCATAGCCAATTTATGGAGAGCATTTGAGATGCTCAAAAAAGAAAGCAGGACCCAATTACGATTTGGAATTTAGTGCTGGATCCGGATGGTTTTTCCTATGTGAATTGGAGTGGAGAGACTGCTAGTGTTGACGCGAAGGCAGCCGAAAAACTTTGGATAAACTTATTGTGGAAGGTGGATATTTGAGCAAATTTTTTACTACAGGAGGAGTTCCACTATCCGAAATCCCGTTGACTATTTACTAGTGGTTTTATTGTCTGTTCTGTGTTAGTGTATTGCAGCACAACTGTTTTAGTTAGATGGAATACAGTACAGTATTTTAGGCAGCACAAGTATTGTTAAAGTATTGGCCTATATCGGCATATATGTTTATATATAATGTCGCACAAAGTTTAACTCGCCTAACGTCCTGTTGGTTCAGAACGTTACCAGAACGAAAACCTGTTTTTATTATTATCAATATTTTATTCCAGTTCTCATATCTGTGTTCATTTTCCTAATATAAAAATAAAAAGAAGAATTTAAATTTTCAAAAATACTTTGAAAATTATAGCAATTCAATAACAATTATTATAAAATGAAGTCTCGATAACATTATGAGCTTCGAAACGTCTACTGTAAGTTTTTTAAATGTTTTATAATTTAACATTTATGTTGTGCAATGATGGTTGTTAATAATTTATATATTTGCACGTTAAAACATGAATAACAATAATTATACAAAATTCTACTTTTAAATAATTTTATTTTATACATATTATTTTGCACTAATTGCAAAGAATATGTATAAAATATTTGTAATTTATCCGTATTTACTACATATTTTGATACCACAATTTTTTTTGTAAATGATCTGTAGATTCCTGTTCCTCCAACATATTCTGTAGAAATATATTGATTGGAGAATTTGGATATCCCTGTATTTAATTTGTTCCTTTATATCAAAAATAAGATATGATTGTATTTAAATGTAAATTATGCAAAAAAGCAAAAGTGGATTCATACATGAAAGTTCTCCATCTGCAGGCTTTAAGATTCATTTAAGATTCTGGAATAACTCATCAAATTACTTTTTCATTTTTGTTAGTATGATTTTGTGTGTGTGTGGCGAAGGAAAAAGAGATAGGACTCTCTACCATTATATTTAGCAATGGGGAATTTGAAAAGGATGGATGAGATGAACGCAAGTTGTAAAGTCACTGATGTGTATCTTCTATTTTCTGAATCAAAATGATTTTCAATCAGATATATTTCTTCCTTCATAAATCTGATCCTTTATAGTTCCTGTTGCTTTGATTGATAGAAAACAGTGTAAACTTAACAGTCATTTTAATAAGATGAAAACTTTAATATTGATTTACTTTCTATAAATTTCATGTGCTTCGAAGTTAGAATTTTTAATTTCTCTTTTTTGAGGCTCCCCTGGAAATGACTTCAAGAACCCACTGTACCAGACAGTTAAAGCAACACATACCATAGGTCAGTTAGCGTGGAATATCCAGTTTTTATAATAAATTCGTGTTTTATAATTTTGATCAATTTATATTATCCTTTCTTTTAATTTCTTTTTTTAGGTTGAAGTAAAATTTTTTTGAAGTATTTAAATATCTGATTTTGGACGACATTAAAAATGTAAACATTTCAATAAAATAGAAAACAAAGTTACTATTAACCAGGAGAAATATTAAAAAAGAGATGAGTCTCATTAAATAGATAATAATAAATAATTAAAACCATTAATAACAATTTAGGTTATTTAGACTACACAAAGAAGATGAATGTTAGAAGTTACAAAACGAAACCACAAACAATATACAGGAGCAGATCAGAATGACCAACATTATGCACAACGTAAGAAATTAAGATCTACTTACTTAAAAACTTAAGGAGTCTGTTGAGTAAATGATAAGATATCAGCCAGCAGAATATCGTATCGCTGAGCAATCAATTAACTTGCCTACGTACAAGAGATGTTACGGCACCCTTTGTGGTTATTGGATATACTTCTGGATGTTTCAGAATCTTGCAACACCAAAATCTGATGCAACCATTATCAGAATCTGGACTGAAACGGTACCTACCAGTGGCATTTGTGACGTCTAATGCATTAGAAATGTATCTGAAGCTGAGTCTATAGTATTGTTCATTCAATGTTGGCGGATGTTCTCACAAATACTGGTAAATGTAGTGCAGAAGCTACAGACAGCTTGGTTACCATGCATTTTAAAATAAGGCTACAACGTAGGCTATCGAAGACTTTTCAATATAATAAGGTAATACTTAAAATAAGAGATTTAAATTTAAAGATTTAGTCATAAAACTGATTACAATTTCTAGCATCAAAAGTTTAATTCAAAGTTCAATGGACTGACAGATACAAATACACTGAAGCTCGGTTATAATGCGATCTTTCGGATCCAAGATTTCGAAGATCGCGATAAATCGCGATATAACCGAACTTTTATTACTTCGCGATCTCAAATGTCGTATATCGCACCCTTTTATCGCTCACGCGATTCCAAATCGATTTAAAATGGTCATTTCGCGATTACCTACATCATTCAGAGCTATGTGAGAGAATTTTATATTTATAAATATATAAATCATTACCTTTTCAACACTGTGATGGGTTATATTAGCCAAAATCGACTTGGCGCCGCCATCTTAGCACTTGTACAAACGACGAGTCATGTAGATCGAAACTAGGTATTCATACGCCTATTAGATTACCTGGGCCTCTTTACTGGTTGTCCTTGGCAGAAAAATAGATCTCGATATTCATTTTGGTTAAACGAAAAAGTCCGCGATTCTCTATTTTTTTTAAAATATATTGTATTTGACACATTAGGCTGGGTATAGAGTCTTAATTACTGTAAATAATAAGGGACCAAGTATATTAATTTACACCTTTGATTTGATTTTAGGCGAAAATATGGTAAATTTTGCAATTTTACAATTACACACCTTTTCCAAAATAGAAGGGGTCCAAGACGAAATCCCGTTATATCCGAATTCGCGATATAAACGACCGCGTTATAACCGAGCTTCAGTGTATAAAAAATAAAATGACTTTGAAAAGTGGCATTTCAGGGTAAAAAAAAAGCTTAATTTGCTTACACTCAGTTCCTAAGAACAGTCTGTTCAACAAAGAAACATTAACAAATAAAGCTTTCCATTTCCTTACAACCGCCTACATTTGGTACAACTTCTCCACTTCTATGAAAAATAATTCTTAAAGAAGTACTGGATCTGTAGTGTGACGTGTGAAAGAATTCCATAATGTTTCAGATAAATCATGAGGAAATATTTTTCATCAGCAACTCATCAGAAAAGTTGCTAAAAACCTCACATCCAATATTATACATTGTTGCACATATCCAAGTGGTCACCGAGTCAGACAACAAGAGTTATTGCATATAACGATGAACCAGTTACATTAAGATATAAACTTCGATTGACACAAATAAAGATAGGCCTGAAGTGAATAATATGACATCAAGTATTCAAGTCATCGTTAGATTTTCCAGAAAAGCAAAAAAACAAAAAAACAAAAACAAAATTGATAATTGAAAAATTAATAATTTGTAAACTTCCCACATCAGAATTGATACCAAGTAGCAATTCTACATTTTCTCAATAAATGACAGGGAATTGTTAATAAACGACATTCGGCTACTCTCCCTTTATATACTATTTTTGATATCAGCTTTTAAGTTTTTCTCTGAATGCTATAAATTTTATGAAAAGAATAATAATAATTACTATTATTATTTTTTTTTTTAACTTCTTTTAACATATATCAGAAGCAAAAAAAAAAAAAGTAATAGAAAACTTTGAAAATGCAGTTTAAATTCCAAATGCACAGATCCGTCTGTCTGTGATCAATAAAACACCAAAACTATTTGTCCTACAAAGCTGAAACTTTAATACAAGCTTTACGTTCTTATGTTCTTAAATAAGGAAGATTCGCATTGAAGTTTGCACAAAACTGACGAGCAGCTCAGATACAAGGAGCTGTAGGTGTCAAAAACCTTCGAAATCTATTAGCAGTCATTTCTAAAATCATGATGATATTAAAAAGAAAAAGTCCTCTTTCCTGTAATTTATTCTTTTCTTTTCCGTTGAATGTTGAACTGTCTATTGTTTCTTTTTTTGTTTCTCAATTTTCGATAGCAAGTAAACGGTTTCTTCTTTCTGGGCTTCTTTATTTATTTTTGGTCAATGAATATTTTGTTTTGCCATCTTACCATGTAAATATCAAAAGTTGTCATGCCAACTATATCTAGTTTTACCATTTACATTTCCGGTTACTTCCAGAATTTAATCAAAATGACATTTCTGTCATTTGTTTGTTTGTTTTTTTTTAATATAAAAAAGCGCACGAATTGCACAGTTTTATAGTTAGTCTTAGTTTTTTAAATACCTAATTTTATTATTTTATTAACATTTTGCTTATCATACTGAATAAAGCGATTCTACAAAAGCACAGTTTAGTGCAAGAACCCTATGGATTCTTATTCTAGTTTTATTGGTCTCTTAGTTATGGCTAACCTTAATTTCTCTCAAGGACTCAGCACAGGCCTGTGTTTAGAGAAACGGAGAATAATTTTATGAAGCAATAAAAGTGATTCTCTCTTTTTAGAATTCATAACTTATTGGGGAATATTTTTTATCTGTAAATAGAAGAAAACAGACAAGAGAAGAAGTCATCAAAAACTAAATTTCTGAAACTTTGGTGAATCTTAGTCTTTGGTTTTATTGCCTCGGCCAAATCCCGACGATGTCCGTGAATGGCATTCAATATCCCGAAACTAGAATATAACAGTCTTTGGTCGGCGATATCTTGGATCAAAAGCGAGGGATGACCAATTGATTGCCCAGTTAGACTGCGACGATTGGACGAATGAATTTGCGTCTGTGATTCGAGTCAATGACTCCGTGACTTTTTTTTTTCCAGTTGGTCAATTACGAATTGTATAAACTATCGACAGGAAATTCGATCCACATGTCTAGCTTCCGTCAACGATTCGAAGATATAAGTCAAGGGTGTACTTGCAACAGAAATTTTACTTTAGAAGTGCATCAAGTTTAACTTTGAACTTGTTTTCGAAGAAATTAGAATTTTTATCTGTCATTCTAGTCGAATTTTCGAGAATTCTGAAAATCGGGCTCGGCTATTTTAAAATCTCAAACATTTAAACTGTCGTAACTTGTTGCAGTTCACAAAACTATATCGAATGCTTATAGAATGTATATTTTGTTTAGTTTTGTTTTTGTTTTTAATCAATTGCTCATTTTTTCTACCCCATTTCCAAGAAATCGATGTTCATTTGAAGTTGTCAGCGAAAATTCTTTAATCCTTCGAGATGTTGTATATAAAAAATGACAACAATGCAATGTCTGATAGAGTTTAATGTCTTTTAGAAGTTATTGTTCGCCATGCACATTCAATACTTCGAATTGTAGAACTTCATTACATATTTCGTACAATCTTGTAGATGCATTACCGAATGAATGACTGACGTAACTTGGTTTGTGTTATTAAGCTATTATGTAGGTATTTATCCAATCCAATTTATTCCAAGATAAAATTAGTAAATAGGAAACAGAAAATCATAGAATTGGATAATCATGGAAATATAAACAATTTACATATAACAATAAGAAAAATGATTACTTTGAAGATTGTAGTTAAATACTAAAATTCTTTTGGGTGTATGATATTATTGGGTGAATAATATCATACACAATATCTTTGGATTATTAATTATTTTATAGTGTAAATTATATCAGTTTATAACTCTTTCCATTGAATATGTATATATATATATATATATATATATATATATATATATATATATATATATATATATATATATATATATATACAGTCGGACCTCGATATAAGGTCACCCGCATTTAGAAAAGTGTTTCTAAAGTCTCGACTCATTGAATAGGAATTCTTTGATATGGATTATCGGATATATGGGCAGCGTAATCGCATATAAGATCACTTTTGTCTATGATTTCAGTGCCACGCTGATTCATTTCCAAGAATTTTTCCGTGGGTACGATCTTTTATCAGCGTCATTTTATCCCCTACTGACGGAGGGGACAGCTTTCTCACAAAGCACTTCATCCCCTCAAATTCTAGGAAAAAAGGTGATGAAGACGATATTCCTTTCCTGTGTTAATACAAGATCTCAGAAATCGCGGCTGTCCTGTAGAAAGGGAAAGTGAATATGTGAGAATTGATGATGAAATTGCTACCACTTCTCAAGCTTCGATTTCCGAAATTGTTTCGCAAGTTTTAAATTCTAATGCATTAGAAAGTGAGGATAACGACAGTGATACTGAAAGTGAAGCGGTGACACAAGCAGAAGCACTCAGAGCATTAAATTTTCAGAAACTAATAAACTTAGAAAACATTGTACAAAAGATGAAACCAAAATCGCGACAGTCCTGTATTATGGATTATTTTAAGATAGGTCAGTTGTAAGCATCAGTAGTTTGCTTGAGCATACTAGTACTATTTGTATACAACTTTATTCCGAATTAAAATTTTTAAAAAATCATTTCTTTCTCATTCCATTAATTTTAATTGGTTCAACTAAATTAAAAAATTATAACCTAATAAACTGATATTTTTGTACGTATTAAATTTTAAATACAAAGAATTATACTGTATTTATATAATGCTTATTTATTGACAAATGCGTATGAATCGGTTATAAGGTCATCCCGCTTATAAGGTCACTTTCGCGAGGTACCAAGGGGTGACCTTATATCGAGGTCCGACTGTATATATATATTTGTAAGAAACAATTAAGAAAATTAAAATTATAATTTTGATTATGGTCAAAACTGACCATAGATGGAAGAAAAATATACTAAAGATTACAGATTTTAATGTCACGCCATTTTTAAGGGTTTAATTGGTAACCAGGCCTTTTTTAAAATCTTCCCAAAAAGATTTTCCTTAGTCTACAATGTTTCAGCATATATAACATTAAAAAAAAATCCCATTCGTTTAGTTTTGAATTACTGTCAAAATGGCCATTGTGCCATTAACTCTGCCATGCATAATTCACTGGGGACATAATGACACTTAGCATTCCAATCGTAGCATTGGTTGCTGAAAAGATATCGATTTCAAGCTTTAAATTTTCTCATAGCATAAATTATCGCGAGTAATTTCTGGAATTGTGAAGTGTCGTGTATTTTATTGGCGGTGGACAGAGAGGGGATGACCCCCGTGACTGTCGGGTAGGTCAGTAGCCGATTAATATACTTGAGGTCGGATGCAACGTTTTCCAAGTCGGATGGACAGGTTTCTCAGTTTCCACTTCTCCTCCTCTGATTTCGTAACACAAACTAATGGGATAATGTGTCTTCGTCTATTTATGCCGAGTCGAAGGCAATTCAATGACACCGGCACAAAAAGATAGGAAAAAAAAATAGATAGAAGCCTCGTAAGAACATGCAATAGTAAGCCTCGATGCTCTTCCTGAGGATCGTAAACCTAAAAAAAAACAAATAAAGTTAAATTTTATTATAAGTTCAGGTATTCATTATTTCAAATTACGTATTTAAAGAGCTAACAATCAGTTTTATAAGAAAAATAAATAAGAGAACATTAATAAGAAAACCTGAAAAATATTTTAACTTAACCTTACAGGCTACAATAACAACATAATATTATAAAAAAAAAAAATAGTATAAAAATAAAATGAATCGACTAACAATTACAAATCTGCAAAAATCTCATTTTAGCTTAAAAACTAACCACTGTGAGGAGAATCAAAATTCAAAGTTTAAACAGACGCGTAAAATCAAATCCTTTATTTAGTTTTATTCAAATTTCAAATTAAAAAAGTAGACATTAAATACAATCATTAATAAAGCCGATATTTTATTCTTTATATTAAAAGTGTACAACTTAATCGATTTGACGAATATACTTCATAATACTTCTATACTAATATTATTCTCAGCTTCTTCAATTTATTAACTAATATTAATATTATAATTATTTATATTAATTTATCTTAACGTAAATCATTTAATAGATTAAAATTAAGGCCAACGCACAAATAAGAAGTTTTAGAAAACATTTAGCACAATAAAATTTACAACGTTTCGGCTAGGCTAACCAGCCTTTTGCAAGTGAATTTCAACAGCAAGTGAGGCTGCTTCTAACTTACTTTAAAATAAAAGAAACAAGTTGCAGCTAATCCGATGAATGATGCACCGTGAATTCACAATAATTAAAAATTTAAGAAGTACAGGATCAATTTCGGGTTAACCTGACGGTAATAAGGGAAGCAACACAGAAGAAAGAAAGAGAAAGAAAGAAGAACTGAGAGGCTAGATCGCCAACGAATTAACCTTCCTATCAGCGGGTACTGCTTCTATAATAAACCTATTGAAATTACGCGATATGAAAAGACAGTATTTTAAAATTGAGCTTTAAACGTTTAAGTTTCTTATAGATGCCCAAAGAAATGAGAATTAAATCTCGGCCTCGATACATTTCATTGTTATGAATTTCATTGTTATGAAATTATGAATTTCATTGCTAATGACACTAGGGACATTCTGATTTTCCTTTTATGCGAGGTAAGAAGGAATTCAATATTTCTTTTTTATTTTTTATTTTACATTGTTTTTGTTCGAACTTCTAATTGTCTGTGGGCGTGAACTGCAATTAAGAAATACCCTGTTCTTAATGACAACAAATTTACTTCCTTCACTTAAAAAAAGTCTTCAAATTACGTGAAAAATGTCCTCATTTGTTAACTTAAAATGCCGGTCACGGTGCAATTTTTTTTTTTTTTTTTTTTACTATTGTTAGTTGTTGTATTATAAATCCAAACTTTTTCGGAAGAACAGCAATGAAAAAAAAATAATATTTACGCTGATAAACTCACTATTCCCCGATTTCCGAAGAGATAAGAAAGAGGCGCGCTCTTATAGGAAAAGCCGTTTTCGCCGGCCGCTGCCTCATTAATTCCGCTTTCAATTACTCGGTGTGTGACGCTTTCCATCCGTCCTTCCCCTCTTACCTTCGGTTGGCCGGCCTTCACCTTGGCGTTGAGCCCACATTTGGACAAAGCATGCAACCCGGCCTTCTAGCCCACGCGTCCTCTTTACGTATGCATGCAGAGCAACTGCCGTTCATAAACACGTACCGGGATGGGGGTGGGGTCACTTCGTCGGGCTCCTCACCCTGTCAATCGTTCAGCAACGCTGACCTTTCCAAACAGGCCGAACAATATGAATAAGCATCACACTTTCCATTAATGATGTAACTTTGCCTTCTTCTTAGTAACGTATTGACTTACCTAAAATTTGAAAACTAGTCGTACAGCTTTTCCCGTTAAACCTCCATCAGTGAGTAATTAATTCAAAGCCATGTTTGCATTAACTCTTGCGACTGTATCTATTTTCCCAGAAAACTGATGACGGTGCCACTGGCCTTGCAATAGCTGCGTTGAAATCCCAAGCTGTTAAAAAAAGTTGTTGGGTATTTTTTTTTTGGTTTCTTCTTCTCCTTCATTGATAGTCAGTTTTAACATTCTCTAATGGTTTTCAAATCTTCTAATAAATATTTAGAAGAACTACTTTCAAAAAATTAAATTTGGATATAATTCTCTTTGGAATAGCTCAAAAATAATTTGCACTTTTTACTTCCAAAGCTGTAAAGATACAAGACCCCTTATCCTTTCAATTTGCTGCTGTTTATTCTTGAGTATGTTTCAAATCCCGTGATATCATCATTTATGTAGGTTTACGTCTTTGATTGTAGGCTATATCTGGAAAAATTTAGTCCAGATGATTAGCAATGAAGAAGGTGTTAGCTTTGCTTGTACTGAATACCACCATTATGGATTTAATATACAATTCTTCATTCTCACAATGGTCTGATTAACGGAATGACTGTCACTATCTATTCAATATAGTTGCAAGTATTTCTAATGTAAGAGTACTAATGTGTTTTCATTGAATGTTTAAAGTCTGTTTTCAATATTTCGCTGTTAATGCGAAGTGTATTCCAATGGAAATACCAAACTTCATACAGTGAAATTCAATAATAACAATGTACGACTTATAAGTAAACACTGTTAACTAGTGTAGCGTACTAAACAGTATTCTACAGTAATAATGCTCGTTAATTTTTTAATATTTCTATTATTATGGAAAATTTCAATTTTTATTTAAATATTTATTTATAGAAAAACAAAAATATGCTAATAAATCCACAAAAGTTTACAAAGAATATACTTTGAGTCAAAATTTGAAAAATTGTAAGAATTATTTTCACCCCACGTTATTTTGTTGCAGAAACATTTATGCTAAGCTGTTCGAAAAAAATATTACAATAAAAAAAAAGAAAGTAAATGCTTAACTCGCCTAAAGCTGAAGTACACGTTTTATTTTCTACAAATAAAATATAAACAGATATAAAATATAATTAAGAAAAAAAAATAGAAAAGATAAAAAAAAAAAAAATCAAGACAAGATAATAAAAAGAAACATTGCCGTGACTAGGATTAAAACCTGGATTGTTGTAGCCACCTTCATCACGAACCACTATACAATCACGACTTCAGAATATACTGTATTTAGTATTATCATGAAACCGGAACAGGAAGTGATCACACATAGAAACTGTTCTTTTTTCCCACCTCTCAAGTCCAATAATATTCATGACAGTTCCATTAAGGTAGGTCTCATGTCTGTCCGACTTGTAGTTTGGACGAAGAGATGAGGACATGTTACATTTTCGGTGGACTTCCGGTCTCATACGACAGAAAGTGAGTAAATGAACGCAGATCGGAACTCATTTTTTTTATTTTTTTTCTCACTTCTACAATTCATAAGATTTCCAATAATGTATCACTCATGTTTTCCGAATTGTAGTTTAGGCGTTAGAAGTGGTGACAAACGGAATGATGAACAGAATGATCATAATAGCTTCCTCCTTTACCCTTTCATATACGGAGTCGCTCCCCAGCCCAACAAATAAAAAAAATTAAAAATTGACGTTTACAGGAACAGTTTCAAAGGCTTCAACGTTGTTGCAAAATTTGAAATTTAAAACGGCAGCTGAAGTACTAAAATATTAAGCTTTTTTATTAAACTCGGTAATGAAGTTAAAACTTGCTATTTTTTTTTTTTTATATTTCCTTCTCTATTTTTATCACATATTCTTGTAATATATTAAATAGTAAGTTATATAAAAAAGTTTATCATTTCTGTCTGATTTTACCAATATTTCTACTGAGACGTTCATGATATTCTTATGAAATGCGTCTTATTTGATGAATTAATTTACATTCCCGTGATGCAAATTCGTTAGCAATAAATTATTCCTATCCTATTCAATAGAACTTACATTTAATTAATAATTTATAACCTGTTAGCAAATAAATGGTATAAATTATTAATTAAATGTAAGTTCTATTGAACAGGATAGGAATAATTTATTGCTGCCGAATTTGCATCACAGGAATGCAAATTAATTCATCAAATAAGACATATTTCCTAAGAAACATGCATTATCATGAACAGCGTATAAATTAGTGTGGTTTCTTTTTTTAATGTTTGATTTAAAAATAAAGTTTGGATATATAAGTTTTAGATAGTTATCAGTTCCTTAACCAATTTGAATCGAATAGTTCCGATGATATTTACAGAGGTTTTATATTGAGAACTCTAGAAGCTAAAGTTCAAAAGAAAATAGACAGTGCCATGTAGGTGGCGTTGCCTCACCCGATAATTCGAATTACGCAAGAACAGTTAAACGTGTCCACACAAGCACAGTAATTAGTGAGGGAGAGGCGAACTGTACATATTTTCGAGACAGAGAAGTTATTCTGGATACTAAGTGCATGCAAGTTCTTCATTGTTCCTCAGATAGTGTTCAAGTGATCTCTCTCTCATTGTGTTAGAGTTATGTGAGTCAAACATCTTTTAGCAAGCGACAAATGTCACCAAACAACGAAGTGAGACTGATTATGAAAATCTCTGCCGATCAGAACGTTTCTTTACATTCCTTCAGTTTGCTAATGGCGGTGGTGACGTCATCGTTACACAATATCATCAAG
>JAFIDM010012231.1:111595927-111643528 GCA_023159025.1 Thereuonema tuberculata
AAAAAAAAAAGAGAGACAAGGAAAGACTTCGTCCAACATAATTACCTGTTAATAAATTCTTGGTCATCTATCTATCAGGAATGGGACGCAAATCAGCTGAGATGTATTGACGTATAAAGACATCAGTGTCAGAGTTTCCCTTGCACTTGTCAGAATGGCTATGCAAATGAGTGAGTGAGACCGCGCTGCCAACTTGGCATCGGTTCAACTGCTGATTAACATTAGGACAGTGAAGTGTTGCACTCATTACTTATCTGTGAATTTATGGTGGTTCATGTTCGAGCACAAAGGCATTTCTTTCTTCTTTTTTTTTTCTTTTGTCTTTTTTACTAAATCCTTGATTTCCTTTAACAGTCATTCATAGTAAAAAGAAAAAGAGGAAAAAAAAAAAAGAGAAGGAGGGATAAAAAGGAAGCCAAAAGAAAAAAAAACCAACAGAGTAATTTAGGAAATGTGTGTAGTAGGAAAGTTTTTATTTAAAAGTTTCTTTATTTGAAAAATAAAGCGAATACAGTGTTTAGGTTAAGTTAATGAATTTTTAAGCTTTCGAAAAATAAATTCTTATTTATTCAGTTTCAAAATTGGTTCAGAAAATTATAAGAAAACAAACTGAAATATTCAAAGAAAATAACAATCTTGAAAAGAAAAAAAAAATGTGTAAAGCTTTTCACTATTATTATATATATAGACTTTTTTTGAATGTGGCATATTCGAAATGAAAAAGGCAAAAAGAAATATAAGTTTATGAGTTAAAGTTTGACTCATAACTTCAACTGAACGCATCACTAGGTTTTATGGTCTAAGCGCCGTCAGCAGACGGAATATTACCATTCTAAACGCACCGAATTAATAAGCTGAAAATTTTTACTGCAAAAATAAAGTCTAATTCCACTTGGGTAATAAATTCCATCTGTGGCGGACAGTCTTTTGAGTGGGAATTCGACCGCTTTTATTGTGTTTGTTACAAAGCTAAAAACAAGGCCATGGTCTATAAGGTTAGATCAAGCTACCCCCTACCCCCTACTTTGTCTTTAAGTTTCCAACTGTACTTAAAATTTTTATTCGTATGGGAGCAAGATATTTACTATTGTGTAAGGACTAGTCTAAAGTTTTTAAAGTATTATATTAAGTATCTTTTAATTTATAAAAAGTAATTTTCTTTTTAACTTTCTTATAATTATTGGAAGAATCAATGTCTTCATCACTTGTTAAAGCACAATTCGATTGTACTGATTATCACTTAAATCTATAATGGAAAAAAGACAGCCTAGCTTATAATGTAAGAAATAATAGTATAGTGTTCACCTTCTTACTCTCTCTTTTACTGGTATATCACCTTAAAATATATATTCTGAATTATTGTTTTGGCAATAAGAGATTTGGAATTCACTTATTCGGGTGAAACGGATATTTCTTTCTTCGTTTAGTACAGCAAATTCTCTTTCTTCGAGTTCGAAGCATTCATTGTACCAGAATAGCGTTCTCAATTCATTTCATTATTTCAGCTGAACAAATGATTTATGAATACGATGAGGACTGATAGTCTTAATGCGTAATCCATTCAAAATAGGCAACAAATAATGACAAAATAGGCACTACGAACTTCGTCTAAACACACTTTAATAAAGTTGCTGCTTGAAATTATTCGGTAAAGAAAAAAATATATCCTATTCAAAGAAATGAAGCATTATAAAAAAGATGGAAACTACAGTGACCACTGTATTATTTCAATGCAAATCATTCTTAACAATCATATTACAATATATTCCGACATACTTCTTGTAAATTTTCTGCTGTGAAATGGTTTCTATTGCAAGTCAAAATGTTTTTATACTGCCTGTCCTTTTGACCTCTCGTTATGTAAAGGACAATAATTAAAACAAGTCAACTCTGTTAAGATAGAATCTGAAGGAAGTGTGAAACATTTTCCTTCTACAATCTCTGCAATCAGCTTAGCCTGATCTCATCCTTGATTCGTCTTCGGAATCCTGTGAAATTTCCTTCCTTCTCTGCCATTTCTTCTGCTTCATCTTTTCAGGCTACCCTCCAGTTGATAAGGTCCGGGAGGCACACTCCTCCTCCTCCATCTGCTTTGACTAGCAGAATATCCTTTGCCTCAAGCTAATTGAAGGAAGTTAAAAAACTGTAGTTGCATTTAATGAATACAAAAATTAACAAAACCTTGAATAATAACACTGATCAGCATGATTTTTGCATCAAGAAAACTAATAGGTGTCCTCAATGGAACTTTTTATGCTTATTTCAAAAACGTAATTAGAATTTCTCCATCACCCATAGTTTTTCTGTAACAATGACTTTTTATATGAGATTTTTTTTGTGTTTTTCGTTATCTTTTCTACTTTACTAGGTGGAATTTTTCTATTATTGTAAGCATTATGTGGATAATAAATACTCATAATAACGGTTTGTATTCATACTGAGTATCGGAAAGACATGACTGTAGGGACATGTTTAATGTGGCACTATCCCATCAATAAGAGCCAGTAGTGAAACTGAAAAAAAGTGGATGTGAACGTGATAACACGACTTTGTAAGTGCTTTGTTTTTATTTCTTACTGTTGATAAATGTATCATCCACAGTTTACATTTACATATTTTATAGTTTTGTAGTTAGATTTCCAATATGCCAGGAAAGCGTTTAAACTATCCTGACAGTATCTGTTAAGGCCTTAATGCACTATTCCGTCTATCTCCGTCTCTCGTTATGTTTCTGTAAGATAATTGCTTTTACGTCTCAGAATTGAGTCAACGAACATAGCCGTCTCTGCAAACGTAAGGCCAGCCAATCATATCCAATCACAGAGCACTGACATATTCCTAAAACTTTTCAAGATGGATAGCAAGTTCGCCAGCGCCATTTTGTTCACCGCTTCGATGGGATCAAGATTATTACGAATTAAGTATCACATTGAGGAGATTATTTTTCGAAAAAAACAATATTTTTACTGAAATAAATTAATGCTATGCGTCAGAATGTGCAGATGTCACCTTTGTAAAGAGATTTTGCATGTAAATCAACATCAAAGGTAGCGCTAGCCAAATGCCGTAGAAGAATTTCCGTTTCCTTTTTCGGTCTACTTCCGTTTCCGCTTGACGTAACTTGCGACGGTAAAGTGCGCGACGATTTTGCCAATGACGGATACAAAGACGTTTCATAAACATAACGGAGATGGAATAGTGCGTTCAGGACTTTACGTGTGTGGTGAACTAACATTTAAGTCTTAGAGGCGTAACTTTACTTCTGTAATAAAAATGTGTTATGAACTTTATTTTGGGTGTAAAGTGGGGGACTAAGAAAGGGCATGGGCCTCGCACATTTGCTGTGTATCATGTGCATGGAGAAACGGTTCGCGTATCCACATGCCATTTGTTGTCCTTACGATTTGGAGGGAATCAAAAGACCATTCTTCAGAACATGTGATGTTCAGTGATGATAACTCATATTCTGATGGAAATTATGTAGAACAGAAACAGATTTTTTTGTGTGGTGATCAAACATTTCAAGCAAGCTCTTCGCCTGAATCACAAATTTTTAACTCAAGAAGATCTTAACGATCTTGTACGAGATTTGAACCTACCTAAAAAACAGTCTAAATTTCTACGTTTACTGCTAAAAGGATAGAATCTTAACTGAGATTTTACGTATGCAAGATTGATATTCTATTAAGAAAGATTAAGGCCAACACACAAATTAAAAAGTTTTAAAAGGTTAACTGAACACATTTAAAAGAATAAATTACGTTTCGGCAAGGCTCAACCAGCCGTTTCCAAATCATTTGGTAAACGGCTGGTTGAGGTCAGCCGAAACGTAATTTATTCTTTTAAATGCATTCAGTTAACCTTTTAAAACTTTTTAATTCGTGTGTTGGCCATAATCTTTTTTTAATAGGATAGAATCTTCTACACAAAGATATCAAAATATGCTAGTTTCGTAACCGTGACTCTTAATTTAAAGGTGATTTCTCTAAAAAAAAAAGGGTCTAGTGTTTTGTAAAGATATTTGTTCTATTATGAAGACCCTTGGTCATGATCATCAGTTGACAGAGATCAGGCGATTGTTCATTGATTCCTCTAAAGTTAGTTTGAAAGCTGTGCTTCTACATAGTAATAAATTCCCATCAGTGCCTGTGGCCCATGCTGATAATACGAAAGAGACATTATTATTGGAAAAGCTCCAGTATGAAAAATATGAATGAAGTATGAATGGTGATTTGAAAGTTACTGCACTCTGACTTGGCTTGCAACTTGGTTACACAAAGCACTGCTGTTTTGTGTGTGTGTGTGTGAATGGGATAGTAGGGACAAAAAGAATCACTACATTGGAAAAGAATGGCCCAAACGTGAATCACTCGTTCCTGACAGAAAAAAAAATCCCATTAGTCAATCCTGAAAAAGTGTATTTACCAACTTTTTCACTATGTTCCTAAATGTATTTCTGTCTAACATTTCGACCTCTGAGATGTTTAATATTTCCATATCCTTCTTTGTTTCCTTAATCCATGCTGTAGAGGTCTTCTTTCTCCAGAAGTATTCAAATATCTGTTTGGTAAGTCTATTCTTATTCATTCTATACAAATGTCCGAGAAACGTCGGCCTCCACCTCTTCATGGTCTCCGAGATTTTTTTCCACCTTCTGGTAAACTTCTTTATTGCTCCTAAGTTTCCACCCACTTTCTGTCTGAACAGCACCCATAATTTTTCTGAGGATTCTTCTTTCCAAGACCTCTAGTTTCTCCAGCTTGTAGTTAATGGCCAGGTATTCACTAGCATACAGGCATTCTGTTTTGACCACAGTGTTGTAGTGTTGTATTTTGGCATTCCAGGATAAACACTTTTTATTGTACATGTTTTTTGTCAACCCATATGCTCTCTCCATTTTTGAGATGCGGTCTGTCACAGCGGCTTTTCTAATCCATTTTCCTGTATGGTCTCACCAAGGTACTTGAACTTCTTGACCCTTTCTATCCATCCAATTTTTGTTTCCAGTGTGATTAGTAAATTAGAATTACAGTAAAATCCCGATTATCCGAGCGCCGAGTTTCCGCTTTAACCCGAGCTATCAAATATTTCTAGAATTTTTTTTTTGTTCTACATTTTCTATTTTTAAAATTAACGGAAAAAAATGAAAAAAAAAAAAAAAAAAAAAAAACCAAACCAAAAAAGTGTGAATTCGAAAAAACATCAGAATCATTATTCCTGTGGTTCACACAATTGAGAGAGAAGGGAAGTCCAACATCAGGGAGTCCAACATCAAGCAAAAGCAATGGACTCTCATAAAATGTTCGATGCTGGGGAAGATTTCACTGCTAGTAGTGGATGGTTGGACTGCTGTTAAAAGAGATATGGAATTCGGCAATTAAATGTGTCTGTATAACTTTTGTACTTGTTAAAATATACATTTAAACCTACACGATTTGCTTTATTTACAATTTTCGCTTTAACCGAGTTTTTCGGTTATCCGAGTTTGTCTTGGTCCACATTAACTCGGATAATCGGGACTCTACTGTAGTATTATTTACAGTACACTAATTCATTTACAGCACATATACTGTATATAAGCTTTAGAATAGAACATATCTTGTTTGTATGTAAGATGATGAACAACTGCGCAATTTGATAAAATTGTCACTTGTCCCATTTAGAGCAAGCATTGTCTACAATTGAAATGAGATATTTGATGATAGTAAGTAAAAGAAAGTTCACATGTGTTTTTTTGTTTTTTTTTTGTATTTAATGAATATTAATTGTTGCTTTTTTGACGTGCCATCCTTTAACCTTTTGGACACAATACTTCATGTAAAATAAATAAAGACCATCAAATATCTACAAAGAATAAGAACTACAAGAATTTGTAATAGTTAGTTTACATTTTCTAATAGTACAGGAAAGAGAATGATTCAAATGAATAAATATTTTATTTTAATTTGCTTTGCGCTTTTGTAAAATATCGCCAAAATTGCTCATTTGCAAAATATGTGCTATGTCTCCGTTTCATTTGTTTATATCTCTAGCCAGAATTTATCTTTTATCACAAACTCGTTATTTTGACCTTATGAATTTTCCATCTTTAAGCTGATACGAAATACACATACATACATACTTACATACATACATACATACATACATATATGCATGTACACACACATGGAAAAATAAATATGAATACAAACACATCCATAGATATCCGCATCCATACCCATATATACAAACACTACCATACATACCAATATACACCCAAACATCTAAACAAGCTCATCCATATACAGACAAATACAGACATATACAAAGGATATTTCATTGTAATGAGTTTTCATATCTAATAATTTCGAAAAATTGTCCTTAATTGCAATATTTCTAGTAAGTTTTTGTATCAAATAAACTAGACAATAACTCAACGAAATTCATATTTTCTTTCTTTTTATTCCCCCAACAATTATCTTCTAATATTTGCAGATATTTAGGATAAACTGATGAAGATGGTGCTCAGGAAAACCGAAGCAATGTCCGGAATATTCGACATTGCTTACGAAACACCCTTTAGATATTAGACGTGAGGTAATAGACCTTTCTTCTGCTTTGTGTCTTTTTCCATTACGTATCTCTCAATCTTAAAGTGTCTAGCAATTTTCAATGAAAGGTAAACAAGCAAAATCATTTACTCTTGCCTGTTATTGAGCAAATTCAATTAGAATAATCTCTAAAAGCTAATTTGTCTTCGAAAGAAATATATGTGAAAAAACATCGCCGTGTATATTGGGTTGGAGCTGAACTTAGATTGCAATTGACAAGATTTACGCTGGTTTGATTAGAGTAGTCCAGCGTCAGAAATCGATAGGTAGTGTTGAGCAACTTTTGTTATAAGCAATATTTTCAGTAAAACTTCAAGAAGTATGATAGAAACATAGTAGATGTTTGGACATTAGGAGATATGATTGAATATATCTATTGAAGCTTTAATTTCTATTCTGACTTACTATGATCAATGGATTATCTAAGAAACAATTTCAAGAAGACAGTGAAGCACAAGTATTGAAATAACATTTCTTAAAATTGACATTTATTTTATTTATTTCAAATAGTTTGCTACAGATTATTTATTAAGTCATTTGTATCATTCCTTCCAGAGTATTCTTTTATTGTTCTTCTTTGTCAATCTATGATACTCACTGTAGTCCTTACACGAAAATTGTACATTTAAAAATTAATAACAAGAAAATTATATTTACCATTCCCATTTTTAAAATTTTCATAGATTTACTTTTTATTACCAGGCTTTTATTAACTCACACTGTCTGGGTCAAATATTTCCGGGTCAAATCTTGTAATCGATATTTCACTCACTTGTCGATGAGCTGCAGAGCTGCAAATTAGCACACACACTCATTTTGAATGACAATGCACGCCGATGCAAAAATATGACAGATAAGTTGTTCCTTAGGCAGGAATTAATTATGTAAATTTCCAGATAAAATGCATGTTTTCTTACATATTTTCATTATGTGAGATTTTAAAATCATCAACTTACACTAGTACTTCTTAAACAAAATTTATAAAAATAAAAACATCAACAAGTTTTTTCTAAATTGAGATGTCATATCAATGAACTTTACAAACCGTCTTTATGTTATGACAATTAGAAGTAATTCTACGAGAAGTATCATTTTACTCTGCAATCTTATATATATATACAGTAGAGTCACGGTAATCCGAGGTAATTGGGGCTGATGGTACCTCGGATTACAAAAAACTCGGATTACACGGAAAAAAGAAAAAAAAAACTGGAATTTTCAACTAAAACGAATCAAATTTAATTTTTAATAGATATTAAAGTTCCAAATTCATTAAAAATGTTATCTGGTTACATGAAAAGACTCTTTATAAGCATTTACAACTTTAAAAAACTGACCAACGTCTTCTGCTTCACAGTAGAGCAACGCTTTTTAGTAGCGATGTCATGCCATCGTCTAAGTATAACAGAAGGGTATCGCTTGGGTATGCGCCTCGGATTACGCGGAATCTCGGATTACCCGGGCTCGGATTACCGCGACTCTACTGTATATATAAACTCGGTTCATGGCGTCAGGTGTCGCCTTCCAAAAGAATCTGCAAGAAGTCTATTCCAGGTCTTCCGGTCAAGGGTCCATTCCTCTTCCAGACTTCTAATCCTCATTGCTTTTTTAATATCGTCCATCCAAACCTTTCGTGGTCTTCCTCGTTTCCTTTTTTGATTTGTTTTGTAATCAAAAGCGATTTTGGATAGTCTTTCATCACTCATTCTTTTAACATGATCAAACCAAATTAATTGTTTTCTTTGAAGATCGTCCAAAATGTTTCCTTTTATTTTCATAATTTCTTTGATTCTTCATTTCTTATTCATTCTATTCTTGATACCCTGCATGATCTTCTTAGGTCATTCATTTCCAATGCCGCTAATTTCTTTTTTTCTGTCTGCGTAATTCTCCATCCCTTTGCCCCATATAACAAGATGCTCTTTACAATAGAATTGTATATACCGTATTATACTTTCTTTTCCTAGAGACCTCTTCACTCCACCAAATAGAATTTAATAGTTTTGTAGCCTTCCTTCCTTGACAAATTCTGTTTTTAATTTCTTGTGAGTCTCTGCCTTCTCTATTAATGTATACTCCAAGATACCTATAATGTTCACAGCTTTCTATTTTCATGTTATTATTTAGATTTAGGTCCGTCACATTTCCATCCTATATATAGATATTTGGTCTTACTAACGTTCATGTATAGTCCCCATTTCTCATATTCTTCCTTAATTTTTATCATCATTCTCTCTAAATCATTTTTACTCTTTGTAATTATGACTTGGTCATCTGCGTATTGCAGAGTAAACATTTACGTTCCTTTCACATTAAGCCCCAATCCTCTGCAGTTTTCTTTCCAAACTTTCAATGCTGCTTGAACATAAATTTTGAAAAGTGTTGGGGAGATACAACATCCCTGTCTGAGTCCTTTATCTGTTATAAAACCTTTTGACAATCTTTGACCTACTTTAATCTTTGTTTTTGATTGTCTGTAAAGTTCTTGAATTGCTCTAATAATATTTAAATTTATGTTTATTTCCTTTAATACATTCTATAATTTTGCGATTGGAACATTATCATATGCCTTCGTTAGATCCATAAACAGAAGATGAATTTGATTTCCCACCGTCATTTCCTTTTCAATAATTTGTTTAAGACAAAAAATATTATCCATACATGATCTTCCTGCTCTAAATCCACTTTGTTCTTCACTTTCTTTCATTCTTATTTCTTCTTCAATAAAATCTTTTAAAATTCGTCCATACAGTCTACTAAACGTTGCTGTTACACTAATGCCACGGTAATTTTCACATTTTTGTCGGTCTCCTTTCTTATAAATTGATGTTAAATATCCAATTCTCCACTCTTCTGGTGTTTCTTCCGTTTAAGCATCTTTCGAATAATTGTGTAATTAATCTTAGCAATTTATCTGTTCCATTTTTGATCAGTTCTGCTGATATTCCACCGGGACCACTTGCTCTTTGATTCTTTAATTTTTTAATTGCTGTTTTAACTCTCTCAAGTTCCAATAGTATAGGTTGTTCTAAGATATCAATATCTGTATTTTTTACTTGAAATTCATTTCTAGTTTCCGTAAGGAAAATCTTATAATATTCTTCCCATTTCTCAACCGATATTCCTTGCCATGAATTATTACTTTCTTTTCTAATATTCCTTAAAAATTGCCATGCCTCTGTACATCGTCTTCCTCCTATATATGTCTCAATTTCTCTGCATTTTTTATCCCAGGATGTTCTTTTTTCTCTACTACTAATTTCTTAGTGTCATTTCTAAAAGTTCTATAAATGTGTCTATTCTCTTCCTTTTTTGAACTCATCCATCTAAAATAGGCTTCTTTTTTCTGTTGTACAATCTTTTCAATGTCCTTATCCCACCAAAAGTTTTTTTGAGAATTTTTGCCTTTTCTTTTTTGTCCTAGTGCTTCCTTTGCAGCCTGGTGTAAAGATGATTTAATATGTTGATATAGTTCGGTTGTATTAGTATAATTTCTTTCTTCTAATTTTTTATCTAATTTTACTTGAAAAAGTCCTTTTGTACTCTCTTCTGTTAATCCTTCCAACATATATTCTGGGTCATCAATATCCTCCATCTCTATGGGATTTCTTTTCTCTCTAATTATATTAGCCGAATAAGGAAATACAAGTCTTGCTCGCACATAAAATGATCTGAGCCACATTCAGCTCCTCTCTGTACTCTGATGTCTAATAATTTTAATTGAGCCCTTTGTTTAATAATTATGTAGTCAATAATTGTTTTTAGTTGTCTAGTATGCTGATACCATGTGTATTTATGAATATCCTTGTGTTTATAAAAACCATTTGTAATCTAAAGATCGTTAGTTCTGCAAAATTCAAAAAGTCTTTCTCTATTATCGTTGACTACATCCTCTCCATATTCTCAAACAATGTTATCTCTCTTCCTGCATCCAGTTCTTCCATTGAAATCACCCATCATTAGAATTTCTCTTGTTCCTCCAATTTCATCAATGATTTCCTGCAGTTTTTGGTAAAACATATTCTTAACTTCAATAATGTTATCATAATTCGGAGCATAAATTCCCAAAATAGTAATTCTTCTTCCAAAAATATCCATATTGATCTTTAAACTTCTTTCATCCACAGCATCAAAGTTCTTAAGATTTCTCTCAAATTTCTTTTTCATTAAAACTGATACTCCTCGTTTTGCTCTTTCCGAACTCCTGAGTATAAATGAATAAATCCTCCATTTTTTTTCTATTCCTGATCCTTTTATCTTAGTCTCTGTTAAAACAATCAAATCGACCCTCATCGAATCAATCTCTCTCATTACATCAATCCATTTTGATCTAATACCTTGCATATTTCAGGTAGCCATAATCATAGTCCTTTTCCGTAGCCTTAGTCGCTGTCCATTAAAATCATTCGGTTTATTATTCTTGTAGATTCTTTTTGCATGAGATACTTTTTTACATGAAATAGGGTGCAGGCCTATTGTCATAATCCCCAACCTGGAGGACCAGGGTGTCCATTTGGTCTGGCACCTACCCTTCGATCAATCCGGCTTGGGAGACCCTACCAGTAGCTACGCTATCGCCGGCATAGCTCTCCGGGTCATTGGTGCACACAAGCCCCTCCACCACGACAAGGTAGAGACACCATGGAGGAGACTCTGCAATCTTACAATTACGTAATATTACTAATACTTGCTTAGTTACTTACTTACTTACTTGAAATATGAGCTCCCCACGCTTTTATTTTTACTCATATGTTTTAAATTTTATACATAGCAGAAAAAAATTATTTTATTTTTTAGTACATTTCAGATAAAAGCGTTGTGTTTAAAAGTTGTTTTTTTTTTCCTTTGGGATATAAGGAATAAATGCCTTTTACAATATGGGTAACTACTTTAAGGGATGTTTAACTGCTACTAAACTGTTGATTTTACTTGAATATTTGGAAAGAACCATTTGTCACCTTTAATTTTAAATACTTTATTTAATTCGAATAGTATCATATTATCTATCTATAAGATCTTGCCATTGTCTTTTTTTCTAGAAGCTTGCCAGCGTAAGAATTAACAAATTGATATTAGAATACTGTGTTCCTTAAGTGAGGCACATTAATAAGTTTTTAAAGCATTTAAATTTAAATCTTAGAGGCAACTGAGAAAGCAAACTTTCACAATATTTATTTTTAAGGCAGAACTATAGAATTTCTTTTCTCACATAACATAATTGAAATAAATCCTAGTTTTTACACTTAATGCATTGCTTCATTTCATTCCCAGTTATTGCTAAATCCTTTACTGTTTTCACATTTTTCGACATCACCGTTTGTGTTCAGCTCTTTTTATTTTTCAACATAGCTCTTGATTGCTCATACGGAAACATTGGAATGTGGAGTATTTCCTCATCATTCAAGTTTGCTGATATAGGAAAACTTATTTCTTTTTATTCCACTTTCTTTATGGAGGTTGTGGTATCAAACTGCAATGATAAAGAAGTAAGTAAATAATTTTTGCACGATTTTTACTTCAAATTTTCATGTAAAGCACTACAACCAATACGACTAATACAAGTTTTCTAAATTATACCTATGGAACAATTTGCAGAATGTACAGTACTGCAAATGTTTCTACTTTACATTAGTCCAATGGTTCGAAGTTAGGTTGTTCAATGTAGATGTTGTAGGAGGCATCGTATCTTATCTTCGATATTGGGACATTACAGATGAAGGGAGGTTTTTTACATCTTATTGAGTCCGTTGGACGACGTGGATAATAAGCTCGAGCAAACATCGCTCCAGAAACTCCTTGTGGAACCTGTGACTCTCATAGAATTGTGATAGTACTGGCCTCTGTCAGGTTAAATGTGACAATGTTCTACAGTCAAGCTGAACCGAGACCCATCAGGAAAGACAAACTACTGCCAATCTTGGTGCTTTGATTAATGATCGGTGTGATCAAAGGCAACTTATACTTAAGTCGCTATCTAACTTCATTCACAATATGATCCTCATCGATTTCTATAGATTCAAAGCAGACGATAGAGAATTCACCAGCCACGTAGTGGATTGTCGGAGAATAAGGGCAATTTTCTCTTTCTGTAATGTCTAAGAGGATCAGCGCCATGAGAAGCTATCTTTAGGCATTCATTGCTGCAACGTCGTGTTTCAGTTGTTTTCCTGTGATAAGCAGACAGCCGATCTCTTGAATCCCAACTACAACTGCTGTTCCCATGCATTCAGCTTTTGATAGCGAAATTGTGATATGAGACCTTGGTATTTATTGGGGATATCCATGCATGATTTCCTTATTGTCTGTTACATCGACATTTCTATTTCACCGCTTCCTGTATCGTTATCCATTCATAAACATGATCATTTATACTTAAGTCTGCCGTTCTACCTACGATAATAATCTTACAGTTTCTAAAATAAAATGATCAGGACACAGATTTAAACTTAAAAGGTATTTATATACCGGTATATAAAAACAAAATATTAAAACCTGTCAAGGACAGTTTCGGCTTGTTTTGTGGCACAAAGTTCATCTTCAGCTGAATGTTTTCCATTCACATGAAGATAGCTTTGTGTCACAGAACAAACCAAAACTGTTCCTGACAAGTTTTTATATTTCATTTATATATTCATTATACACGCATATATATATTTTAAATTCTAAATATTCATTCTAAATATTTTAAATTTAAATGTTTGTTCTGCCTGATCATTTTTAGAAACTGAAAAATATTTATTGTCACACGTTAAAAGTTTAATATAAACTCTTATATCAAATGATTTTTATTTTGTGGTTGTTGAATATTTTGTCCGGCTATCTATACCAGTTAATTATGCTGAATAAATGTTTAACGTTAAAATACATTACTAAATTAATTTTCTAATTTTTGTTTAATCTACAGAACTTCTGGATTTAATTTGATCTTTTTTTATGCTAGTGCTTAATAGAAGGTGGAATTGTCGAACACAAAATGATTTGTAAAATTAAATGCTTTCTTTAGATAAACTTGGTGGAAATAACAATAGTAATATATAATTGATGTTACGTAACAACTTAAGTTAATAAATAAATTATTAAATTCTGTTATTTAATCTAAGATATATCTATATCGTGTTGTTTTATTGTTTAATCTTCTCTAATATTTTCGTAGATAACGACGTCATGATGCGGTCTTGTTCTCACTTCATCCTATTGCATAAGTTTCTGAAAACATTAGTTTATCCAGTAAATTCTGGCAGAATTTTTTTTAAATTAACATTTTATTTTTCACAAAATTAGAATCGCAAATCAGTCCAAGTATTCTTCAAGTATTTTCTAGGATTTTTTTTTGGTTGAGGGGACGAATATAAAGAAGCCGCCCTCTTCACTGCCAAAGAAATCATCGAATCAATGTTTTCTGGAGGTGCTATTGAGTTAATGCTGGAAAGAGCAAAACAGATGATAATCCGATATTAGAGGTTTGTGGTGATGTGACAGGACTTCCATAAAAATTCTTAAATCGCCATTTTCGCGAATTGAAACGTGAATTTGAAACGTGGGGTGGAGCACTGTCGTTTCGAAAAATCCTGACCGTTCTTAATAATTAATTTCTCAGATACTTCAGTTGCTGCGAATAAAGTTCAGCAATAATACTGTAATTCCTCTCCAGCTGAGTGATTTCCTTCCAATCCATCCAAATCGAGATCATTGTCTGAAGACGAGGAGTCGCAGTTTTGTCTGGAGGATTCGTTATCTTACTATTAACGGTGAACTTTTCATCTCAGAATATGGCTGCTTATGGCATTGTTTGATGAAAGGAGTAGCTCATTCTCCTCGGTCAGTTTTGCCGGATTCATAAACCGAGCTTTTGAACCTTTGCAATAAAATTCAATAGAAATTTGTCGTTTATGTGCAAATAAGAATACCATTTCGATGCCAATTTCTCATTAAAACATATGTATTAGAACTCAATACTCAGCTCAAAAAACTATTTATATTAAATTTCAGTGTTCAAACAACGGTTATTGATTTGATTTTAGATTGTTGAATTTTGCAGCAATCTTAAAATAATGATTCTTCGCCTTCCAAATAGTAAATCAAAGTAAAGTAAATCCCCAAAATGGACATAAGAAATTAGCAATTTAAATTTTAGTAATTCAAATACAGTTTCATTCGAACAGGAAAAAAAAAGCAGCAGAAAAAAAATAGAATTGACTCAGAGTCGGCACTAAGTAATTATTTCAGTTAAACAATTTGATTGAGCACTAAAGCTTTATTTTATGAATCCTATTAAGAGATAAAAACATTTATGATGCAGGAAACATAAATATTCCAACAAAGCAATTACTATTATTTAAAGTACTATTTGAAGCTGATGTTTTCTATTTAATCGTCCAAATTACAGACGGAAGACTATCTTAAAGCAATCGTTTCACCTGTTCTTACCTTGGCTTCTCAAAATAGCAGATAGTCTTTTACTACTGGATCCAGACGCATTCGCTTCACATAGTTACAATAGCTTTTCAATAACTGATTTCAGAAATAATGGATCCTTAGTTGATAAGAGGTTCTAAAACATAAAAATTCGTTTAGTAATGAGTTCTTGGCATTGCATTGATCTTTCTTGTATTTCTTGTAAAAGCACAAGAAAATCAAAGAAACTCTGATACCAAAGACAAATGAATTTCGTAGGAAAAATTGAATTGTTAAATATATGTTATGTTAAATCCTTTTATTGATATGAAAGTATTCACAGAAAAAGCAGAGGAAATAAGAGATGTCTTGTAAAAGAAATTACATTTATCAAGCTACTTTCGTATTGGACATGGTAGGTTTGAAATCTTTAATTAATTCAGCTTTACTAAATTTTGCTTATAAATATCTGCTCTTGATACATTGTATTGAGTGGATACGGAAGCAAGTTGAATGAAGATTACAATTGAATAAGTTATATTTTTTTTGTTGTTTTCTGAACAACGACGCTTCGAATACTGCAATAACTACAACTAATGTTGCAATTATCCGGAACATATAATAAAACAAGAAGAGTGTGCAGAAAATGCTAAACAGTTTTTATAGCCCGGACACACCTTAACAACATGCATATTACGACTTTTCTGCATCTACTCGTTGTCGGAACACTTCTTTGTGAGTACTAGGAAAGTTTGAAATTGCGCTATTCTCCCACTGAAGAAAAATAAAGGTGGTAATTCTAACATCTGCGATTTACGATATCCAACAGGGAAAGAGTTGAGCATGTCTTTCTATTCTATTGGAATTATTTTTCTTCTCTGTTTGTATGTTTTTGGACTCTACTCCTCCCATACTTCAAAAATGACTCCGAAAATCCTTTGCTAAAACGACTAGGCTAATTTCTTTAAACTTTGTTGCGATTCTTATTTAAGATCCAACTTCAAATACGATTATTGTGGTTCCTATCCTCTTCCAGTTTATAAATGATCCCCACTAAAAGCGCATGCTCAGTCCCTACTATGCAATAGGCATGGATAGTTTAAGATAGGCATGGATAGGCATGGAATAGTTTAGTTTCTTAGATATTACAGAATTTACAATATTTAAAAACCTTCCCCTTAGTAGGATAATTAGAATTTATATGATCTAAAGCATTGATAGCCAATACAGCAACCCAGAATTCTTCGTTTTGCTGATGATCTGATAAACCTACTTAATCTAGAAAACAATAAATCGATAAATTCAATTTTCTTCAGTAAGAACTGAAATTATGAAAGCTGGTAAACTATTACCTTTACGACTCAATCTGCAGAATCGAATCTACCCTCCAAAACCTTTTCTTTTACAATTAAGGTCTTTGTTCTAAAGCTCAAAATTTGCGGAAAGTGATACCATCATTCTGAAGTAAATTCCACCTTTGATTATTTGTTCAAATTTAAGGATGAAAAGGATAAGTAGAATTTGTTTTAGATTGAAGGTGTAGGATTGAAGTTTAGTTTAGATTAGGTTAGTTTTTAACAGCTAACTAAAACACAGACGACCTTGTAATTGAATTCTGTGATTAACACTGATTTTGACTGAGATTTAAATAAATACATTAATAATTCTATCAATATCTTATTATCGAAGTCTCACTATTTCACTTCAATATTTTGTTTCTCCGTTTGTTTATTTTACACGTTTCATGTTAAAATGACTTTCCATCAAATTTGATTCTTAACTTATTGTCGTCTAATTTAAAATATGAATACGGTTATGTTGGTCTGGGCTGATTTCTATAAAGTTTGTTATAGAATTGTTTGTTTCTACCATTCTTATTTATGTTCTCACTTATGAGCAGGATTATCATTTCCATCCATCCCGAGTTCACAAATTGACGCTTAGTGGTGTAGGAGTGATAAACATTTCCCATTTTAATATATAAAAGACATCTTTAAAAAAAGAAAGGAAAATTTCTATTAAAAATGACTATAAAAAGACATGATTGAATAGATGTTCTCCAGTGACTTTGTCGTTCAGATGCTTCTTTATTATTGAAAATTTAAGTCTCGATCAGTTCAAAATGAGTTTCGAAACGTCTAATGTAAGTTTTTAAGTTTTTTAATTAATATATTTGTGCAATGATGGTTTTTAAACCTTTAGATTTTTGCACGTTAAAACATGAATAATATAAAAAGACATATAGTTGCAATATGAGTATAAATCGTCGTATAACTAAATATCGTATTAAAGGGATCACATGTTTGTTACATCGATGTGCAATCCCCGAAATCCATTAGTAAAATATTTTGTTTTTAAAATTGGTTCGATGATTATTGAAATCTCCCTCAAAATGGAGTAAATTCAGTATTCATTACGCAAAGGATAACTGAGCCTAATAAGAATATATTGAAATAGAGAGAATAATACATGGAATTGTTGCATTATTAGGAAGTTCTCAAAGGAACTTAATTACAGCATGCGTTTATTCGGTTGACAGATAGATAAACAGGGTGACGCACATAAACCGGCCACAGAAGTTTTTCAGATATATTTTGGTTCTGAAAATGGACACGAAATATAGTGTTATCACTCCTATTCGTATTATCTGTACAGTATTGCCGGTATATTTTTATTGTCACATTCAGAGTAGATGTTGGAAGTGGCCGCCATCAGACTCGATGCAGGCCGATGAACACTGAACAACACTCATCAGCGCATGCGCGACTGTGGCGAACAATATCCAGAGCGGATATTATCACATGCGCATGATCATTAGTATTCAATACTATCTATAGCGAACATATAACATATATACCTTGAAACCTATTGGGGCCGGTTTTATGTGCACCATCATTTTTCTAGATGCATTGTATTTAGGACTTACGGGCAAATATCGTAATTTCAAGTACGATGCACATTGTGAAAATAAAAGCTTCAAAATAATTTTTCTACTATGTCTTTTCAAAGATGGCCAGCTTTAATTTAATGTGTTTGCCTATTTCATGAAATTTTGAAATGTAACTTATTCCATTGATCTCAGTTTAGAATCGTTTTTCAGTCACAAGCTTTAAAGATTTACCTCAAGAGTTCCACTCTCTCTTATCTCAAATAGAAGCTCTCTTGAATTTGAAAGTACTTCTGATTTCTATGATCACTTTTCAGTTTAGCAAATAGAATTCATTTCTATATAACCGCTATTACGTAATTATTGTCGTAATTTATTTAAGGCTGATTGAACCACCCTTCCTTATTTTTAGCCTATTTTCGTTGGCTCATAGGATCACTCTGTCCCTCCAACTTATAACGTTTTTAATCGCTGGATAGATCTTCTTGAAAATTGAATTTTCTTGAGATATTTGAGGACTTCTTGAAACACGAACTTCTATATTTGGAAACTTTTCCAAGTGAATCATCAAGAGAAGGTGACAAAATTTTTTTTAAAAAAAGCGTTAGAATAATCTAAACGGATTTTTATCCTATCCCTTTTTCATTACCTTAAACATGGAATATTAATCCTCGTCCCTAATCCATTGGGATTGGTCTGGTACGATTAAAATTAATCCCATTTCGACAACTGAAGTATGTTATGTAGTGAATGTGGGTAGCAGAGAAGCCAATCACTGCGACCGGAGGTCTATTGTACTATCCACGAAATAAGGACAGATGGAGAGAAAGACTGAGAAAGGATGGTGGGAGAAGTGCAGGGGAAATGGGAGAACCCCGAGAAAACCTACCCAGCGCGGATCGTCCACCATCACGAAACCCACATGAGAACCGAACTCCGTTACTCAGAGGTGAGAGGCCGATGTCATAGCGACAACGCCAACCGTGCGGCCGACAACTGAAGTAAGTAATGTGGATTTAATTATTTTATTTTTCAGAAATGGAACATTTTTATTCTTTATATTCAGCAGTATTTTATTTCGAAAATAAATGTAGGTTTTTCGTTTTCACGGTCTCAAATGCTTACTGTTATTACGAAACTGTCTTCCACATAAACAATATTGTAGCTGTATTTTATGATAACCGAACAATTCAAGATTAAAGGCTGGTGTTAAAATTAGCTCTTCTCTTTGAGATGAAATGAACGATTATTTGCCGTTTTTAGAAGTTGAGTTGTGTCTATGATCCAGTAGACATCATAATTCATCGCCATCCCACCGTCTTTTATTTTCGTTAGAAAAAGCTTGACAAGGGTTTCGAAAATATTATTATTAGTCCCTTGTTACAACATTTTGGTCTCAAATTGTATAGATAGTTGGTAATCTAACTACTTTCAAATTTTCTAACTTGCTTATTCCGTTTCAAATTATCTAAAATTCTAAAATAGCAATACTTTTTATGATACAACTAAGATTTAAGTTTCGTTTCACATCAGATCGAAATATAAATATCAAAATACTTGTATTTGAAAAGTCAAGGTTTAATCAATATATGATTACATTAATACATCTTTATGATTAGATAATGTACTTAAGAGCTAAATTTCTAAATTTCTTATTTTTCTTTTCAAATTTCTATTCTTGTAAATGATTTTACAGCTGTCATCAAGAATAATCTTCAAAACAAAATCTTGCTTTTTTATGCTTTTATTAGATATAAATTTATTATCATAATAAATGCCTTTCGCTTAAAGTTTTCTTACTATTTAACTCTGACTCTAAAATTGCTATACGTGAGTTATTGAAATTATACTAATTTCTAAACAAACCACTGTTGAAAGATACTATTCAAGGGCCTTATTATGTAAAGATAATAACAATTTGCTATTCATATTGGTCTTTAATAGATATATCTTCAAAAACATTTCTTCAATTTATTTACATCGTTCTTTAAGTCTTTCCGGAGACTTTATATTATCTTTATATATTCACTTCTCATATCTGTAATCCCTCCACAATTTTGGATGAATTCAAATGAAAAAAAAAAAAAAAAACTACGTCATTTTATTTATATAAAAAAATAGCACTAATAATTAATTAAAAAGGAGAATACACTTAAAAAAATAGCACTTTGATTTAATGTGCACTTCAGAAATCTTAATGCGCAGAACATTTTAGAATTAGTATCTTACTTGTTTCTACAGTGAGATACTAATTCTCAAAGGTGGTTCTGCGCATTAACGTTTCACATCCATAGAAAGGCTATTGTGAAACCGAACAGAACTCACTGTTCAATTGATTGAAGACATTTACACATACTATCTTAAACTTTTTTTTATGTCAGTTTCGTAAGTATTAAGCTAAACCATACCATTAAACCAGTCTAGATATTTTCCTTGACTTAAGGCTATTATTGTACCTTTAATTTACTAGAAGAGACAGTAAACCTTGAAGTTGAAGATAGTTAGTTAGTTGAATGGCCGCTATTTGTATTTTTACTTTCGCTAACTATCAGTTCAACTATAGATTCAGACGTTTCTTCCTTCGAAAAGAGCTAAAGGAAAAATTGATTTGGTGGTTTGTATTTTTTTTTTAACTATATCGATATTTTGTGAAGGAGACGACACACCTTTCATTTTCCAACCTTTACAAATGAACTCTTTACAGGAAGTTTGGATTGTAAAATGGAGAGATAAAAATTTAAAAATTCTCATAGAATGATTGGTTTATACGAACCAGACTGAACCAGATTAAAGACTTGGACAATTTCTCTGACTTTTCAGATAAAACTTTATAAAGCTCACATAAGTTTACAAAGCTTTATAAAGTTTTATCTGAAAAGTTACAGTTTTTAACATTTTGTATAGTTACACAGCAAAAGTTTGCGAATCTAACACTAACAGGTAGTTGTGCATAAGAAAAATTGTTTTATCTTTGTTATGAGAATAATAAATTTTGTTTAAGGACTTGAAAGCTAGAAAAGCCGATGGAAGCCGAACTACAAATAAATAATAGACGATATAATAAAATTTCAAAGAAAAATAGAACTACTATTCTGTAAATATTTATAAGCCAATCCTTTTTTATAAAATAATGATTTCAGTTTTTCCATTAAATATACTTACGGTATCATTTTAATAGAAAACAGAATATTTCAGAGTTTAGATACTCTGAATTTAAACGGGAAAAAATATAATTTTTACCTCTAGAAGTGTTTAAAACTATGAAATCTGGTTTTCAAATTATGATTCCAGTTTGAAATTAAAGGTTTCTGCTGTAGGAATTTGAATACGATCTTGGCTAATTTAGCCTCAATGAAAATTTATTTACATGAAACAAATTCCGCAGTAATGGAATCTTGTACATCTGTTTCACGCTTTCTGATGATCAACAGTAAGATTTATTGAGATTATAAGTCAACAGTTGCGTTATTTTAGTCTATCGTTTCTGAAGATGAGATGTATGAATGAATTATATATGACACAATAATATAACATTATATTCTGATTGATAAACAAATAGAATGAAAACTCAAGAATCAAATTTACGTCCTGTTTCAAACTTATTCATGATATCTGACGATAACAGTCAGCAGGAAAAGTATTTGAAATTATGTAGTAGTTTTAATAATGACTAATTGTGATTTATATTACAATTAAATTCCTTTACTCTCATTGGCTGATTGGAATTTAGTTGACTTTTTTTTTCCCAAAGCAAATGAAGAATCAATTATTTGACAGTATTTTATGACATCTAAGATATCTAAGCAAAGGACTTATAAAGGAAATCATAATAGATATTCGTTCGAAAATAGAAGATGTCTCAAATAAATAACTCATAAATTAAAACATAAAAAAGAAACCTGTCCTGACTCATTTCAATTTTACTGAGTCTTTATTTTCACATTCACTTTCCCGATAAACAAAAGGAGCAAAAAAAAAATGAGCAACTTTAGAGAATTCTTGAGAACAGAACATAAGCAAAAATCTCTTTGTTGGCGTTCACTTGTAATTAACAAACATTAGTCGATTATAATCAGTTCGAACAGAATCTGACCTTTGATCTCGTCCGTTCTTATCCTCGAATGATCATAATTCCAGTCGTAAAATATTTGTTAAGTTTTGGAAAAGAAATTAATCCACAGGTGTCACGAAACCACAGGGGAGCTTGTGAACAAGTAATTACAGTTTAGATGAGTCAGAAAGAATTTTTTTCTTTGCTTTTTTAACGGAGTTCCCGGAATAGCTCCATAAATGTTAGATCTGATATCCACCATTTATATAGCTTATTTTTTCCTTTGTCTTTTTTTTTTTTTTCTTCCTCTCTTACCTCAGAGATGAAGATTACATAACTGGAGAGTTTTACTGCGCTGTAAATCAACAAAAATTTTTTTGGCCTCCAGCAGAATATTTTACGAGTCGTTTTGGGTGCATTATCTATTAAGCCGTAATTGCTTCTTCACGTTATTCGAAAAAGCAAATCTTTCCCTGAAATCCTCTAAACTCAACGAATTCCTAAAATTCTGCCTCTTTAACAGATTAAGAGGAATTTTATTGATTTTTTTTTTTAAATATTTCTTTTTCTATCTTCTTTCCGACAGTTTTATCAAACAAAGAATAAAAAAAAAAAGAGAGAGAGAGAGAGAGTTGTCACTTTATCTTTCAAGAAGAATTCAATTCCCTTAAAGAGAACTGTCATTTGTCTACATTACAAGGATATACAAACGTTTTCTCTACAGAAGGATTTCAAGCCTTTTATTCCTTACACAGATAGTTTTTTAGTTATTGAGTTTTGAGCATCTTAGATATCATGACATTTTTCATGGTGTTATTAAAAACAAAATATATGGTATTAAAAAAAAAAACCAATAGAATTCAAGGTTCTATTTTCAAAATCAATATTGCGGATGGTTTCCTCCCCCCCTCCCCAAAAGTTCATTTAATCAAATTTAAAAGTATAGAATCTTCCTTGAATTCTATAAGTTCTTATAAAACGTATAATTCTATTGAGGAATTAATTATTTAAAGATTTACATCACCCAATTAACGAAGTAAGAACTCTACCATTAAAACATAAGCTTTATTTTAATTTCAGCCGTGAATAAATCGTAATGCTGCTAAATTTGAGGAAAATCTGTTTTCTATTCTAGTTTCTTTTAAATAGGAAAATGAACAGATACAGTATTAGAGCTAGAAACAGTCTGAAATGCCTTTTTTATATTTTAATTTTTTTATTTTTAAAAAAAGTTAAGAAATTATTAAATGAGGTTAATGAATTCCTATTGTTATTATTGTTATTCTTTTATTCTTTTATTCTTATTCTTCATATTATCAATAAGCTTAATACTAATTATAATAATAATCATAATTGAAAATAATAAATTAAAAATACGTAATAGGAAATAGAGAAACAGTCTTACTATGTAAAATTAAATTTAATTAAAGATTAATCTGTAAATAATTTATAGTTTCTATTAGTTTAATTATTGCGTCGATTCATGGGCCTAACGAGAATGAATTTTTTTAGAGGAGCGGGATCTAAGGTCTATCCAACCAGCCAAACAGAAAAAAAAATCTTATTACCATACACAATTTTTCCAGCTGTTCGTTAGTGAAAATATTCAGAGGACATAATCCAAAGGGCCGTGCCGGCGTGGTCGTGCGGTCTCAGGCGTCGGTCTGCCGTGAGGCCAGTGTGCCGGTATCCGGGTTCAAATCCCGGTCGAGAGCATGGCTGTTTCAATTTCCTTTCCTGTGTTGTTAGCCTCTTCTTCACTTTCTCTTCGGTCTGACGTCATTCCGTAATGGCGTCCTGGAGAAGGCAACGGGACTCCACTCCAGTATCTGTTCCCTTGTATAGTTATGGCTCTCCTAGGGGTCGCCCTTCGGGGGTCACTAGGTTCCGTAGACTTGAATCAATCTAAGGATTGACCTACCATGATATGGTAATCCAAAGAATTTCTAAGAAGAGCCTTCATCCGATCAGCCAACCAAAATAACAAAGAAATGCCTCAACTCAATATTTCAAAACTATATATTTGTTCTCTATAGATAAGTTCTCGTCTTTGTTATTCTACCCTTACACCCACTTACAATAATTACTTTGTTTTTTAAGGTAGGAATTAAAAAAAAAATGGGTTAAATTGAATAAATATTTTTAAGAAAAGTATATCATGATTAATTAATATAGTAATTAATATAGTACATAATATATAGTACAATATATAAAATATTACACCATGAAAGATTGACATTAAGCGATCATTTATATACAATGATTACAACTTGCAAACAAAGGAGAAGGAGATATTTGTTTGACGAGGATTTTTAGAAATACAATAGATAACATTGAGCCTTTAAAGTTGGTTAATTTGCGATGGTAGTAAGGCAAAATTACGTCGTTTTACTTGTTTTTTAGTTTTTTTATTCAGTTTTTCTTCAATCATAAATTCGTCAACGATATGTTTTTATATGGTTTTTGAACCACGACGATTTATTCCGATAACTTTCACTTTACTGATTATTCTTACATTTACTTGATTGGTGTAAATCCAAAGTTGAATCTTACAAAATCATCGCAGTTCCACTTTATTAGGTTCCCTTTATCTAGCTCATGTCTTAAGCCAAAAAAATGCACCAAGTTAATTCCTTTCCTGGATATTTCCTTGAGGAAGACTTGAATGATTTCAGCATTTCGGTAAGGAAAAACAGATGAGGTTCTGTAGTTTTCCAAGATAAAGTACTAATAGTAGTTAAAACGCTCTTAGATAATGAGTTGCGTTGAAAGGAATTTGTAAATCAGTTGACTAAACAGTTTAGATTACCATAATACGGATTTGGAGATTTTTTTTCGCCTTCTTGTTATTTACTATTTGCAAAAGCTGAATTCCTATTTCCCTTGAGAAGCAACTATTACGAGAGTCCATTTCATTGTAACCATTCTTGACATTCTTTCTCACTCTTCTGCTCTCCAATCAAGGCAATATTAAATGCAAATCACGCTCAAGGCATGAGGAACACACTATCCAACAAGTGTTGATTATATTATTTTGCTGTAACTGCTATAGGCACATCGATCGAATGCCTTCAATTGGGAAATGTTCTGCAGTGAGAATGCAAATGGAAACGTGTTTTTCATTGAACAGGAACCGCCCGAAAGTAACACACGGGGAACACACTTCGTCTATAAATGGAAGAAACGTTGCCCCACGCCTCTCTCCGATGATCGCTCCCCTTCAGTGCCCAACGATCACAGGCCATGGTTCAGGAAGGCGCCAGCGTTCCACTCCGGACAACTGCCCCACCCAATAAACGGAAAAGTCTACCTCCGAATAGCGTTCACATCCATTCATTCCGTCTTCCTCTTTCGTTTTCAGATTCCAACTCTACTCACACAACTTTATTCACAGTAAAAGTTTTGCTTAAATCATCTCTGTACAGATCCAGTCCGTAAAACAAACCTTCAGACGAAATATAGAAATAATTTTTAAAATAAATTTCTACATAAACTTAAGAACATCATTTTATGTTTATTTGGTCGTAGTTTAGAAGTTTAGTAGTTAATCAATATTCATAGAATCAAAACCCTAGGAAGCTGTAAAGGATAGCTGTAAAGCTATCAAATCGAATTTTGAAGTATCGCACTGAAAAGTTATTGAATCTCGCACTGTTAAACTTTTTTGTATTAAATAAATAATGTTATCCATACGATTGTTAATCATTAAACTGAAATTCGATTTAATAAAATCTTATATTCATAAAGTAAGAATATTTGATAATATCCTTTAATGGCTGGGATACGATTCAAAACTTTATTTTTAATAGTATTATTTTAATTTTAAATTAGTAGGAAAATACTTCTATATCCTAATAGTTAGTCAAATTAAGTTGGTTAAACTTTCTCGTCCTTGCTTAATACATAAATATTTGCCTTTTTAAAGTTAATTTGTTCCTTATTATACATTTTCGTTTCATCCATTCACTTAATTGTTTAATTATTTCTCTATTAATTCTTTCTTTTGTTTTGGATATGAACCTGATTCTTATTTATTATCAAGATTCTTTTTTTTTTTTTTAACTTTATTGAAACTTTATTTAAGTCTTGTTGAATTAGACTTGAGGTGACATTTTTGTTCAAGTTTATTTTATTCCAAAAACTGATGAAGACTGATTTAGAAATCTGCAAACACTTATAAACTGAAATAAAACTGTGTCAATGATACTTTAACAATGTCTCTGAATTTAGAAAATCATCAGAAGTGTTGCTTGTCCGAAATGATAGATAACGAAAAGTTTTAACTTTTAATTGGAAGGCTTGGAAATGGAAGAGTCGTTGATTTTAAAGTTCAAGAACCGTCATTGATTATTTCTTTCAAAATCTAGAATATTCTTTCTAATGTTTCAATTGTTATTTGTCGTTGGCCTCGAGGGAAAGGGACCTTGCAGCGCAGTTGCACAACCTATCTTCGATATACCTCATCACACTGTTCATCATATTTCAACTCTTACTCTCAAGTGATATTTTTTTTTTTCGCCGCCTGCTTAACGAGTGAATGCCCCATGACTGCACTCGGATGAACTCGCATGCCACGCCACCACTCGGCGCCATTTTTTGTAGAACTAACTGGTTGGCGGCAAACGAAACGCTATCGCCGCCTGACAGAGCAATACGTAGCCACGACCTTCGCTAGATCCCTTCCTATGCATACACTAGTTCTTCCTGTTGTTATTCGCCATTGAGGCTTCCCTGAAACGAGCGGGGGAAAAAAAAAAACAAAAACAAATTGGCTCTGATTAAGGATGATTTGATTCACAATCGCATTGCCTCGAGATAATTACAGGGCCATGACGGACTTTATCAAAAATCGAGGATATTCCGAAGCTTTCAATTATTTCAAGTTATTATTTCATCACAGTTCCCTTTTGGCCTAGTTATTTCTTTTGATAATTACATAGTTCACAATGAAATGAAACAGTTGTTCAATATCTTGCAAGAATCGTTTCTCATTACTGTAACCAAAACATAATGTTATTTTCTTAGAATTTTAATTTGTTAATATCAGGGTCACTGTATCTTAAAGCAAAACACATATTGCAAACAGGTCATAAATAAAATTATGAGATTTGGTTCTGTGCAACTTTTTCCTGCAAATCAATATAAAAACTACGAAAATTCTGCTGTTAGACTACATTAATGTCTTTATATTACGCTGAGTTAGTGAGATTCTTTCGTACTCTTATGTTTTTACTGTAAAACTTCCATTAGAATTTGTTAATCGTACGATAAACCTCCAATGAAAAAAATGTAGAAAAGATATAATATTGCATTTCCTGTAAATTTTCAATAAATTTTGAAATTTTTGTTTTATGGCTTTTTTACGAGTAACAGACTATGGACATCTATCCAAGAACTTAGTGCCTGTTACCACTTAACTTATGTATTTTATATCTTTTGAAAAAAGGTCGGATAATATTTTATGTTAAGTTATGATAAGTTTTTATGTTAACAGAAGATGCATAAAAGCATCTACAGAATCAATTTTAAATAAAAGCTAAATAGTTGAATTAATTAATAGTATTGCTATTTTTTTTCAACTACTAGAGATTATATAACTGCTAATTAAAGCCTGTGGATAAATCGATAGGCTTTTTCTATTGATAAGAAATGGAATAGAATATGAAATAGGTAAAAGATTAGCTTCTGCCATTAGCTTCTACTCGATTGATCTGAATTCAATTCTCTTCTAAGTCTGATAAAATGAAGTTATCTTTATATTCTTAACATCCGTACATGCTTTGTCTGTATTCTTAAGATGCTAAATTTATCAAGATAAAAAGCAAAACATAATGTAGGTACAGATTTATCCTCAACATAGATGGTCTTCTTCAGCTAATCCGGAAAGAAATTTATTCTCATACGGAAATTTTCTATTAAAAGTTTGCTAAAGTTTTCTGTATTTATGCCCTTCTTATATTTTAATTGATAAATTGCCTTTGATTTGAGATATTATTAGTAATGTAAAGGGAAATGGGTTTGACTTGTGATTACCATCCAATCATTTTAGGTAAATACAACTTCACTGTCATACATTAGAAATTTGTTGGGTAATATTGGCACAAAGAGTGTTATATTGGCAAACCTCAAGATGTAATAAGGTTGTTTTTTTATCCCATCAACCGCTTCTCGGAGGAAAATTGTCCAAAGAACATTTTTCTAAATGAAGGTTAATTTGAAGATTTCACTTTTTTTCAGCTTTAACTTTTAACTTATATCGTTAGAAAATAAATTGTCATATTAAAAGCTAGTGAATATGACTCAGTGATTTCGTTGCGTTCACAAGTGATTTCCTAAGATAGCAATTATATACTCCGTTGCTAGGATCAGTGTGGATTCCGGCAACATCGTTCTACGGTTGAGCATCTTGTATGTTTGGAAGATGCTATTCGCACTACCTTTGTTAAAAGAGAACACCTCGTCTCCATCTTCTTTGACTTGGAGAAGGCATACGATCGCACATGGAAATTTGGCATTCTGCAAGATCTTCATCATTACGGTCTTCGTTGTCATAATTTGTAAAGGCTTGAAGAAGAGGAGACGTTCTTTATTTTCTCCTCGAAAATTTGCTGTTTTTTTCTCGAAATAAATATAGTGTTTAACATTTATTTCTGGTGTAGTGGAAGATGCTTAATGAATGTAAGATTATTCTCATTTTGTTTATAACTTTTTGTTGTTTTGAATTTGTAAGTATTGTTATTCTCGTTTAGTTCACGATTAAGTATGTTTTCTTTTTAACTTATTGTTGCTCGTTTTTAGAAGGAGAAAGATAGTTTTCTCTTCTGTGATGTAAATATTCCTTGATAAAGATTTTTGATTAAAAAAAATCGAAATATTGTGTGAAGATATGTGTTGTTGTTGTTGTTGTTGTCTGATGATTATATTTAAAGACTGTGTCCATTTCACTCGATGTCAGCTGACTCTTTGTGGCGTCCCACTTCCATGTCTTCCTCTCAGCATACATTTTTAGGCCTGATTTTTGACAGGAAATTGACTTTTAAGGATCATCTACTTGACTTCGAAAAACGGTTCGGTTTTCTTCGGAAACGATGTATTTTAAAATTAAATTGTATGAAAGTGCTTTCGCATTCCACATAGGGTGGTGATCGCTTGGCCATGTTGCGCGTTTACCATGCCCTTATTCGATCCAAACTGGATTATGGCTGCATTGTGAATGGCTTTGCACGGCCATCTGTACTTCGGACACTTGATCCTGTTCACCATCAGGCCCTCTGTTTCTGCCTCGGTTCTCTCCGTTACTTCACCCATTCCCAGCCTGTAGGCAGAGGCTCCGGAACCGTCCCTGCACTTTCGTAGACAAGCTTTGTCTCTCCAATATTTCGCTCGGATTTCTTCCCTTCCAGATCACCCTGCTCATTAATGTGTCTGTCATCCCCGTCAACGACGACTTTTCACCAATCGTCCTTCCATCATCCCACCGTTTGGACATTGGGTGACTACTTGGCTCACTACACTACAGCTCACTGAGCTTAACATTGCCACTCTACCTACTTTGACATCAGCACATTGGAAATATCATCTACCAAACTGTGATTTCTCGCTTCGTCATTTTGCGAAAATCAATATGACCTCAACAGTTTTTCTGTCTCTGCATGGGGATCATTTGTCCTGTCACTCCGATTTACACCGATGGTTCTAAAGGCGCATTTTATGTTGGAGCAGCCTTTTATACTGAGACTTTCAGTAATGCTATCCTTTTGAGGTTTTGATGCTCTCTGCTGAGTTTTAAGCCATTTTCCTAGCCTTACAGTATTCATTTCAGGAAAAGTTTTCCAAAACACATTATCCATAACAATTCTGAGTGTGTTCTGTGGGCACTGTGCAGTCACACCCTGAAAGTTCACCCTTTTGTTTCGTCCATTATAGATTTCTTACAACGTTTTCACCGTTGCACTATCATTTTCTGTTGGATCCCAGGCCAATTCGGCATTGTCGGAAATGACCTCGCTGATTCTCTTGCCTAGTCTGCTGCTAGTCGACCCTGCAACGGACCTCCACTTCGCACTCTGACATTTACGCTCTTATTCGTTCTCGCATACGAGCTGTCTTGCAACATGACTGGAATGATCTACATAGCAATAAATTTCGTCTTGTCAGTCCTTTTTTATCTTCCCCTACAACTCGAATGTTTCCAACTCTACAGAAGGATGTTCTTCTGGTACGTCTGAGGATCGGGCATACGAGACTTACTCGTAGCTATTTATTGCTGAATCGTCCACCTCCCCTGTGTGCTACATGCAACGTTGTTTTAACCATTTATCATATTTTAATTGCATGCCCTGCTTTTACTCAACATCGTCGTCAGTGTTTTTATCCTCTTTTTAAATTTCACGTTCCTTTTCATATTTCCTTGCTTGACAATGATCTTTTACCAATTTCATCAGTTTTACGCTTGATTCATCACTATTGCCTTGTCACTCTCCTGTATTTATCAGGTTTTTAATTTTCTTCTATACACTGTAGATGATTTACTATCATCTTCCTTTGGGCACTACCTGTTCTTTTCTTGATTTTTTGTCCTTTCTCTGTCCTTTTTATCTAGGCAGTTTTCATTTCCTTTTCTTCTCTTTATTCTAATTTTTACCTTACTTGGCACAGCTTAGCCACAGATGCTTTTGCGCCATTAAAATCTATTAACCGACCAGCCTTGCTAAGATCAGCCATCTTTAAATGTTGAACTCTGCTTTTTCAGAGATATATCTACAGACAGACCTCGACTTAAGTAGACCTAAACAAGTTTGCGAGATGATTGGAATCTTGCTTAGGGTTTCGTTTACCATCAGCCATTGTGAAAAATATTAAAAATGACAAAAATACGTATATTAGTTCTACACTATATGTACAGTATGAGCGGAAATAAAGTGGCGCCACTGTTCACCATTTTTATTGCAAGGAGGGCGACGTAACAAACTGTAGTGTGACCTTCATGAAGAGAACGGTTGTGTTGTACGATGCTACGTAATGCCTCTAAGTATTCGTGAAAAGCCTTTTATTGCGGAACATTACTTTCGCTCAAACGGAGTCGGTTGTTCCGGAGGACCCAGTGTTAATTACGTTTTCGAAGAAGAGTTCTACAAAACCACAATGAAGCGAACAGTATTGTTATTGGTGAAAAAAAATTAGAAAGACAAGATCTATTCTGTGTTAACGAAAAAATCGCTATGAACGAAAGCGCACGTCCGTAGACAATGAGCATGCTTGAAAAGATTTAGCGTTCACCAAAGAAAAGTCAGTGGCGTATTGCTGCATAACCGAGTATGAAGAGAATATCTGTGCAAACACTTGTTCATGACGTAGGAGCATTTTCATATCGCATGCAGATATGCCAAAAGTACACGACCCCGATTAAGTTACAAAGGCGTTTATTCTTTGCTCGCACTTCAGCAAATGAGTATAACGATGAACATTTTCTGTACCATATTTGGTTTTCTGAACTTGGAGGGTCACGTCACCTTGGAGGGTTATGTGAACAAACAAGCCTGATTTCTAGGGTTTGAAAGGCCGACGGAGGTTCTTGAATGTCCTCTATGCTCTGAAAAGGTTACTTTGTGGTGTGCTATTTCTGATCATGGCATATTTGGATCCTATTTTTTGGAAGATGCGAATGGTAGACGTCTTATGTTCAATCAGGAAAGGTGCAGAGAACTGATTGTCTCATCCTTTGTGGCAGTATACATTCGGTACATTTGTACAATATGTACATATCACGAGGCACAAAAATGTATCTGTCGCTTATTCTTATCTAATTACATAAATCAGATTTACGGAAGTCCAGGTCCATCTCTATAAAATTAGAAAGCAAAAGTTAGTTACAAATATTTTTTTATATTTTTTTTCCTGAATATTTACATTTAAAAATTTCAATTTTTCAAAAGGAGATTTTTTTTTTTAGGAAGTTAAGGAGCAAATAACATTGAGTAATCTTATATCGCCAAAATATAAATTGCGACTGTATGTTGTCTGAGAACTACATTCTGTAGTTTTTGTTTTTTTTAATCAATATTTTTAGACTAACGGATTCTTAAAAAAAAATCGTTGCAAGGGCATGTTATTGATTAGAGTGATTCAGGCTGATACAGCCAAGAAATTTAAATATGTAGAAATGGTGGTATACCTTACATAAATGGCAGAGTTTCAGCAAACATGCGATATCATTAGAATGCAATAAGACCTCAAAATGACACTTACCTGCATTTTCTTAAAGATCGTCAGAGCGCAAAAAAAAAAAAAAAAAAAAAAAGCATCTTCAAAAATGCGAAGAAAGTTTAGTTTTGGATATAATTTGTACAAGAATAACCTCCTAACGTGTAATCTGGTTGGAAACAAAGAAATGATCGAAACAAAAGTGTTGGATTCAACAAGAGAGTGTACTTAAGCTAAACATGCCATAGGTTATAATGCTAATTTCAAACGTGAAAATGGTTAGAGAGATGAATGGAATGCAATTGAGTAGTATTGGATGATACCAGCATTGTAGAATGCGTGCTGCCAAAATCCCATACACTGTGGTGACAAGAACTGATTGTGCACAATAGACATTACCTTCAATAATCCTGTAAAGTTCGGATACTCGTATTTTTAAGTTATTGTCCTGATGTGATTTGTCAAACCACTAATGTAACTTTCATTGGACAAAATCCAAATACATAGAATAACTAACTGACAATATTTTTTGTATGTAACAGGTAGGTTCTTTAATTTTTTTCTTTTCAGCAAGCAATGTATGATCTCAAAATGGTGGACACTGATTCAAATTTATAATTTGAAAATTTTGTAAAGTACACTTTTGGAGCCAAGAGATCGTCAGTCTTGTCTTCTTGTCTCTAGTTCAGAAAAAAAGTGCGTTTGGAATGAATCTTCAGCACAGATATTAACTTGTGAAACAATGTTCTGAGTTAAGGTTTAGTAGTCATCTCATTTCAGAAGGACTTTTATCTGAAGAGAAGATAGAAGCCGTCAAACGTGAGAGAAACCGATCATTTTAGAGGCGGAGAATCTGTGTACAACAGGAATTACTATTAATAACCACATAGATCTCCACATCTTTCTTGGAAGTATTTTGATGAACAAATGAGATGAGATCCTTAAACAGTATGTTCTTCCTCTTGCAAATCAGAGCTGGCTCAATACCCATATTGATGGATAGAATGTCCGCCCATGCAGTCATCATTTTATGGATCAATCACTTAACGAATAGGGATCAAATGGATTGGCCAATCAATTCTCGGACCTGAATTCGATTCTTCATCTCACTTTCGGAAGAGCAGGGAAAGAGAAAGAAAATAATTATTTTTCATTTTTTCTTTTGAGGCACCACTACGCTTCCGATAATCCTTGTCTTATTGGGTTTCGAATGTAATCCCTATAAAGCAACGCGATAACTAGTGAAGTAATTAATAATAACATCGCCTCAACTCTGCATTTTCCTTGCATTTTCTTTTTACAAATTTTTGAAATTTAGAAATCTCCCAAAAGTAATAGCTGTTACTTGTTTTTATAAATTCCTTTTTAATCAGCCAGTATTATATCTCCTTATGTCAATCTCAATTGAATTTAAAGAATCTAACAATGCCTATAAACACTTCACTTGTCAAGTTGAGAAGTTATTCCGTTGTTTCTTTCACTTTAATTTCCGTAGAAGATTCAGTATCCTTTTATTGAATATTCAGGGACCGATGCAAAGTTCCAGAACACTGAATTTCTGGTATTTTTTATAAGTTTGCTTTTGGTAATAATATCAATCTTAGAAATTACCTTTTTTCTATCTTTTTTTTGTAACTAGATTTTTATTACTTTCAGATGGCAACTAATAGAAACAAGTTCATTTTGGGGAGGAGTTTTACGAAAAATTTGTAAAGTAAATTTTTTTTTCACACCTCACAGATTGGGAGTGAGAACTTGAAGCCATAAACTTACTTCCTAAAATTTGGTTCTGAGTAGTAATCAGAGAAGAGGAAAAAAATATGCAGACTAGAAAATTGATGCTCTATGTTAACTTAGCCACAAGTCATGCATCATTACACAAACATTCTTATTGTCTAAGTGCATTATGAATGTCCATCCTTTTAAGCTTTATTCTTTTAGTTTATTGATTTAATTTCGTAGTCAGAAATTCGTAAGTGAAAATTGGAATAAGAAGTCGTGAAAGAAAGAAAAAGAAAGGCTGCAGTTTATTCTATAAAATGTCAAAACCCTTTTGTTTTACGTATGTTTACGTCAACGATAATCAATTTTGGAGCACTGCTCAACCTCTAATAATGTAGTTACGATGTCATTGCATTTATTAATGCATGAAAGGTGCAGGAGGAAAGTGAAAAGGTCATGATATCCTGCCTCGTATTACTTGTGGTTGGATAGTAAAGTGATGGAGTACTCAAAGAAATTTTTTGGATCCACCCCCGCCCACCACCGAAATTTCGAAATATAGAACAGTTTAAAGAAGGTCTGTGATTTTTTTTTAGAGGGTTAGGAGCTCCGTTCTTTTGGTCTTCTTGAAATAAAGTACTCCATACGCACATGTGATGATGAATCTTAGTTATGTCTTTGTTACGTCATTTAGACTAAAGTAATGATAACTAATAGAGAAGTAAAAAAGACGCCTGTAGCATTTTGCTTTCTTCCTTTTTGGTTTATTTTAGCTTCACACTTCCGCTTTAAAATTAAAACGCTATATTTAAGAAAGCATGATTAAATACGAATGGTCCTGATAGCGATCACTTACTCTAATGCCGCCAATAGCACTAGCTTCTGCGCTCGTTGCTCTTACTTGCCGCTTCCACCCTCACGTATCATGTCGACTCGCCCACCATTTTCCAATCACGTCACACTCTCCGCTCCAAAGAGCCGTCGTCGCGAAATTTCTGTGATTGATTTTGGTAAATTATATGGTTGCAAAGATTTTGCTGCCAGAAAAGTCGTCAGGAAGCAGCATAGACAGAGGTGAGGCAAAAGGCAGAAAACAAATCGCAGCAGGCAATCTGCCGATATCTCTGAGCTATGTGCGGAATGTAGTCGCACTTGCTTTCGACTAACAAACAAAATATTCGGTGAGAATTAGCACTGCTGCCAAATCCGTAGAAGGAACTCTTTGTAACAGGAAGACGACAAAAATGATAAAGTTTCTGAACGCTTCTTTCTGGGGTCAGACTTACTCCTCTTAAACTTACTGGTAACTGATGTGGTTTAACTTTTAACATCAACAATGATTATTATTCTGCCTTTTTAGATGATTATAGTTATTTAGCTTTGAACTTAAACTTAAATAATTAAAACAATTTATTATTGTTATCATTATCATCAATTTCTAATTTTACTTACCTAACTACTTTTTATTAAACTGTTGACTCCTGTAGTCATTTATATTCTCATTTTGAATATATTTTTTGTCATTCTTCAATTTAACGTACTCTAAGAAAGTAGAACTTCAATCAAATTACATTTAGAAACTAATTAACTATAAGAGTAAATTTTTTAATCCAATTGATAATTAGCAGAAATTATTTAGGATCTTCGAAGTTTAGGAAAATATATTGCTAATTAATGTATTTTCCGACTGCAGCAATTTCTCCTTAGACAAGATTTTTCAGTTGATCTAATATCCACTAACTGCTAATTTCTATTTCATGGATGAGACTTTAATTAAAACACGAACGGAACTTTCTATGAAATTCTAAAAGTTACTTCAAGCGCCGCTTTGAATTTTGAAGCTATGTTTGAATATAACATTCTTTTTTTATTTTATTTTTTTTTTGGCCTTTCTCTAGTGTTCAAATATTCTTGTTACTTAATTTGTCTTTCTTCTTCTTTATTTCTTTTAATTAGAATAACTTATTCAAAACATTGTGAAATACTCATCTGAAACATTAAGAAAATTCGAAATGACTAATTTTTATCAGATTTACTGATCCGCCAAATTCCGTCTGTTGCAAAAGTGAACTATTTAAACGTTCCTGAAGTATGTCTTAATCATTAATATCTCATTAAATAATAAGATTTAGCACAAGTAAATTTCATGAGCTTCCTAACCTTTTTTCTCTTCATGACAATCTTATAAGTGGACTTTAACAGGAAAGTCCACTCTAAAAAAAAAAAAAAAATCATTAAAATTTTCAATAAGATATACGTTCACTAATTTTAGGAAACATATTGTTTGTTTGTTTTTTCTTTTTGTTGGTTTTTTTTTTCAGGAAATAAACTTTTTTTTTATGAGTCTTTTGTTTTCCTGATTTTTTATTTGTATTTTTTTTTACTGCTCTTATCATATTAGTGGGGAAATAAACAAAGAACTGAAAACTATCTGATTTATGAATCCTCAACTAGTTACATTTATATCACTTCTGAAATACGTACTAGTGTCAAAGAATTACATGGGATTAAGCACAACATAGAAAACTAATGTACAGAAATATAATTACATTTTAGTTGTTTAGATTTGTGTGGACCCAGTCGTCCTAGTAGTGTTATCAGGGCATTATCTAAACTTTACGAGAATTAAAAGATGTGGATGGAGCTTCAATTGCTTCAAGAACATCTTCCGACATGATAAAAGGAAGGTAGGTTTCTTTCTTACAAAAGAGACAGCAATATAAGCTTGAAAATCTTACTAGAAGACAAACAAGACTTCCATATATTTTGGAGCTTAGGAAAGAAAGTTATTCATTGTTAAATCATGTAAAGTTCAATGAATTCAAAAATAAAATATCATCTGTCTTCATCTATCGATGAACTAACGTTTTTTTAGTACATTTTGATGCTGCAACCGATATCAAGTAAAAAATGTAACACATATCTTAGAATTTGTAAAAGAATATGAAATCTATATTATACGAAATTTCTTGTAAGAACAATATGTCTTAAACATATTGAAATTTCAATTTAAATTTTTAAAGAGTTTTATCAAAGCCTATACTTCATATGTGAATAACTGCATTCTTTAAGAGTTACAATAGAATTAAAATTAGTAATTTGTTCCTTAATTAAAATCTGCTCTATTTAAAATTGTTTTTCAAATTAAATTTAAATAATTTCCATACAATAACTTTCATTATATAAGGAAAAACCAACACAATGTGTCTTTATCAGCTGAAGTGAAAGTACCATTGTTTATTAAAAAAGTTCCTTATCTGCTTCAATTCATATCGTTTTTTATTGAGGCAAGTGCATTGTTATTCATTACATTCATAGGTTTTAGACACAACGATACAATACTTTTCTAAGATTCTTGCCTTTTTCTCTGACTTCAGTTGTATGTAGTTTCCAGTGTGATTTCACCTTAACGAATAGCAATAGGCCCATCCTTTTTGTGGAAAGTAAAATTGAAAATTTCTCTTTTCTACGGTATAGTTTAAGAAACCTTTTATCAAACCTTTTTAAACTTAAGAACATTTCCCAAATTTTGTTGACCTGTATTAAGACTTTAAATTCCTAGCACAGATAAATTTCTTTTTTAGATTAGATTTTGTTTAAACTGCGCTCAAAGAATCTTCTGTAATTATTCTCAAAACGTTTTTCTTTTCCTCTTTTCATCTTTTATCTCGTTCTCATTTGCATCTTCATTGTATTAAAAAAAAATCTGACCACTTCTCCAACTTACTTCTTTGGAAGCAGTTGCAATTAGTCCTAAATGTTTAACGACTAGAATGTTTCTTAATGCTTCAGTTTTTCTCCTTTCGAAAAAAATAATTCAAAAGGATTTTTTTTTCTAAGTCAAACTCTAGTCACAATTCCCAGAAAATCTGTTTGTAATTTTCTTATTCTTGTATTGCCAAGAGCCGTAGTTTTAAGCTACTATGGAAGTTTTCAAAAAAGTTTTTTTGTAAGTGTTTTTAAGTTGAACTATTTAATATCTTCTCACAAAAAATAATGGACAGTTCAATGCTAATGCAGAATTAACAACATCGTAATTGATCAGAATTAGATTATGGATTTTTTTCTTGAAACTTTACAGTTTGGTTGAAATAGAGAAAAATGTGGAATCTACAAAATCTAAAATAAAAGCAAGAAACACACAACATGTGCTAGTCTACTCTAACCTCAATGAATTATCTATGGGCATTAAGTAAACAAAATTTACCGTGAAACATTTTGAGATGTCACTCGCAAACACTACATCTTTTACTGTTTGCAGTTTGGTCTTTGCTTCAAATGAAAGATTGAATCAGTAATAGTAGTAAATGTGTTAAATCATTTAGTGCTATTAGCACTAAAAGCCTCTTCATTTTCATTGATAATTAGCACAATTATTATTGATTTCAATTCGCCAATCGCATCAATCAGTTTCCCGAACAAGACAAATTTTGCAAATTATGTATTCCTTTGGGTAACGAGTGAAAACTCTCAAGTAATTTTGAATCTATACACCAAATTCAGATTCTTAACTTAGGAAACATAAAGATAAGATTTCTCTTTCATAAACAGCAAAACAACATCGAGATCTTCATGAATTAAGAAACTTCATAACCAAGTCTTTCAAATAAGTGAAAATGTTAATTTTTTTTTGTAAACTAAAAGTTCGGTTACAAGAATTTGAGAATTTTGGTCGTTTCTCATCGCCACAATTCATGTTTTCTATAATCTACTCTTTTTTGGTAACTTTCTTTTGTTAGAGAGTCTTCAGATTTAAACCAGCAAAGTATAATACCAAAATATCATGACTCTAGCCACAGTAAAGTGGACTATTCACAATGTCGAATTCTTCAAAAGTATGTATTTCTTTTTTATGAGCAACTTCACTTTTAAATTGCTAAGTGTCGTAATTTTCTAAAACTTGAAAAATAAAAAAGTTTGGAATTTCATAATAACAGAATGAAATTTTAAAATTTGAACTGTCCCTGTTAATACAAAAATTGTAAATTGTAAGATACCAGTTCTAAAAAAAATATAGTAACGATGAAACAGTTTAAAATTTTGATTTATTTAATAAAAAAAGTACGACAATCAAAGTAAGAACTAAAAAAAATTAATTAAGAAAACTGTTAATAACACCAAAAAATTTACTTAATTTTTTCTTCCGTCAGATTTTTCTAAAACAATTTCTAGGATTTATTGAAGTCAAAAATGTGTGTAATACAAAAAAAAAAAAGACAAACTTTTGTATGTTACTCGTATTACATTTCAGGAGTGTAATCCACAGCTTTGTTTTTCCTTTGACGTTTCTAAAATTATCACTGCTTGTAAATGTAAACTTATATAAAACATAGATTTGACTTCATACGAGACGTTTATCCATTCTGCATTACAGAGAACTATTCGTAATTCCAACTACGGATGGTAGTGGAGTAATATCGGCAAACTGATGTTTGTTACTAAGACTTACAAACATTTTTGATAATAATCTGCTGTGTAGTAATCCCTAATTAAAAGATCGTTAATATTTCTGAATGTTTCTGAATTTCCTCTAAAAGTGAAAGTAAGATTTTAAGTTTCTTTTAATTATTGTAATAATATTCTTTTCCTATCGGGTCCAATGTGAGATGTTCTTAATTTTTGGATTCTATCTCATCATCATCCGTTAAAACTTTGAAGGAAAAGTGTAAGCGAGAAATAAAAATATAGAACATAAAGTTACATCTAAGAATTAGATTGCTGTCATACGAATATCATATCAGTAGCAGAAGATGACGCTGGCATTAAAATAATTGTTTTCTCTTGTTTAAAACTTCACCATCAGAGAAAATTTCGGAAAACCGGCTACAATGATCAATTTAGAATAAGAAAATTGAAATTGACAGGATATCACTTAATCCAAAAAGAGAACTGAAATCAGACCTGAACATTTTCGTTATTGCAGTAACTGTCACTTCATTGGAAGTGTACGTGTGAGGTTAAGCATAAGGAGGAAGTTGAGAGATGTCATCGATGTTAAGATACTGCAGGTTAGAATATTTGTTTTGTTTTGCTTGCAGATAAATAAAGGTGAAAAGATGAAATAAAAGTCAGTTTTTATTATGCAGAATTGCAATTGTTGTCGTAGAATTGTTTAAGTATAGCAATTATTAATATGACAAAATTCTAGGATCCCTGACAGAGGTCCATCACTTAGTATAGGATGCGGACTGTGCATATGAAGGACCTGAAATAGAGACACAAGAAAAGATCAGCAATATTAAAGCAATTGCTCATACAGGCAATTTGTTTCATGGAAGATAATCTGCAATTTTTTTAGATAAAACCCCGATGACTGTACATCTGTCTTTTTGGATATGCGCTGAAGCAGCGAGATTCATTTTCCTAATTCATCTTTCGGAGAATAAATCATCAAAGACTTCAATTAGACACTTAATATTTAATAGCTCAATCATTAACTCCCATTATACAAAGGAAACCGATGGAATTGTACTGTTAACTTCTTTTTGGTTTATTGTTTTTCTAGAGGCAGATGCTCAGTGAATACATCTTTTATTTTTAAGGGCACAGTAGTCATATTGGTGAGTATCAAATCTTTCAAAAGTGGGACGATCTCTTCATCATTAGGCTACAACACTCAAGCACTTTTTGAACACTGAACATTGAAACATACAATGAAGAAATGATTATTCAGCTATTCTTAATAAGAGATTGTCAGTAAAGTGGATCCCTGCTGACCTAAAAAAAGCAATCCACTAAATAAGCTATCATAGTCATTAAAATAAGCCCCAATTTAATAATTATAACATGGATGTAGCATTTATATATATTCAATAAAGACAGTCGTATTAATATATGTCAATATAAGTTACTGTAATTATAACTATTTATTTTTTATTAATAAATTGTACCTTACGTTAAATACGTTAATAATTAATAAATCTATTATCTATTTTAAAGACATTAGCTAATAAATACTACATCATTGACAAAACCGACACAAAAATCCAATAGCTATTTTTTTTTTTTACATTTTTTTTTCCTACAACCATTCAAAGTTTTTTTCCTTTTTTTTTTTAGCTTTATCAACAAAATTTCAGCTCAGACTCCTATGTAAGGTTATATTAACTGTAATAACCATGTGGAATCTAAATGCGTTTGAGATTTCAAGGTATTCAAGTTACGATATAAGTATTATCTAATAAGGTTAATACATATCTTAACTGTAATACATTGAAATCTCAAGATAAGATAATAAACATAACAAATGAGTTTTATTTAATATTAAAGATATTATTTAATATTTATAAAAGATATTATTTAATATGTATTATCTTTAGTAATTATTTTTTAGTTAAAAAAAATGGTATTTTATACTAAAAGATTACATAGTAACAAGGTATATTAAGAAAATAGTATGACAGAATTTCTTTTTAAATGGAGGATCTCAAACTTGTGACTCCTTCAGTCCTTCGTAAATTGCTAAATATATTCCGTTATCTGCAGAACTGTGCAGAATTTAATGCAAAATTATACCAATATTTTATTATTGATTACTTAGACCTCGTCAATATTTTCTTTTTGTAATTAATGTTTCTTTTAAAAATTTCACAAGTGTGGTTAATAATAATAATAATAATAAATTTATTTAATATTTGGTTGAGATTTATTTCGAGTTTTCTCTTGAAAAGAAACACGAAAAACAGATCTGTTTGATAAATGAAATAGAATGGAATTACAAAGCTTTTGACTTTAGATAATTATATAAGTATGTTATTTCAATATATCTTCTTATCAGGAAATACATCTCGAAGGCGAAATATACAGTAAAGATATAGTAAACGTAGTGTAATGATAATAATAGTAATAATAGCAAGGCGTTGGTCATTTCATTTCATCAATGATAAATAAATAAAAACCAAAACTTACTGGTAATCATAGTAATAATAGGGAGACTGGGGAAGCATTTGATGTGAATAAAAATGTAGTTCGTTTTATCAATTGTGAAGTACAGCTTCAGTGTTTCCGTGTGTTCTTCTTGGAATTCACTAATCTCAGAACTCAAGGCACAGATTGCGTGGATTTCTAACAACTACCAACCAATGTATTAAAGCAACGTTAGTCTGTTCCCTCCTTCTCTTTTCCTAAGAATTCCAATGATTTTACTTAATAATGAAGTCTATAGTTTGCAATGGAAAAACCTTGTATACATTTTAATACTATATCTCCTTTTGTATTTCAGTGGTTTGTTTATTTCAGTTGATCCATTTACTTGTAAGAGTAGAAAACATAAGTTAGTTTTTAATCATTTAATATAAATGGAAATTATAACAGTTCTTATATGTTTCGAAAACAGAATTATCCATTGTTAAAGAATATCATATAGTAATAAAACTTAAAATGCAAGAAATCATAAAGAGTGCAAAAACACAAGTATCAAAAACATGTGATGTAACATTCAATCTACGTCTGTCAATCATTATCCTTGATATAATGTAAAGGAATAGGATACGCTCCTAATCTATCTATATTTATGTAGATAGACAGATATATTTTCCATTTTTGGAATTGCTTTCTTTTTTTTTTGGGGGGGGGGGGGAATTGAGGAATTCACTTTTCTGTTTTTATAAGTCTCCATGTTTTTGTGAATTACATTATATTCTCGGTTTAAAAAGTTTTCGGTGAAATTTCGTTTATTATTAAAAATAATGTTTTAATTTTCTGATGGATAAATAAAAAAAGTGTTCGTATCGTCAGATGCTACCATAAAAAAAAAATCAAAGAACATAAGTGATACTTATGTAGGTTATTACTAAAATTTAATATGAACTACAAGTACACATTTTCAACATGAGAAGTAAAATATACTTAATAAATCCTGACCCTTTCATCCTTCAATGAAAATCACTAAACGAATGTAAAACACAAATATTCGTAAATATATAAGAGTTTTTGATTTTTATTTAGATTATAAAAGAATTGAAAGAGTTTAATACAATAAATGATTTTTTTTTCATTAATTCCCATATTAGAAATTTGCTAATTATGGATTCCGGAGAGAAATCTATAATTAACTATATTAATTTCAACTAATTTCGATATCTTTTTACTACGAATTCTGAAAATTAATCTAAGGAAAAATAATCATTAAAAACTGACACAATTACAGATTTACTGAAATACTTTTTTTTGTTTAATTTTCGTACCGGGAATCCAAGACAGACTGTTTCTAGCTTACTAGCCTTCGTCAGTTGGATTCGTCCAATACTCATAGCTCCTCTTAGATGGTTTTACATTGATATCTTTTTACTTTCTATTGAATTGGATATGGATCTCAGAATTTTTTTTTTAGTAATTACTTTAATTCTAAATTCTTAAAATGTCTATTTTTCAGAGTGACTTTTTTAAATATTCCTCAAAGTATGTCTCCGTAATTTCTTTTTATCATTATTGAGATTTAAAACCTCTATTTTTATTTATTCTAGTTCTATTTATTGAGATTGAAAGACTAATGAAGATTAAATTAAAAATTAAAATTTGTATGTATTTGATCATAAATCTAAAGACAAAAGTGATAACTTAATAAAGAAATCAGATTAAAATATTGGGTTAATTTTAAAGATTCTTGTGAAATCTTAATTTGTAATCTTAACCTTCTTTAATTCAAATTGTTTGCGACAGCATAATTCTAGGTTTTTATGTGAATGAATTCTAATGTACTTAACGAAATTCTAAATTCTTAAAATTTAAGATTTGAAAAACTTCCCGTATAAGAAGTTAATGAGTTAAAGCTTTATATTTTCGGACATTGATTGCCTCCATACTATTTCTAATGGTGGAAAGAATCCAGGTTAACATTTGTAAGGATTTTGGGTAACTTAAATACTGTTGGATTAGACTCTCTTGGATTTGAAATAAGCGGGGGATAAAAATCCTCGACTCCTGTCGGAAATCGAACCATAATCTCTATCTTGTGGTCAAAGTGGATGGTCTTCCGCTTCAACCAACAGGACCATTTAGAATTCTAAACAACTATTTAACTTCAATGTTAGATAAAAATGAAAATTGAAAATTGTAAATAAATACATACTGATGAGACTGTAATTTCTAATAATAACGTAGTCGTAAGGTAATGAAAATTTTAAGGTTGATATGACTTTTACTCTAATCTGAAGTCAAAGTTGAGCAGCGAAATTGTTGATACATCTAGAAATACAGTCGGACCTCTATTTAACGAACCTCTATTTTGCGAATTTCTCTATTTTGCGAACTTTTCTTTGGAACCAAGAACATTTTGCTAATTTCTTCGTAAAATAACTTCCAAATAGCGAAGTGCATTTTCTATTTAACGAACTTTTTCGTGGTATATAATTTTTTTTTTTTCACCGAAATGTTTTTATTATCAATATTTCCTTAGAGCAAATGAAATAAATGTGGATACAGCTGAGGGAAAAAGAAGAAATTAACGATGCTGTGCTGATTGATGATTATCTTTCACTTGATTTTGAAGTTGAGACCTCGGAAACACTAACTGAATCCGATATTTTGGACAGTGTGAAAAATAAAAACAATACAGCTATGAATTGCGATGAAGATGAAGATGATGAAAATGGAAAGGATCATGATGCAGAAATAAAAACCTTCTTATGATGAAATGCTACAATCGTTTGAAACAATCCGACGCGGATTACAATTTGAAGAAAATACTGAAGGGGTTTTTGGTGCATTGCAAAGATGCGAGATGTACTATGAGCGAAAACACTTTTTCAAAAAAAAAAACCTCAGACAAAATTAACAGACATTATTAATAAAATTTAAGTACGCATGTGGTAATGTATGGTTTACATCATTAAAATTATTACTTTTTAATAATATTTATTGTTTATGTATTTTAAATTTGTTTTATGTAGTTTAAAGTAATTTTAAAAGGTGAATCTCTATTTAACGAATTTTCCATATAACGAACTTTTTTTTGGGATTTAGCGACTTCGTTAAATAGAGGTCCGACTGTATCTTTTAAGTTAAAAATCATTTTGTTAGGATAGGAAACAATTTTTGATGAAAAATTGAAAGATTTAGTTCTCCGATGGAGTTTGGTAAAATTGTTTAGTAAACTGAAAAGAGGGCAGACGAAGAATTTCCGGGTTATCTGATTCATTCCTTCTCAGAAACCGAACCTTTTCCGTTACCAGATCATTTCTGAGGATCAAAGTCAATAGAGCTAAGGTGAAATCCCACAACAAGTAGATGTTTACATGGCAACGCGGAAGAGAAGGGGAGGGTGAAAGTGATTAATTTTACGGTTTTTGAGAAATGAGAGAATTGTCTTCAGAGATGGGACAAGACGATGCCGGTCATTAGGAAATTAAACACGGAGGGAAAAAGTGAAGGATTGAACCCCAATTGGGCATTAGAAAAACAGGAAGAGGTGCAGTGGATCAGTTTCAAAGAACAACAAAAAAATATCCTCGGGATGTTTTCTATAGACGAAGGGTCACCTTTAATTAAGAGAAAAAAAGAAAGAAAAAAAGCTGACAGTTGTTGTTTTTTTCTTTCAGTTGCTTACTAATTTTTTTGTAGGTAATATTTCATTACTTGAGTTTCCAGTCTTGGCCTGAGACCGTTTCCCTCTTAGTGGACTCTTCAAAAAGCAAAGTAAAATATCATTAACAATAATAAATCAAGAAACCCCAAAAAGAAGGTAGTTTGTTTAAGAATATTATTTTGTATCTTTCCATTTTATAGTTTCATCCGAAGAATATTTTATTTCTTCTGAAGAACATAAAATCAATAACATGTTTGTTTTTGTTTTTTGTTTTTTCAACATATATACCACTTACATTGAATCGCTTATAAAGTAACTGTCAAAGGTTTATGCAGGCTAACAGGGCATCGTCAGTGGCTTTGGTTTGGAATCGGGTATAGTATATCACGTGATGTTGATCTTTCTTTTGCACTCTTTCCTCCTGCTTTTTTGACTGTTGTATCTGTACAACAGACATCATTTTCTCACGACCCTTCAGACTTGAAATGCTTGCACATTCTTTGACAATGGGTAACAAAGATCTCCTCCTTTTAAGTGCATGATTTGATTTTTATTTAAATAAAAGAGTGTATATAATAATCCCATCATATATTTTACGACATGAAACAGTAATTTCTTTTGAACAATCAGTGCAGTCCATATCTTCTCTCTATATAAAAAGAAAAGTCCTGATTCACTCATTCACTGACTCATCAACGCCCAGCCCAAAACCCTTGGACCTAGAAAGCTGAAATTTTGCACAGAGGTTCCCTTTATGATGCAGACAAGGAAAAAGGATTTTTCGAAATTCCCACGAGATAGGGAATAAGAGGATTTACATTTTCGCTTTAAATTTTTGGTGTATGGCGCCAACCTGCAATACATCTAAGATATCCGGAGAAGCCACAACGGGCTGGGCACTCGCATATTTTCTGATCTCGATATTAATTTGCTTAATAAATAAAGTTGTTTTTTTTTCTTTTATGCTATGTACGCAAGGGTTCCGGAGCGAAGCGACGGTATCCAGCTAGTTTTATATAAATTTAATGAAATTGCTTAATATCAGAATGAAATCCAATTCAAGTGAAGATTTCTCTTTCCCTTTGATTCAGTATTAGGCTCAGGTCCTCCAAGAGTTAAGTATCCAGAATCAGTAGATCCCAAGAATCATAATCAACAGATAAACGCTTCCTCGAATCATCTTTTAGATATTCTCCATCTTTTCTATAAATATGCTTCAAACATTGTCTATTGACTATTAATTAGTACAATCTTAATCTTAATCTTAAGCTTGAGATATACTTCAGAAGAATTTTCACTTATTATTATTCTTACATAAAATCCACTTCATGTTGATTGAGTAAAGGCATTCCCAAGTTGTTTTTTGCAGCTAACAGAAATCCAATGCAGATCTATGTCGTGTTTCTTTTTGACAAGTCTTTTTGACAAATAAGAACCCAAAATTGGAACAGATGATTAATATTATGGATGAAATTAGAATAATTAGGTAATAGAAGTCGGAAGCAAAACAACGCTAGAGTCTATTCATGCAGAAAATTGCTAAGATTGAAAACAGTTCCATTAATTCGATAGATAATAAAAATAATAAATAAATAAATAATTCTACACTCAGCAGAATAGCTTTGCAACTTTATATTACGAAAAACATCACGACTCTTAGCTGACTTTTCTTATTAATTATTAAAGCACTATAACAGCAAATGTAATCTTTTTTTTAAAGTTTAACGTGCAAGGATATATATAATAAAGTGAAGAAATACAAGGCTGCACCTGAGTAAACAAAAGGTTCTCTCACCCTGAGCTAGCATGTCAGGAATCTGGGACAGCTGTTTCAGCCTTATTAGGTTTCTTCAGCCAGATATACCCTTGATGGTAGCTCAGAGTGCGAGACAAATATGCGAAAACCATTTCAGTTCAAGAGTAAATGTGGCACAGAATGGCTGAAAGAGGTCCAGAGGGACCTACAACAGCTCAACATAGAAAATCTCAATGACCGCACTGAGTGCCCGAATAAAATCATGAATGTAAAGTTCAAGCAAGGAACATCACGACAACCTGGGAAAAAATAGACGGAGGAACGGAAGACAGAGCATTCCGAGAGGATGAAGAGATTCTGGGAGGAAAAGAGGAACAACATGCGGAGATGAAATCATCAATCGCTCTCCTTAAGGGGAACAATCGATATAATAATAATAATAATAATAATAATAATAATAATAATAATAATAAT
>JAFIDM010012231.1:111658867-111673028 GCA_023159025.1 Thereuonema tuberculata
TTATTGTAAATATCTTTATTTTTAAGTGTGTTCTTGAACCATTTTTAGCAAATGATTATTGAAAAATTTCTCAATAAAAAGAATACTTTACAATTATTTTTATACTCGCAAATACCTTATAGGTACAGTAGAGCCCCGATTATCCGCGGAATTGGGTGGCAAGGGCTGCGCGGATAACGAAAATCGCGGATAACCCGAAAAAAGACTAAAAATAAGATGTAAACATGAAAAAAAATATTTCACCATTAAAAACTACGTTTTATTGTGCAAAAAACATAATATCTAAAACTTTTAAAATATGTACAGTACAGATAAACCTTTGGTCTACGTTTGCATCCACAAATTCCGAGAAGGTCTACAGGATCACGACGCACAATAAACCTATCAGTAATTCTCGACCTTCGCACTGTAGGGCCTATTGTATTTTCCCTGTTGTTGGCTTGGATTAAAATTTGTTTTTTTGAGGTTCGTAATTAAAAAAAGTTTTCGCGGATAATCGGGGCTCTACTGTTCTTAAATTAAAATTTAATGGTTGAAAATTTAATAGAAAATGATCTTAGAGGGTTCAGGGTAACAGGGGATAAATGAACCCCCCCCCCTTTGCATAACTCTATCCATGTATATCTTCTTGTTCCATATAAGTTAAAAAAACTACATCAGAAAATTTTAATTTTTAATCTATAAAAATTATTTAATGACTGTAGCGCATTCTAGTAAATATAATAAATATATATAAATAAAGTTCTAATGAACTTGAGATTCTATTCTATCTCCATAGATCATCTCCAAGAAATTGACGGGAAGGGAAATTAGAACTAAAGTAAACAAAAAAATAATGTTGTTGTTTTTTCCTGGCGCTACAGCCCTGGGTGGGTTTTGGCCTCTCGAAAAACACCTCTCTACCATCAGTGAAAATTTAGCAATAAAAGCGGATATTTTTTTTTCCTATTTATATAGAGAGATTTTTTTTGTAGATTTTTTTTTAAAAGAATTTGAGATAGAGATTTTTTTTAAACATTTCTTTATTAATTTTAACTTTCTCCTCCAGAAAATTACTAACAACTAAAATTAAAAATAAATAAAATTAAATTTTCAAGCTATTATTTTTTTTACTATTAATTATATGTAAAATAAAATTATGTATATTAATTATATATAATATGAAAATAATGTGGATTTTAAAAATTAATTACAGATATCAATATTTTTAATTAATGAAAAATAATTGCCAAAAGATAAACATAACAATAACAAATAAAGAAAATGTTTTAAATTTGCTATATATTAAATGAAAGCAAACTAAATTTTAATATATTTTATTCCTGCACGATATGATTAACAATTTACTGAAAGTTGTAAGAAAAAGGAAAAAACGAAGAAAAATCAAATAAAAAAAGAAATATTATTAGTTTATTTAGTTTAAAAATAACAACAAATAATATATCATTATTATTATTGTTAATTTATTAATTAATTTAAAAAAAATGGCTAAGCACTACATTGAAATCTAAGAGATCTAATGATCTGTCTTTGAGCAAATGATCTCTATTTTAAAAACTTCTAAATTCCTTTATTTTTCTAAATCTTAATTTAGGAATGATAAATCTATACATTAAAATTTCCTTTTCAACAAGTGAGTATTTGAAGGCCTTTTACTGCCACTTTTCTTCTGGATTAGTTCCACTGCCCTTTGCCCGTATCTTCTCTTGCCCTTGGCAATGCCGTGAAGTCCGATCTCGGGGGCCTAATGTTGCTCATGTCCCGACAGTCTTCATCTCCATAGGCGACACCAAACCGCGGCCAACTTGCGAAGAAGCTGCGTGACTCTCTTCCCTAATCAAAGCCTTCTCCTGATTTTTTTCTTCCTGCCGTAATTAGGGTAGTTTCCGATGCGACAGGCATGAAGCAGCGGCGTCGGCGGCCGGACATCGCTCTTCCCCCGCTACGGCGAACTCAACTCTCGCCGAGCTTAAATGATCTTTTCCACACAATCAAGCTTAAGAACCGGAAAGACATCAGATGGCAATAAATGAAACTTCAAAAGCAATAACAGTGCACTTAATTAACTTCTAAAAGCGTCAGCAATTAGCTATTAGCGCGATATTATCAGAGAGAGAGAGAGAAGTAAGTCATTTTGGAAATAGAATTTTTGTGAAAAAAAAATAAAATAAGGGAAAAAAAAAAGATTTTTCTTTCTAATATAAAAAAAAAAAAAGTAAATAATAAAATTTTAATGAAAAATTAAATCTACACAATTCATAATTTTAACGAAACGATTACATTTAAAATAATTTTTATATAATAGATGTAAAAAAAATATTATACACTTTACATTTTTTTATTTCATTTAGTTGTAATATTTGCTTTTTTAACTTAAATCAAATAATTTTTCTTTAATATTATTTCTTTAACAAGAATTACAAACATTCTATTTATATTTTTTTAAATGACAAAAATGAAAGAAAAGAAACTTATTTTATTAATTCGCTGTGTTAGATTAGTCTTAAAGCTTCATTTGAAAATTTTAGAAAACCTTAAATCTAATTTTAATTGAAAGAAATCTGGTAAAGAAAAATTATCATAAAATACCCTGGGAATGTTTAGTTTTATAATTTATTTTACACTTAATAAATTGTTTTAATCATGTCATAAGAAAGAATAATTCAAGTTTTTTTAGATGAACTTAGTTAAGAAATATTTCGGCTGTTTCATATATTTTTAAATTTAGTTCACTTTTTTAAGAAACCATTTAATAATGTAAATTTACAAATTAAATTTTAAAGATCCAGCCTGATTCTTTTTAATGGCTATTAATAAATAAATAAAAACTAAAAGACTAATTTATTTCTTTAAAAAAAAAAATTAAAAAAATAAGACAAGTAAAGGATGAATTTGCGGTTATGGTAACTTTGAATTTGGGGAAGTGTCCTCTTGAACTTTCTTCGCTCCCTCCACACTCCCCACGAACCAATAAATATTAGCTTTCACCCCCTCATGTATTTAGATATCCCTACAGAAGGTGTAGACGATTCACAAAATTACATCACGAAACTACAAAACTAAACTAGAAACCGAATATTAAATTATCTAACATTAAAATTAATTAAATAGAATATAAAATGGAAATCCACTGAAAATGTTATTTATTTCATCCAAGTGAAAGTTTCTTAAATAGATTTTAGCTAATATTGAATTAGAAAATCGAAAATCCTTAAGGAATGCTAGAAAAAAACTATCGATCTATTGAAATTTCACTTGTATTTTTCTGAAAATTAGGTTCATAACATCAGTCTGTTTGTGTGTTTGTGAATACGGAGGTATCTGAATGTGTACATGTTTTACCAATAATTTTTGAACCGCGTAGAGAGATCTTCTTAAAATAAGGCCTGCATATTTATGGAAAAGAAAGGGTTACTTGGTATATTTTTAAAACATTTCCATTTGGAATCTTGCTGAGAAATTAGTGCGTGAAGATAAGAAAAATCTCCAAGAAATGCATTAGAACCGAAACAATAGATTTTTGTATGACTCTTAATAATAGATAATTACTATTTTGTGTTGCTGTGTCATAATTAAAATTAAATCACCTATGAATCTCAAGGAAGAAATGTGTTTTTTTTGTGTGTATTTTTTCAGAAAATGGAAATTTTATACTATTTAATTTTTAAGATTTAATTTTTCGTTAATATTTTTCAAGGTTTAAAAAAAACTGTAACGCTTCGAGGAAATTAGGTTTAGTTATTTTTAGGAATTTCTTATTTTTATCCCAAATTTTGATTTATTGATATAGGGAGTCGTGTTTAGAATCTTTTTCTATTAAATTTATTTTATCATTTTATCTTTTAATTTTTTTAAAAGTTAGGTTTTTTTTTTATTATTTTGTAATATAACTGAGACTTACACTATTTTCTTAAGAGTACTATTTAAAAAATAAATATTTTGGTTTTTAGGCTGAAATTATTACTTTGTTATAATTTTATTGTTTTTCTTGTTTTACTTCTTTTTTTTAAAAAAAAAAAAAAGTTCTTCCCAATTTTAAATTTTGAATTTTTATTTTAGTTAAATCTTTGAGTTTAACTAAACTAATAAAAAAAGAAAATTGTTTTTCCCTCAAAATTTCTTCAAAATAACGAATTTGCTTAAATCTGCTTCTCAAAATGTTCTTAGAAGACAACGATTCTCAGATGATCTATTGAAGGCAAAAGAAAAGATTTGACGTTAATTCTTCTTCAGAATGGACGAGGCTCTCTTTCTTTCTTTTCAGTTTTTCTTTTTCTTTTTAATTTTCCGACAGAACTGAAAAAGATGAAGCAAAGTCGTCGCCATCTGAGACATTTCCAAGACTTTGCTCTGAATAAATGACATTACTTTATGAAATAGCCAAGAAAAAGTTAATGTGGACGAGATCTTCGAATCAAATGGGTCAGTATCTTTTATTTCAAACGATTCATTTTGCACGAAAGAAATAGATGAAGAAAGTAGATGACGAACTTCAAAGAAAACACATTTTATATACGAGTGTCGTAATTCTTTTCCATTTTTTTTTTCAAGTATCTTTTTCACTTTATTTTGTTTTTTATTGTTCAATGGCCTGTCTATGTCTCAAACATTTCAATTTCTGCGAAAGTAATTAGTTTCAAAACCTTCCATTAACAACTACATTATTACTTAAATAAAAGTTTATTTTAATATAAGCTTTGTTTTAGGGCCTTCTTTATTTCCCAAAAATCCGATAAAATTTGGAATTACTAATAAATTTTGATGGACTCTGCAAATTTTCGTAGAAATTTCTAGAATGAACAGACGAACGGACAAATTAATGAAGATATCTTACCACTTAAAGCAAATAGTAAGTAACTATTCAGAGATTGATAAGATCTTATCAAGGCGTGAAGTGACTTAAATTCTATTATAGACTAATTATTCCCATTTTCTTATTGCTTTCCTGTTCATTTTTTTTTTCAACTTATTTGGTCGTGCTTAGCCAAGAGAGTGTGGACTACAATGTTTTTAAGATCTCAGTGAAAACCAAGAGAAGAGTTCAACTTAGGAATCTGTTTAAATTTGGAAGATTTTATTAAGACTTTTCAAAATAAAGACATTGGAAATTTAAATTAAAGACATTGGGAAAGTTTAAATTAAATTAAAATAAATATAAAGACATTGGAAAGTTAAATTAAAATTAATATTTTGAATTTTAAGAGAATATTTTTCAAACAATTGTATTTGGTTTTATTAATTGAACGTGTTTGAATTCACGTTTTATTTGTTGTAATTTTCACGCATTTAAATTCTTGGAATGTTGTATTATGTAGAATTTAGGAGAGAGAGATGTCATTTTCTTTTCCTTAAGATTTTTATACTTGGCTAGACAAAGTCCTTGAAATATAGGACGAAATATTGCCTGAAAGATGATTAAAGTTTGTGGTTATTTAAGAAGATATTAATTAATTTTACGGTATTTCTAAGATTACTGATGGATTACTGATGGTATTACTGATGGGTTTGATTTTACAAATCATTAAAACTTTCCCTACATTGTGGGCGTTGTGGATATTAAATCCTGAAAGGAAGGGTATTTGATTCCTTCATATCAACCTAATAAAAAAGGGTGACATCTCAAATTTCCATTCCAAAGGGAAGATACTCATCCCATCCCCATGGATTATGACCTCTGGCTATTCACTAACAAGAACTAAATTTAGATATTTTTTCAAGAACATTTTTCTAAAAGTAAATGTAATTTACAATTAATCAAATCTTGTGAAGAAAGTGTAAAACAATTACAATCTAAAAAAAAATTATCTAGCAGTTAACGTAAATACCATAAAATATTTATGAATATTTTAAATATTAATACTTGAAAATATTTTTTTTTTCTTTTTTTTTTCGCTTTAATTATTTTTTTTCATCTTAAATTTTCTTTCTCTTTTAAGAATGACATTAAAAGTTGAAGTCCCATTCCTACTCAATGTTAATGAGTTCTCCTGTGTTATCTCGCTGTTTCATCAAGTGTGGCTAGTCCTTAATGATGATCGACTGTAAGCGTAAAACATCTGTACTAAGCTGACCCCACTGAAATAAAAAATTATACGTACATGAATGAGACTTTGTTTTCACAAATGATGACCCAGTGCAGCTGTTGTTGGCTATCATTAGCTAGGAGCACCAGGGATGTACTCATGTAGTCAATTACTTAACATAAATACGAAAAATTGCGCTACTACAGAAAACTAAAATAAACAAAAGCAAATATTTTGCAAAATAGAAATTCATTTAAGCAATGAACTATTCAGTTTGTTGATTTACTTTATTTTTAATAAAAATCGTTGTTCCCATCTATTGTTTACCTTAAAGGTCCTTTTAAATCTAATTAAATTTATTTCATTTTTAACCAAGAAAGAGGAGGTGAATTTAAGAAACCGACAATTAAGTTCCTTATTAAACATGATTAATTTTACCTAACATAAAAGGCTCTTTTTAAAATCTTTAAATAACTTCTTTTTTAAAATTTCTAAGTTGTTTAAAATTTCACATTTTTTTTTTACATGCCTTTAGGCTGGAAAAATTAAAAAATTATAAAACTATGAAATTTAGAAATCTCTTATATAATTAAATATATTTCTTTCAACCTTGAATGACTGATAGCTCGTAAATTCTTTATTCTAGGAATGATGTTTCAATTAAATTTAATTTTTGTGTTGTACTAAATAGTTTTGATGTCTATTGGATCTTGATAATTCTGCCCGGATGCATTCCAATTTTATTTACCTCATTTACATCGTAATGGATGTCTTTCTTGTGTCCTCTCTCTAAGATATAACTGGTTTTGTATATTAGTCTATCTTTAGTACGGTTGAGACATTTACAATTCAAAAGTTTGTACCTTAAATTGAAGTTGAGAAATACAAAGCTTTCTATAACATGCTTATCAGACTTCGCGAACAAGTGATATACAATTAAAAATTTGCTCATAAAATATTTTTTTTTTAAATATAACTATTCTAGAACTGTTCCCGAATAAGTTTAATAACATAAAATAAGTGATTTATTTCACCGGCATTAGCTCTTATAATCAGTGGCGTAAAGGAGGATTGAATCTTGCTTTCAATGTAATCTAATTATATTTAAAAGTTATTGACTAAAACTAAAAAAAAAATTTAAAAAAAAAATCAGACAACTTAATCTTAGTTTATTTATTTATTAATATAATAGTATAAAGAATTTGTTTTGCCCTGTAAGCCCTTTAATCTGATCCTATGTATGCCACTACTTTATATTGTAATAGTGATAATGTCCGATTATTTTCAAAGCAAATTACTGAAAACACATAAATATTCTTTATTTTTACGTACTTTTTGAAATCCATTTTTAGAAAGGGCTTTCATGGGCTATAGATAAATCGGCATTTTATATATTTTTTTTAATACATTTTTTATTTTATTTATATACGTCTGTGCTTGAAACGACTTGCTTGTAGTGAGGGCGTGCTTTGCCCACCCGAGCGGCGACTCTCGCCGTCGACCAGACACATTAACCAAGTGCTGCCTGAGCAAAATGGTAGCTGATCATCTATCTGTCTCGGCTGCCATTCTCGTCATGTCCCCTATCAGCCTCTGCCGATGCGACTAATATTCCCTCCTACAGAAACACAGAGGTCGTCGGGAGTTCACTCGGCTGGCGGTCACAAGAGGTGTTCCAACAAAAAAAAAAGAAAGAAACAATTGAATCAGCAGCACAGAGTGGAAAAACCAGCGTTTGATTAAAAGCAAAGAGAATTGGAAGAATGTTTCAAAGAAAGTTACCAGCAGAGTCCATCATTTCAAACAAACAGAAACTGTCTAGAAAGTTCTCTCTGGAATATCATTTAGAAAAAGAAGGCGTCTGTGGTCTGCAAGAATATTCCAAGGACGTCTTCGTTGTTAATTGAAAAATCATTCAGCCGTTGAGTAATAATATATAAATTTTAAAATCCGTTGACTTAAAACATCAATAAATAGATAAATTATGTTAAAAAGAACAGACACAAGCCTGTAACTGCAACATACACCTAATTAAAATAAACGTAGTTAATCTAATTACTGATTAATTACAATTTAGTCCAGACAATCGGAATTGCGTAAATTCTAAAACAAAAAAAAACAACAAATAAACTATGATACTCTCAAACTTAATTTCAATATATTTCAATTAAAGAAAAGATACCAAAAACTTATGGTTTCTGTTTGAGTTTTGTTTTACGTTTCGGCTTACTTTTTTGAATTATTCTGTCATTAACTTCCATTTTCTTTGTTAATTTCAAATAAATAAAGTTTTCCACTAAATAAGGGGACATCCTTAGAAAAGAGATATTGCTATTTAAAAAAAATATTCTCTTATTGTTAAAGAAAAGACAAAAATTCTTCCCTTTAATTTGTGTTTCATTTTTGGTAACTTGATTTTAAAAATTTTTGAAGCAAAAACGATTTTTCTGCAACTTAGTTTTTAAGCTTTAATATTTCGAAATTAATTCTGAATTTCTGAGTTGACAACCTCACCTATCAGACAGTTAGAGATAATACACCATTATTAATAGTACGGTATTTATTGTATCTTGTATTCTTCCATTTTGTTTACGTTGTGTCATTTTCTTATTACTAAATCCATACTTGCTCTTTAAATCACTTCGTAACATATTGAAAAAACTTCATCTACACTTCATTTTATTATCAAATTTTCGGAAGAATTTTCTATCTTCCTTCTTCAAGATTACAATGTATATTCAGGTGATATCAAATTACAAAAGAAATTAAGAATTGTTGAATTTGAAACAATTGTAAATATAATAATATGTTAGTAGCATTTTAAGGATAAATGCTAAGTTTTGTTAACAACCATGCTAAGAAATCTTTTGTAATTTGATATCATCTGAATATACATTGTAATCTTGAAGAAGGAAGATAGAAAATTCTTCCGAAAATTTGATAATAAAATGAAGTGTAGATGAAGTTTTTTCAACATTTTCTTATTAGACTTAATTTATTATTACAACATTTTCTAACTAATGTTTTCTATTATATTTTTCCATATATTCCTAAGAAATGTAAAAAAAAGAACTTAATATGGTATTGCAGCAGTTTTGGTATTTTTTTTTTTTCGTAATTTTTATTTATTTATTTTTTAGGCCTTTATGTTTTCCAGATTTGTATTTCAATTCTTTTGTATTTTACAGAAATATAAAATTTTTTAAAATAAAAACAAATGAATATAATTTTGTGCTAAATAATAAATTTAAGGGCGAACCATAATAATACAAAAAAATTAAAATAATAATAAAAAAAGGAAGTACATTAATGTAAGGAAAAATAAAAAAAAAAAAAGTTAGGAAAATAAGAAAAACAAAACAAAAACTCACGCGGACATTGAGAAAAAAAGATTAAGAGAAAAAAAAAAAAACAGTACATACACGGAATCGAACCGACAACCTCCAGTATGTGAGTCTGAGACCTTACCCATCAAGCTGTAGCTAATTGAAATGAAATGTTTGAATTCTAAAATTTAAGCTAATAGCGGAAATCCAATGAAAATAATGCCAAACATCTCGGACATGGGGGAACGTTGGCCCCTGAAAATACCTATTTCTCACTATGGGGGGGGGGGGCATTGGTCTCTGAAAATACCCCCTTCCCTACAGTGTTTGGACCTCTGAACACGATGGTGAAATCCGTTTGCCGATCCGACCTTCCGTTCTGGAGTTGTTAGGGGTGGACAGACACGGACGGACGGACAGGACAAACGCAATAGCTGCCGATTTTGGTCGCTAATTATCAGGATAAGATAAAATTCTGGTTACACACTTATGCGCACAAGTCCGAAATTTGAAATATTCTGTGTCATTTAATGGCAATCCTAAACAGAACTATTTTGAGATCATATTCTATCATCAACTATTGGTCTATAGACAAGATTCCACTACAAACTGCTAATAGATTTAGAAATGACCTTTCAAAATATAAAAACATTAAAATCATAAATAAGTAGAAAATTCACAGAAGGTGAAGGACAATAGCAGTTATGTATTATTACATATTTTCAATATAATATTAAAAATTAAAAATTATTGACTTTTGAAATTTCACAGTAATTATGTTTGATTTTATTGATGTAGTCATTGCTGTAGATTTTGGGAATTTTAACAAATAATTATTTTTAAATTTATAGTATAATATAGTATAGTAGCTAAATACATAGTTTCTGTTCAATTGTTAGTTTTTTGAATAATAATTTAATTATTAAACAAAGACTTTTGTAGTTCTTAAAAGAGTTTAAATGTGTAGGTCCCCTTCCTTAATTTCAAATGTTTTGATGCAAAAACGACATCTTCGTTTCATTTTTCAAAAAATAAAATTCTACGAATGGTTATGAAGTCTTTGAAAGTTTCATCTGTGATGTCGTCATCTGAATTGAACAAGGAATCGAACTTTATACAATAACTATATTACATTGAGTAAAAGTTTCAAGGTGGTGGCTTTTGTAAGTTTTTTAGAATTTATTTGAAATATATCTTTTTAAAATATATTGTAAATTTATTTACTTGTTATTTAATTTATTTACTTATTGACATGTCTGAAGCTATAACCATTTTAGACAATGTATAAGATTCAAATTCAAAACATTTACACACAAATAGTTTTGCTTCTAATAAATTAGAATAAATAAAAGAAAAATATTTTATTTAAAGATAAGAAAATGCCTATTAGACTGATCTTTTATGAATTTCCATAGAAGATAGTGTAACGTTCCGGGTTATCGAAGCTGTAATTCATAATGTGAATGACAGGATGTGAAAATCTTCGTCTAAGTCTTTAAATAAGTGAGTCCGAAGTTCTGAGTTGTCCTGTCTGGAGATACTCCACGGACGAGGTCATTTCGTCATAACTATTTTATTTCTGGAGTTAAGAAAGACAAAACATCTCTTAAGTTTCTTCAGGAGGATTTATGAAGATGGCAACAACATTTAACAAAAGACCAGTAATTCCTAGAACAGTTTATCCAAGAATTTTCTTTTTTCTGAAAACGTCAAGTCGTCAAAGAACTTCTTCACTGGAGTCAATGAAGGCTTAAATATTCTTCATCGCTTATAAATAAATAAATGAATAAATAAATAAATAAATAAATAAATAAATAAATAAATAAATAAATAGCTTCTATCAAAGAAATTTCCGATTTTTTTTTAACATTACAAGGCATCAATTAAATCAGCTATGCTTTTTAATTCTTTATTATTTTTTCTTATTACCTATCAGTATTAATGTTAAATCAATCTTTTTTTATTAAAATGTTTACAATAAAACATTTAAAACTTATACAATAGGTTTAAATTTTGTAGTTTTTAATCTTTTTATTATCCTTTAACTCTGTTTTACACCAATTTTATTCATTACGATTTAATTGCCTCTATGAAATATTTAGTAATTGGCAAATAATCGGAAACCTTCAGATAAATCAAAAAGGCTTTACATATTTATTATTAAAAAAATATTATATGATTTTTTTTTCTCATAAAATACAACGAATACTGAATTTCTGATAGTCAAAATATTTCTATTAATTATGTGGCTTAGTTGTTATTATGTAGTGGTAATTTTTTTAATATATTGTTATGTATCAAAGCAAAATTTTATGTTATGGGTAGTTTTTAAGTAATTCATATAATATTATTTTGTTTAAATATATTTTAAAATTTATATTTATATTTTTAATGATAATAATTTAATAATAATCTATTTCAATATAGTTTTGTTATATTAATTTCATTTACTGAAAATCATTTTATTAATCATATTTCTCTTTAATTTAATGATTGTTTAATTCTGGTTTTTGTCTCTTTTAACCTAAAAATAACGTTTTTCAGTCGGTCTCTTATTTCTTAAGAACTACAAATCCTTGAAATTTATTAAAGAAAGGAAGAGAGACGAATTCAAAGGATTCCAAGAAAGTTCGCTCTCGATTCCGTTAATTGACTACCCATAAACTATATACGTTTCAGATGTGTAAAAAATTCTATAGGATGAGTACCACTTTTATGGCTACAATTGATAATCGAAAATACTTTCGTTGTATATAATTATTAAAATCTCCGTTGAAATCTACTGATTTTTCTCTTTTTTTGTTTCGAGTTCTCTTAAAACGGTGAGTCTTTGCTGTTGTGGCGTAAGCTTTTATCAAATGAGACTCAAAGATTCGCTGAAATAAATTACGCATTACAAAAAACTGATTAGGCCACTATCATTTCATATCCTCAAAAACCTTAGATTTAATAATTACTATAAAATTATATCGTGATTTAATGAAGAAGTGCTAGAGTTTACCTACAAAATATCCGTTCACAGAGCCTTATGGTCAGGCGATGGCCTTGAAGTCGAATCTCGGAGCAGGCATGGATATTTCCTTTCTTTCCTGTCTGCTTCTTCTTTTCTTTCTGTCTTTCCGCCTTCTGTATCATATTCAGAAATTCAAGGATTTGTACTCGTATAATGCGCGTAAAGCAGAGGAACCAGTAGTTTCCCCACAGTCCTCTTACAATAAAAAATGAAAAAAATACTACAAAGTAAAGAGGAAAAATAACATTACCTTTAACTATATTATATGCTTCGTACTTGTACTGTAATTCTAAAAGAACGCGGAAAAAAAAAAGAAGGAACTTCATTTTTTTTTTTTAATTTACAAGTTGTTTTTTTTTTATTATTATTATTATTCTTCTGTAAGAGTAAGAATTTGTTGGGGTTTTTTTTGTCTGTTTATCTAGTACGAAAAAAATTAGTTTTCGAAGTTTCGCAGTATTTTATGCTTACATAGTATAAAAAAGTTATTATAAGAAGGCAATTAAAAGTTTACCAAGTTTTATTCTTTAAATTGGCTTTCTTTTATCCAAGGTATATTGAAAATATTTTTGTTTCTTCTTTGTTTAAATACTTCTGATTTGAGTCAGGAATTCCTCCTTTCATTTCTTCCTTTAATTCAGCAATTTGTTTTTTGTTTTTTTAAACTGCACGTGTCTTACAATAATTTCTATCGGATTCTCGTGGAAAGATCTTATTTCACAGCACAATAGTCTTATCTAAAATAGACAAAACAATTTATCAACAGTCAGTGAAGGTTCAATTCCAACAAAGGATAGTTACTTGAATTATTATAACTATTCTGTTAACACGACATGACAAGATGTGACTGAATGCATTATACAATAACAATTCCAGCAACGCGATATCCTGTGAAATGGAATAACATAAAATCGTTTTTTTTTTCAAATGATATATTAAGAGCAAGACACAGAATATAACATTAGTGACAAAAATATATCTTGTATAAATCTGAATAAAATTACTATTATGCAAATTATTGTTGTAATATCTGAATCAGTTAATATTACAACCAGAAAGAAGAAGAAACAGTCATAGTTATTATCAGAAAGTGAATAATATTATTTTACAACTTTCGTTGGTTAAAGTATCCCACTCAAGGCCTACGTCTTTTGGGGACACGGAAGGAGCATTTCCTGATCGAAGGAACTTTAAGTTGAGGTTGGGCGGTCAGTCCACCGAGAATTGAACCGGGCTCCTTCAGCCCACAGAGTGCTTTACCATTGAACCATCGGACCCACAACTTTTGTTGCTGTAAAATTATTTATAGAATTGAGTAAGCAAACGAAGGCACAACGCTACAAGAAAGGATTCGCTTCGTTTGCTTACTCAATTCTTTGAATAATCGGGCACGTTAAATTTCTTTTCATTTTAAAATTATTTATGTAAATACATTGCGGTTTCAGGTAGTTATTATCATCAGGAATACTAATATTCTAAAATAACAATATCAGTTTCTGACAATATCAGTTTTGTCTAAGTAGAAGGAAATGAAACTTTTCCAACGTAATGATTAAAAATAAATAATATATAAATTTTAATATTTATATGTAATATCCTTTTCTTCGTAATATAAGTTACACTGGTGGAAAATGAAAAATTAACACCCTGAAGTCATGGTCCCAGGAGAATGAAATTTTATTCACACATTCTATACATCGTGCACTGTACATGATCATGCGCAAGGGGTAATACGCCTATGTACAGAGGCTACAGATGTCATGGTTACAGATGACATGGTCAAATGACCATGTCAATAC
>JAFIDM010012231.1:111675822-111722729 GCA_023159025.1 Thereuonema tuberculata
AAAAGGACTTTATTTTTTAAAAAAATGATTTTTTTTTAAATGATGAATAGAATAACTTAATTAAAAAGCAGAATCTCTTGTAATATTAGAAAAAATTATAATAAACAATTATTTAAAATAAAAAAGAGGAAATTACTATTTAATAATTTAGAAAGGCCTGAAGTTGTTTCGGAAGTTCTCTAGATAAAAGCATAACAATAGAAGACATATTTTCTAATAATTTAACATATCAAATCCAAATATAAAATTAAGCATTTAGTTATTTAAAATACGATCTCTTGATATTCTAAATAAACTTTAGAGACAACTTTTAACTTTCCACTAAATGATTTCCATTTGAATGGATAATCCAGCATTAGCAAGTAACAGTTAATTGTGTTGTTTTACAAAAAAAAAGGCGCTAAGTGTCATATCTATAGGAGATAGATGCATAAAATTAAGGACAAATTTTTTAAAAATATATCTTTTAAAATTAAAATTTTATATATATATATATAAAAATACGAAGAAAATTGCGATTTCTCGAGGTTTTTAAAGGGATTCGGTTTCAGTTCGATAAAGGATGTCTCTGAATCACATCCAAGTACCTTGCATTTGATCTCGTACAGGAAATAGAAAATAATATTAATGAAACGGTAATAGTTTGTCGTAAATAGAAATATTAGTATTTCAGTATTAGAATTTCGCTTAGAAGGTTCTACAAAGTCTTGGCAAGATTTGTAAGGGATAAGCAAACTTAGAAACACGATTATAAATAGCTATTTTTTTTTACTGTAATTGGAAACAACGGAAAAAATATTAAAAAAAAAAATTCTGTAGATTAAGCAAAAAAGTAAATTTTTAAATCTACTGATTTTTTTTTTTTGAAGTAAATTCACTTTTTTGTTTAAGACTTTTCGTGAAATTAAGATTTTTATTAAGTTAATTTCTACAACCCATTGTAGAAATTAACTTAATAAAAAACTTAATTTCTACATTGTAGAAATTGTAAAAACAGCTGATTTTGGATTTTCTAAAATAGAACTGAATTCTATTAATAATATACTGGAATACATATAATATTGTTTTAATAAGATGTAATAAGAATTATTCAACATTATTATAAAGCATAAGTAAACTGGAATGCCTAAACTAAACAATCAGAGGAATTATAATTACTTAACAGCTTTTAATAAAGTGTCGACCGATGTAGATTATCCAAAGTTACAGTAGTTAAACTTAATTTTTACGAGAATATTAGTTTCAAGATTGTAGACAAATTTCCAAGACAGGGATGATGTAATGAGGACACCTATTCCAGGCTTTCACAAGCATCTGAACAGATGATAGCTTGACAGGCTGACGTCATGATTCCATGAGTGGCCGCCAACTGGCAGTGGTGCTGGCACATGGCACCACGACGTCATGTATCGACATTCACTGACAGGAAGAGAGAGATTTTGTTTTTTTTTCTTTATTTATTCTTTTCCTGCTCTGTTACATTTTCAGTGTTTTGAATCTTCATCTACAATTATTTCAATAAATACAATTAGATTTCAGTTTACAAGATCTGATACTGCTTCAATGAAAAAACAAAAAACAGCAAAAAAAATCAATTTAGTTTTAACAAAGTTTTAAAGTTTTTTTCCCAACAATAACTTTCATGAAATTTAACTTTGAGAAATCTTTGAGATTCATTAAGGAGTATTCAACAAGAAATACGAAATTCCAATTATCTCAATCCGTTATCATGAATTCTCAAGAGTTGTTAACCCAAAATTTTATTCAACAAATAAACGCTTGTTTGGGTTGATGTTTCACTTAGGAAACTTCTTTCGAAAACTCTTTCAGTATTACAGTATGCAATATATGAATCATAAGATATTATAAGAAATGTATTATTAATTCTTACCAGTCATTGAATTTAAAATATAATAATTCGATTTAATATAATGTAATATTTTTACTATTAAAAGCTATTTTTTAAAATTAATTTTGGATCTGCTAAAATGAAACTTAATTCCTTTTTACGAATTATTTTGAAAATGAAAGTTATTATGTGAATACATATGATATTGTTTTAATAAGATCTAATAAGATTTTAAAAATTATCTAATATTTATTAAACAATTCATTTTTGTAGATATTTTTAAAATTATTGTGGATTGTAAGTTCTTATGTCCCAATACGAAATACAAACCTGAAGATTGCTTCCTCTTTAATCTCATCGACAGATTTATGAACGGAAATCTATCAAAATTCCTTGAATAAAAGTATAATTTGGCCAAATTCTAAAGCAAATCAATTTACCTTCATCTTAGATATAAATAATAAAATATAGATATATAAATTAATGTAGATGAAAGCAATGATAGGTTTTTCTATTTCTGTAATTACGTATTTTATTATTTAAAGAAATTTGAATCTAAGCAGTTTCTATAGTAAACATATACCGAATATATTTATTTTTTGTCAGTGATTATATTCTCGATTAAAAAAGAAAGAAGATATTATTAAGAATTATTAAAAAATATTAAATATATGCAATAAAGGGAAAGTAAAATTGGAAGTGAAGTGATAATTTCCTATGTTAAATTACATATTAAAATGTTATTTACTGATAATTACTGAACTTAGAGAGTTAATACTTAGGGAATCAGATAGGAACAAAAAGTTAGTTATGAACGTATAATTCACATACCCTTGAAAGAAGCATTGGAGCATCTCTGAGGGGTCATTAAGAAATGCCGGTAGATTTCTCAGGATAACATTCAAATTATATATATTAGTTTTAAAGAATTGGCTTGTTGTAACACAAAAGAAAGATGGCTTCGGAAGATCATTATCTGTCTTATAAGGGTATTGGAGCAGATTGTGCAATATCTACATTTCAGCCAAAGATAGCCGTTCCGGCTTGGCCTTGAGGTCTAGACGGCGGTCTGACATGAGACAGATATGTCGGAATCTGGGTTCGAATCCCGGCTTGGGTATTTCATTTTTTCTTCTTCGGTGTTTCGTCCGTTTCTGCGGGTGTTCGCCCCCTGTGGTGCACCCTGGGTTACGCTAAAGAAATAGCAAGGCTTGCAGCCATGCAATCGTTTCGTTCTAATTAATGGCATACGATAAATAAGTAAATAAATAAACCAAAGATAAATCAGCCTCGTCTATACCTTCCTGAGATGCTTGTTAAAGCAGATTCTACAAAAATTAACACTTTCTTACGCTTTGTAGATCGGATATGTTGCGCCTTTCAGGGGAATGAAAGAGCCATCCTTTTTTGTATTTTTGTATTTTATTTTCTGAATGTAAGCGAACGTGATTCGTTTCTAATTTAATAATTGGAGTAACTGAGTTATTTGGTCACACTTTTTATCTTGGTCATACTTTTCTTGGTTATGTAAAGATTTAGAAACAATGTTGCACTGAGCGGTAGTCGCAAGATATTTATGTACGACCATAGCAGTATTGATCCATGTTTCATAATATTTGAAGAAACCTGTCATTGGCAGTTAAGATCACTGTCTTCATGAAGTTTAGAATCTTTGCTAGAACTACGAGTTTCTGCCAGAACAATCATCAAGCTTTTGAGGTTCGAAGACTTGTTGAAATTGATTGTACAACTTCCCTATGTTGCACAAAATGGATATAACTTGCATCACTTTCTATAAAGAGGCGGCAGCAGATGGGTTATGGTTAACAATACAAGAGATTCCTTTAAAACATCGAAGAGTGAATAAAACCGACTTTTCGTATTCATCGTACTTGCCGATTTAGTTATCAAACATCTGCTTTTTTCTGTGGCCATACTCTGAACTAAAATAAATAAAGTCACAGCCTTCTTTATTTCTTAGAATTGCCCTGAAACATTGAAAAATAGGTAGAAAATCTGTGAAATCTGTATTAAATCTTTATTCAATACGTAATTCACTATTGCCTAATATCATTCATTGGTATTCAGTATACTGCAAATTGTTTCTTTATAAAACTATTAGATAACGGAACAAACTTTGCATAATAAAAGTTGTACTGCAAACCCAATGGTTTGCAAATGTTTAAACTACTCTCAATTGAAAACAATGCTAATGTTGTGGCAAAATGGGATTCCTTAGGGGTTTTTTTTTGAAGGTTTTTTTTCCTTTAACTTATGATTCTGAGCTTAGTATAAAATAAGTGTTGTACCACTGTTTTGTTTTTGCTTCAAAGATTAGTATCACTCACCTCAAGCGGCAAAAGTCCGAGCTACGCCCTGTAAAGCTTCAGAAACACGACAAACTACTTGTTGAAACCCCTCTGAAGAAATGTTTTCTCTCCTCTTAGATGCCTTAAACTGTTGAAACATTGTATTTTTAGCGAATTTTTTTCTTAATTCTTGGGAATAAAAATAATCCCTGATACGAACTGACATGAATACCATCACTTTTTTCTGATCTGGCTTCATCTGAATCACGATAGTAATGAATCGTACAAATCATCAAACATGGCACATACTGATCATTATCTTCCATTTACTGATATTTTCCGGGTTGTCGAATTCTTCCCTTAAACTTCTACCAGATTATTTTGATTCCCTAATATCGATGTTCGAAAATTATTGAAGCGATACTAACGCAATCCACCCAATCAACTCGTTGTAATAGCGCTAATGGAGTGTTGTCACGAGAAAAATCAGTCTCATTGTACAGTTGATTTAAGGACTACGGAAAAATTCAGTTCATTTGTCTGCTGTTTTAGAAAAATCTGTTATTCTGTTTTATTCGGTTTTTTGAAAACTGAAATTCTGTTTTAGATAAAATCAGGATATTGATACCGATGAGGTTTTACTCAGAAATACTTACGAAGATATAAAAGGAAAAAAGTGCAGAGAAAATCGAAGTAGAATCGGAATCTTCTTTAAATTACTTACAGTGACTTTAGAAAGTAATCAGAAAATACGTTTGGGAAATAGTAGAATAATAGTAATGGGCATAGTATTTTGCTGGAAGCTAAAGATGTTATTCATGATTCAGACTTTCCAGTCGAAGATATAGAGAAGTTTCGCGGAGGTAAACGTGTCTTCATGAAGAGAAAAGAACATTTTTAAAGATGGTTCTGTAAGCCACAAAAACATCATTACACAAAATTTACCAATATTTACTAAGATTTGGAGATTCATAATTTATTGTAACCTTTTCCAAAATCATTCTTCAAAGGCATTAGCGTCAGATAGGACTTATTTCTTGTAAGGAGGCAAAGGAGACTCTAATTAAACATCAAGAAAGTTAGATTCTAACATTACATTTCAAAATTTCGGGGGAGATTGAAGGGTCCTCGGAATCTATCCCAAATACGACCACAAGGGTCATGCTTTAGCGAATTACCTTAGAATAGTCAGATGATGACTGATAAGGTAGATACTGACACGAATAGTCAACGATGTGTCACGACTTAAGAAAACAAATAGATTTTGGAAAAAAGGTGCTTTTCATTATGTATGTAAGTATCGATGTACATACAGTAGAGAGAGAGAGAGAGTAAACACTATATTAAATAACTTACAAAGATAGATAGATATAAAATTTTCAAGCCTCTCTAATGCTATTATTTGTTTTTGTTTTTTTGTTTTTTTCTTTTCTAATATATTTATGTCCTGTTAAAATTGCATGTTAAAATTACTAATATTTAACCTTCACTGCTTTCAATATGTAAATGTTATCTAAATTATCTACTGTATCAGTCTTTTTTTTTACGATACAATTTCACTGTCAAATTCATTGAACTTTAAGTTTTTACTGTCAAAAATAAATAAAACAAACCATCAATAAAACACTTCTATAGTTTTGCTTTCAGATATTAACTCACATCTTCTGTGGATAAACAGATTTCCTTCCACGAAAGCATTTCAAAACCTTCAGTAAATTATTTTGATAAAATTAATTTCATTTGTAATGTTTTTGACCTTCAAATAAAAAAACAACGGAGAAAATTCAATCTTAACTTCGTTTATTTTTACAATAAAAACACAAAATTTAAAACACATTAATTAAAATTGCGCGAATAACAAGAGAAGTTTGAATACAAAGCATTCGAAAATCTCTTTTAAGTAGTTTTAAGAAGTCAACGACATTGAAAACAAGAAATTTAATTAGATTCGATTCAACTTCGCTCAGTTTCTGTTAATAATAACTTTCTATCATATTTCTGTGTGTCTCTGTTTTCATAACTTGTATTGAAGTCGGCATTCATTAGATCCGAGCAGTTTTTGAGCGTAGCTTTCGAACGGTTCGTTTATCTCTTAACTATAGTTCAATGATTGCAGCGAGTTGTTAGTATTTCGCATTGGATTTCATATTAAGAGTCAAAATAGACCCGAAGCCAAGGTTAATGCGATGCCTTGAACTGCAGCGGCTGCCGAGATCGAACTGACATCTACAAAATAGCAGTTTCGCTACAATGTTTATTCCATTGAATTGCAAAAAAATAATTGAAGACATTTAAAATGCTAATTTAGCGACAATAAATAACTACGAACTTTTTTTCTTACAACAACTTTTGTTTGGTTTCTACTGAATTTATTTTCTTTTGTTTTACATTTTTTCCCCCCTGTGACGATGTACTTTAAGACTTCCATCCTTGTTTTATAAGCAGATCACAGTATTATTGTAATTATTTACAACAACTTCTTCTTTTTATTTGTGACAAATTTATTGGAAATATTCAATGAACAAATAAAGACCTATTTTCATTCCACAAATTTATTGTCACACTTATACAAGACTCAACAAAAATAAACTGGATTAAATAGTATGCATCAATGTTGAGTTTAATATTGCCAATTTGAGAGGATATTATTATTATGTTTGTATGTTTCAAACCTTGGGTTTCCCCAGCAAAAACAATATGGCGGGTCAAGGACCAAAGCACATACTGTCAAGTGTAAAGATGTGTGCAAGAATGATTAGGGATGTGTGCTTGTGTCCATAAATTTCCTAACTATGCGTGTAGTGTTGAGTACCACAGCCTTCTGCAGTTGTGCATAAGTGTTTTTGTGAAGTCCTAGTGTGCTGAGACTGTGGTGCAATGTGTGAGGCACCAGACCAGTGGCGGACAGGACGATGGGTACAACACGTACTCGGTCCTGTCTCCACTGCTTCTGGAGCTCATTATTATTATTATTATTATTATTATTATTATTATTATTATTATTATTATTATTATCATTATTATTATTATTATTATTATTATATTGAAAAAGTTTCAAACCATGGGATTCCCCAGCTAAGACAATATGGCGGGTTCTACGGAATAGTAGAATTAAGGAGCCAAAATAGCAAACTTATTCTAAGCTGCCTAATGGTATGTTCAAAACAGTGCGAACTATGAGGCTTGTTTCCAAAATCACTGATTTTTGTGCTGTACATAAAATTTTATCCGGGTTTAACTGTAGATTGAGCAAATGATTAGGTAAATTTTTATGTATGAGTCCAGTAGCTGTTATAACAATTGGAATTATTTCTGTGGAGTTAAGCTTGTGGATCTTTTTGTATCTGAAAAAGAAAAGAAAAAAAAACCATAGTCTACAAGTCAATGGTCTATTCAAGGAATTTTATTAGATCATTGATGAAATCTGATATCCATGAATTTAAATTTATGCAAATTTTTAAAAGGTATTCATTTAATTAAGCAAAATATTTTTCAATGCTATTTTTCAAAGAAACTTATTTAAGAATTGTAGGGCATTCATTTCCATTAGTTTCGCTTAATAATTTTTTTTCCGGTAATTCCGTTTAGTGGATTACTTATAATGTTTCTCTAATTCGGATAGACTAAAATGCTACAATTAAATTAGTTTTTGTCTTAGTTGACATTCGTACAAAGCGACTTAGAGCTACGAAGCTTTTTCTGATGTTCAAGGAGCTTTCAATTATTCGTAAACATACTTTTGATAACTAAAGTCATCCAATGAAAAATTTCATAATGTAATTTCTTAAGAACTGACTTGGTGGATCTACTTTTTATTTATTTATTTATTTATTTATTTATTTATTTATTTATTTATTTATTGTTGTATATGAGGGTGCTTCTATCCTTGTACCTTGAATCCTTTCTTCTCCAATCATTTCAATCGTCTTCTGTGCACTTCTCACCACCATTTTTCAATTTTTTTTTTTACATCCTCTAAACCTAAAAAGCAGTTCTACTTCAGACCAAGGGAAGCGGTTTTCTTAATTTTTTTTTGCTTTTTGTTTTTTTATATACTTAAAAGGTTGCTTGATAAGACATCCTGTAGTTATTATTATAATCTTTCCCAGGGGAAAGAGAAATCTTTGAAACTACATACAAGTTCAATGAATTTTAAGTCTAGCAATCATATCTGTGACTTATGATATTAAGCCTACATTATCAATCTGATGAAAGACTGGAATGACGAGTAGCTTACCAGAAAGCAATATTTAAATGCAACGTAACTTTACTTAGTAAACAAATATAACTTCCATCAAGCTATCACTGTTCATTGTTTTGTCTTCTTATTAATCTCCTTTTTTTTTTAAAGCAGTAAGATTTATTCACAACTGACTAGTATAGAAGCTGTGATCAAATGCTTTTTCCTTTTTCCCTGAACCCAATCTGAATTTAAATAATGATACAAGCAAACAATGTAATAATAAATAAATAATAATAATAATAAAAATAATAATAATAATAATAATACGCTTAGGGAACATTTCCACCAAAGAGCAGAAGACTCCTCACTTCACTCAGCCATTGTCAAGGCTGACACACACCTCACACCCCTGAACCTCGAAAACTCTTCTCCAACACTCACCACCCCTGACACCCACACTCAGCAGCTGCGTGAATCATGGGCTCGTAAGGAACTCCATGGCAGACATCATCACGAACTCAGCCAGCCTCATGTCGACATGGAAGCGTCGAACAGATGGCTGACGAGTGGTGAGCTGTTTGGGGAGACCGAAGGGTTCATGATCGTAATACAGGACCAAGTCATCTCCACACGCAACTACAAGAAACACATTCTACACGATGCAAACACACATGACGACAAATGCAGGAAACGCCACACTACGCATGAGACGATCGACCACGTAATATCAGGCTGTCCCCTTCTCTCTCAAACAGACTACCTCCACCGACACAATCAGGTAGCGTCGATCGTTCATCAACAACTAGCACACAAACATTCACTTATTAAGAGCACGGTCCCGTACTACAAGTACATACCACAAAGCGTATTAGAGTCACCCTCATATAAACTATACTGGGACCCCCATTCACACAGACAAAACCATACATCACAACAGACCAGACATCACACTTATTGATAAGGTCAACAAACAAACCTATCTAATTGATATTGCAGTGCCTATCAGCAAGAACATGCAGAAAACTCACGCTGACAAGATCAGTAAATACACTGATCTAGCACACGAGCTCCAGAAGCAGTGGAGGCAGGATCGAGTACGTGTTGTACCCATCGTTCTGTCTGCCACTGGTCTGGTGCCTCACACATTGCACCACAGTCTCAGCACACTAGGACTTCACAAAAACACTTATGCACAACTGCAGAAGGCTGTGATACTCAACACTACACGCATAGTTAGGAAATTTATGGACACAAGCACACATCCCTAATCATTCTTGCACACATCTTTACACTTGGCAGTATGTGCTTTGGTCCTTGACCCGCCATATTGTTTTTGCTGGGGAAACCCAAGGTTTGAAACATACAAACATAATAATAATAATAATAATAATAATAATAATAATGAACATTATGAGTACAGGATTTGTTGCAATACATGTCGACCCATTGTATAGGCAATGAATCATTCTACAAATATGTTTAAAGAAATAGTCATGACATGAACAGAAGCACCACAATACACGTTTAACTTACATTATCATTGGTCAAAAATAGGTCAAAAATTTATACAAGAACTCAACAATCTAATAAAACAACAAAACATTACTCAGAGATGGATAACAAAAAAAGTCAGTGTTAACATGTGATTTTTTTTTCTAAGTGTTAACGTGTTTTACAATAAAGTTACAAAATACCAAACAGATGTTATAAAAACTGATGGAAAATCACTTTGAAAACGACAAAAATAACGCATCTGCCTCTAACCTTCCTCTAAAATTCATTTTTTAATGTTCAAAAATTATGTAAAATCATAAAATAGCCTAATTACAATACTACAGTATTAAAAGTGAAATAATGATATAATAACAAGTAAGTATTAATAAATGCAATCTACTAACTCTTGATCTTTTCTTTATTAATGATATGTATGTAACCATTTTTAACCAAATACAAAGATATTTCATCAGATCAGTTGATGGTTATTGTTCAAAAAAATTTTGTAACTTTCTGTTTGTAAAATTTCTTTTTAATATTTTACAAAATGTTATTTAAAAAAAAAAAGTAAAATAAAGCTACGGTCAAAAAGAAAAATAAAATTATTTTAAACTAAATAATAATAATAATAATAATAATAATAATTATAATAATAATAATAGTGAATATCAAGTTTTCGAATATTTTAAAGATTTTTTTTCTTAAGTTAATTCAAGAACAGAATGTGATCTTACACTTATTGGATATTTTGTAAGTAAATCTGGGGTGACATGTTAAAGATAAAAAAACAAAACAAAAAAAAACCGGAAGTCTTTTATAGCATTAGATTATATTAATTGATAAATTTAATAAATATAAATCTGTATGGGAAGTAGAAGCCAATATCGTTCACTTCCTCCTATTATTTACCGAGACGTTAACACCTTCTATCAAGCCTGACGTTCTTGTACGGTCCCCAACTCTTGAACTTCCAGGAATTCTCGACTTTTTCCTGTTGTCTCACGTTCCAACCCTAGCTGTGAAAGAAAGGCTTAGTGTCCCCTTGACCGGACCCAAATACCCCAGCCCATGATGCACCAACCATTGCAATCGGTCTCACCAATGCCACCGCACGTCCAACACCAATCAACAACACAGTGGAGGTAACAGGGTTTAACATCTCCTTCTTTTCTATAAATTCTATTTTTCTTTTGCGACCATATTTCCAAAATTTGGATTGTGTTATAACAAAAGCAATGATAATAATTGCTGTCTAAAAGAAAGCCCTGCATCTTAAAAAGAGATACTTGTAGACTATAAAGCTTTGAACTTTCTTCTTTCTTGAAAAAAAATAATTTAAATAATAAAACTGAAGTAAATAAAATTTGAAAAACTGGAAATTCTGTGTTAAAATTTGGAATTTCAGTTTTCAAAATCCCCAAGGAAAAAAAAAATCGGGCAAAATTTTATCCATGTTTCAATTATGTAGAAAAGCATTTCAATTGTAGAATTGCAATTCATTGTAAATACAATTGCAGAATCTGAAAATAAATATAACAGCTTTCTTTTTGTATTTAAATAGCAATTTGTTTAGCATTTATCATTAATAATAACAGTTTCAATTCATTTCGATCCGAAAAGTGACGATTGTTCTATACTGTATGTAGATTCGAGAAGTTTCAACGCAGAGAAAAACTTACCATGGATGTTACTGAGGCTATTGTTAAAACTGAATTGAACATCTTACTTACGAAGAAACTAAATTCAACTCCGGAAAAGTTTACTAAGAAGAAAGAAAGAAAGTTTCCCCCCTTCCTTTTTTTTTTCAAGAAAGCACCTTATGCTTCAGAATGTAAATTATAAGACAATCTTAATCAACAGAAACAGAATAATTTAGTCTACAATTGTAAGTGAAGAAACCGACGATTTTGAAACATATCTCATATCTTGGAAATGAGTTTACATTTCTATTGTGTTCGCATTAAGTTAAGCTGACATTCGTCGCTTAAGTTTTATATTAATTAAGGATCAACTTAGGTTTTAATAAGTTTTCCGAGAACCTAGATTTCTCAATTTAAATTTAAAATGCTTTACTGTAAATTTTTGAAGTTATGCAGAGAAGCCGTTCACTTCCTAATTGCGCTTAATTAATTAAATTTTGTAATGCCTTACACAATGTACAACTTATCAGTTAACCAACAAAGTCATGGACTTCTCGTATAAGATCAACAATCTTCATTTGGCTTAACATAGAAATTAAGATTTAAATTAACAATTTTTGTTTATTTTTTTTTATAGGATTTTATTGCATTAAAAATTTGTTAAACTTTTCTGAATATTTATCAAGGACGATTGATTAACTACCATTTTTATGTTAATTTAGGCAAAAAAAAAGTGACTTGTTAATATATGGAACTTTGACTGTCTGTCCGCGAAAAAAAAAAACAATTCACAATTTTAGTTACGACTCTAAAACTTTTAAACAGAGACATCAGTTGAAATTTGAGCTCGATTGGAGTCAACTTTTGATATTAAATGGAGAAAAGACACAATATTGTTTTTTATCTCTAGAACAAATCCTAACTTTACGTCAGGAGCTGGAGAAACATCACTATATTTCGCTTTATGATAACAAAAGAAATGAACGGAATAAAAAAATAGATTTGAAACTTAGAATGTTTTGGTTATTTCAAATTCTCCTAATTTTTTATTTCCTGATATTTAATGAGGAAATAAAAGTATTTACGAAACTGTTATCAATGTGTGAAACAAAAAAGTTATTAAAAGATCATTTACTATATTAATAAATATATTTATTAAATATAATATTTACTTGCGCTTTAGTTATTTGTATGTAAGTACAGGGAATATAATAAATAAGGTCCAGACAGATATTAAAAAAAAAAAAAATTACTTTTGTTTTTGATAAATTTTTAAGCCGTGTACAGCAAAATAAGGAAATTTTTAATTTGTCTTATTCTTATATTTTTTTCTCTTTTTTTCCATTTTAAGTAAACGTAGATAATTTTAATTATATAATTATTTAATGTCAAGCAATTAATTCAATACTTCATCACTTTCAATAGTTCTGAATTTAAACGATAGCTTCAATCAAAATGAGAGAATAACTGCCTGAGTTTAACTTAGAATAAAGAACGAAGCTTTTAAAGATCTAACTTCAAACCTAACTTCGCCTAAGTTCAAAGAAATTCAAAATTTAATTTATTTATATAATACACATAAGTTTTGGAACTGGAGCTTCCTTCACCCCTGCTTTCGCTGTTAAAAGCAGTTGCTCAGTTGGGCTACTTGTTTACGGCGTTCAAGAAAGCCTGAGCCAACCATTAAGCAAATTTTATAGGAGACACATAAAATTGAGGGAAATGTATTTCAGTCTGAAGAGAGGGATCAGCAAGAAAGTTAAGGGAACACATGTCCGCTGCGACTCCGGAGGGGGAAAAGACGTTGTTAAAAAGCCATCAATGGGTAAATGACAACGGAGTCTACTCTCACCCACGTCTACCATGTTTGGTCAACCGGAGGGAACACGGGTTTTTTTTCATCCATTTATTTTTGTCTTTGTCTCCGAGGTGACTTAACGACACCACATCCAAAGAAATATAATGATAGCTAGTAAGACTAAAACAAAGAGACTGAAAATAAAAAAAGAAGAAGAAAAAAAAAAGTGGTTCAAGAGATTTTGCAGAAATAACTGCATAATTAAAAATCAATTTTTGTAGTAATATTCTAGTTAACTGACCTGTTAATCATCCGCCTACTGCGCTTCTTATATCGGCTTAAAAGGCAATATTAGGACGGGGCTGTTCCTATAAAAATATACTCAACGTCAGCTCGATATCAAGTCTCTCACTTTTCAACTTCGCTTCAGTTTTTTGGCTTTAATTTTAAAGGAACCCGTCATTTCTATGTAGATTTTCTTGGATAGTAATAACAATATTAATAATAGTTTTTAACAATAAATTGTTACACATTTAAGACTAAAATAACAGATTACTGATTAAGTTCATTAATTACTTAATCAATAAAAATTAATAGTTCAAATGTTTCGTTCAGATAAATTATAGTAATAGAAATAAAATTCAAATAAAGATCTTACAATGTAGATGGTATTTTATAGTGTTGTAATAAAGCTGTGAAAGTAGTAAGAAAAGTTCCCTTATAATAATTACATTACACGAATTTTTCTAAATATTTACAATACGTAAATTTCTTTGTTTCTCTTTGTTTTAAAGTAAAAAAAAAAATCGTTCTCCGTATTTTTTTAAGGACTTTTATTCAATTCTCAGCAATTTTCTTAATAGCATTGTTTTCATTGTAATATGATTTTTTTTTTCTTCAAGCGCTTAATAACAACTAACTTATAAGTAAATAGAAAAATAGGAATATTAACATATTTCCATTTTCTTATTTACTTATTTATTTTTTTGTTTAGTTTTTATTCTTACTTAATTATTAATTATTTTTACGATAAATTTCCTATTTTTTTTTTTTTCATTTTCTGTCTGAAACTTTTTACAGCAATATTTGAAGTCAATTTCATAAATGTACAAATGAAATCTAACAAAAATCAAAATTAAAATGTATAACAGCAGACCCTAATTATTAATTAAACAAATTAATATTGAATTTTGGAATGAAAAGATAAATCTACCATTACTGTTTTCTTCTGTGAAATTAGCAGTTTATTAAACAAGCTAAAAATTCTTAAAAGGTCAAATCTATATTCTGCTTAAAAATTTTTATTAAAATTTTTCGTTCTCTAACGAAATTACTGATTTAAATTATATTAAAACGAATTCTTATTTCACTTACAATTTTTTTTTTCGTTCTCTAAAGTTTAAAGATAAGTTTTATCTGTCTTTTGCGGAAACTGATAATTAAAGCTCATTAAGTTTTAAATTCATTAAGTTTTAAATTCACAAACAAATTAACTTCAAAGAAGTAAAGAACGTTTTATTACAAATTCAAATTGAAAAACTGGTTATTCGTATCGTATCTGAACCTATTGAAAAATGGCTGTCCTGTTCAGAAGGTTGTTGCTAACACAGATGATTGGCCGGTGATGTATCTTGGATTGAAATGGAAATAGAATATGAGCTACTGACATTTTGAAACACTCGAAATATGTAACAAATGTATTATCCTTATCAAGAAAGATCCTAACTCTTTGAATCACACATATGAGAATTAGTGAAAGGTTGTTAAGTCACTGTGAACCAGAAGTTAATAATATAGTATAAATTAGATGTGGTAAAATGGTGTGAGTAACAACCAATATGATTTTTTTTCAACGAACTGTATTTTTGTTTCTAGTATGTTTTAAGCTACATATGTCTCAGTCTTAATTTCCATTATTCATGAAATTTTATTCGAAATTTTCTTTTATTTTCCTTGCCTTTTATTATCTACCGGAAAATGTTTTTAATAGCCTTTTTTAGATGTTTCCAGCTTAGTATCTGCAGAAATAGTTTAAACCGCACCATATAAATAAGGAAACAATATCTGTAATTATACTTTACAGAATAGTTTTGGCTTTTGAGAATATTTTGATATTCTGTTGAATTTTTATAGAAAATATATGAACCTTTCTTGATATTCGACTTTGATAGAACTCGATAAAACACTTGGAAATGTCTCTTCTGCTCTGAGACCTACCACAAATCGGTAACAATTACTACTTCAGCAAATGTCTTGTTGATCCTAATCGTCAGTTCTGCCAACACCTTTTTTTTCTTCACATTTTATTTCGGGGACATATTTATTGTCATCTTTCGATCGTAAAAAATTGGTTTCAACAACAGACTAGATGGAAGTGAAAAGAATCTTTTGAATTTCTTTTTTCTTCTAATTTCTGATCATTTTTCCTTTAGGAGAAGATCTACAGATGTCTACAGATTACAGGCGGTACCCGGATTACGAACGAGATCCTGATAATGTCTTTAGAGTCGGATGTAACTCGGATGCCTAATGAACAGCGCATATACGTTAATAGTAATAGTAATAATAATAATAACAATGCTATAATGGCCCATATGTGGTAATAAAAATACAGTGTAATATTGTAGTAATAATAATAATAATAATAAGATCGATACCCCTGTACTGTAATAATAAGTTACAGAAACTATCTTGCTCTTTCTTTTAATTCAAACAAATAGAACATAAAAACAAACTCTTACAAAAAGTTTAGATTGGAGATAGGAGATATTCAAAAAAGAATACCCGCCATTCGGGTTTGTTTACATGCTCCAAAGAAATTAGTTCCAGAATTATTAATTTAATTACAAATTATCCTTATGGGGAGATTTGCGGGGTCCGTTCGTAAGTATGGAGCGCCGTAAGTCGGGTCGTCCATATCCCGGGGACCGCCTGTATTCTGTCAAAATCGCATATTATATAACCGAACTGATTTATGGTTAGAGCAGTTTAATTCTGTCTTTCTTTAATTATAGCCCAGTCGTTTATTATTACGAAGTTATCAATGACATTTCTGTAGACGGTATCTAAAAATTAACATGTCTCGTGTAACCCTACAATTACAGGAAGTGGCAATGCAAATATTGAATATTAAAAGCATTCCTCATGATTGATTCTTACCTCAGCCTGAAACCGAAGAAGGAGAGTAACCATTGCAAAACAAAACAAAACATTGGAAAGGATAATGAATATTACGAGAGATTAGAAACGTAGATTAGAAACAATTAAGAAATGAATGAAACTTTTTGAATCTGTCAGAGAAATATATTTGTTTATATTTGTTGCAAAAATCGTATCTACTTTATAAAGATTTAAAGAATAAATAAACCCAAAGAAAGGAAAGCAGACAGACGAACCTTTTAGACAGGGCAGAAGAAGCAGCTGCTGGGACCAGATACACTAATTGCACCGTCTGCGTTAATCGATCGGTACTAGATCCTCTTTGCATTTGTCATTCTGCTCCAGACGAGGTATCTAACAACAGCCATTGGGAAACAGACGCATTGTTTTATTTGAAGGCAAAATAATTCAAGTGGAAACAAAACTTCTTTCAATTTGCAAACTATACAAAGCTAAAGGATTATTAGTGATCACGATTTTATTTATTTTTTTACTTAAAATATTGGAAAATATAGTTTTCATTTAATGACATTGATTATAAAAATATTTAAATCTAAATTAATAGAATTACGAAGTTTTGTTTTTTTAACATCGTTTTCAAATATATTTTTTTTTATTCATATAGTTGCGAAGTAAATCAGATGTAACTAAAACTATATAAATCATAGACCCATCAAAATTCTAGATAAGTTTCAAATGTTATTTACAAATTTTAATACGATATTGTAGTTCATATTTGCAGTATACAATATTGTTTTTAGTAGGATTCCTTTTACAAAATAAATCTTTCAAAGGATTTATCATTTCATTTGATATAGGTTGTAAATCTAATAATGCTTTAAAAATAAATTGTAATTTAATTTCTGTGTAAAATAATAATAATAATAATAAAAACCCTGACAAAAAATATTCGAATATATCTTTTCATTTACACTAATGCCTTTTAGTTTGTTTTAAGCAAAAAGGAACTTCTGCTTTAGAGTCATTAATAGTAGACGTCATCGGTCTAAAAAAAAATTATAAAAATTGAAAAATATTTTAATGATTTTTTTTTTTTGTTTCTTCTTTGTAAACAAAAAAGAAAAACTATTACCTAAAGCAAATAAATAAATAAGCAACGACACAGGACATTTATCTTTATTTATTTTTATTTTTTTTAACAAACTAAAAGCAATACAATAATCTATCGATCCTGCTCAGAAATCAAGACACCTACAAAGGTTTATCCATGAAGAACTTGGAACAAACAAAGGCCTACAAAAACATAATATGATCCTAAGGTACCTCAGCCATATAACGCCATGTATACCTTCAACGCCACCTATCTAAGTCTTCATAAATATAAGAGATGGCGGTACTGCACTAAAGTAGTTTGCATTGACATGTCATCTAGTGTTGAAGTCAGTTATTAGCAGACCGCCAACATTTTCGAGTGAAATTATATTTCCACCTTTTCGTGTCGAGGACTGGTTCTGAAAGGCTGCTACTATATCAACGTAAGATAAAATATAGATTTTTTAATGTTCAGCAAAGATTAACTACATAAAACTATGTATTTTCTTGATTCTTGAAGATTCTTCTATGTAGATAAGTTAACTGTTATTTTTAAAATTCGGAAATTGTAGACTAACAAGTGTATCATGTGATCCATGTGCTCAGTAGCGCTTTAACGCCATGGTGGTGTTAATGGTCTACATATACGATTTTAGGTTAGGTACGACATTTATAAGTTACTAATATGTTTCATGAAAATATAGATTTTTATCTTATTTATTATTTTGCTTTTATAATCGGAAATGCCGAAATTAATTCATTTTTACATTTCCTCTTTTGTTTTAGCTACAGATTAGAAAGACTGCGTTAATTTCAAGTGATTTTTTTATTATTTTTTACAGAAAGTCAAATTTAGTTGCTTTTTACTGTAATTTTGTACAAATAATGTTTACAATGATGGAATAATTCTTAATTTTAAATAAGTTAAGTTACTAGAAAGTAGGTGACGTTAATTGGAACAGGTGTTCCTAATATCGCCAGTTTGCAAAGTTTTTTTATTTGAGTTCTCATACTTCTCCAGTAAAACTTATCATATGTTTCATTATAGTATGCTTCAAACAGAAGATTAAACTTTCTTGGGCATAATTTTCGTGTTTCGATACACCTTATTTCCAGATTTACAGTAATTTAAATGTTAAGGTGGCGTTATTTGGGCAGGGTACCTTATTTGTTTTTTCTCTAGGTAAAAAAAGAATATTAATATTTCATTTTAAAAATTCTGGGATTTCATTTCATCTTAAATAGAATTTAGGATTTATATCACTAAAAACATCAACAAAAGCAAAATAAATGTTAAAATAATAAATTGTTCAAGTTCTTACAAAATGAACTGATATCTTTGATTATATATATCCGCATAAAAAGCATAACTACCTAACATTAATATAAGTTTAGTTTAATATTTATAATAAGTCTTAATATGAATCAGAGTGATAAAACAATAGAAGGACAAAATCTTTGGAATGCTGTTATATTCTATTCTTATCCACCCACCTGTATTCAAGATAACTCGAAACTATTTATTCGAGGACATTTACATTTTTTTTTTACATTTATTTTAATGTAAAACATTAAAAATAAGTATTATTCATAATATTATTATGTATTACAGGTACCTCCTGATCTTCTCGTAATTATAGACCAATACCATCAATAGACGTTGTCTAAAGCGCCATAACCATGGTAAGCCAATAATTATTTATTCGTAGAGATTGCAACTTTATTTTCAGATTTCTATTATTCTTAGTGTTTTGACATGTATTGAACTTACAGATAATATTGGACTTTTGGCTAAAGAATTAGGGCCAAGATCATCATTGCAGTTAAGCTTTGATATCAGGACAGCTCAATGTTATTTATTGAAGTTATCTTGAAATCTGAAATTTAAACATTAAGCGGACGTTACGCAGTGTAAGTTTTTAATGATTTAGTAGAAATTGAAGTTAAGGAAGACAAGGATCTAAGTTATCATTATAAGAAATTCATTAAAGCCTGTTGTCAAAGTAAACTATCAAAGAATTATCAAAAGACTGAAAATTTACAGCTTGATAGATTTGCTACGCAGTATCAACTGCTTTGGTTCTTATCATTTGAAAACTATAAAGTTTATAATGATTTAAACTATTAGTTTATCATTATATATATATATATATATATATATATATATATATATATATATATATTTGCTTTTAGTAAAGATTTATGCCAATTTTAAATTCTTCTTATTTACTTTATGGACAGATACGAAATATGTGATTTTTACGTGATTAGCAAACAATGAAGAACTTAATGAGAATTTCGATTGACTGTACTGTAATATGCGTTTGTTTCCAAAATCTCAATTCCTATCAGAAAAAAAGCAGATTAGGAAGATAATTTGGATAAAAACTTTATAAAATACAAGGATTTCAGTTGTTATAGCGATAGTTTAATAAATGAGTAATGTATTCACTACGAACTGTAGATTGTTGTAGGCTGTGTTCAACATGTGGATTGAAGATTTAACAATTAATAACTTCTACGCAACTTTTGACCTTCTTCGAATTCTACACTTTTTTATTAGATCGATCTGTGGGAATAGTTTTAAAATTTGATAGGATTGTTTTTACGTAGTACGAAGTAGGCCTAAGCATTGAACTACTGATAAAACATATTGTTTACTTCCGTAAAATCCATAGAACTGTTCATATCCTTATTTTATTAAATATAAAGATGTAAAATATAAGATTCATTCAAAGGTAAATTAGAACACAAAATAACAAACTCCCACTGTAGCAGATTCCTTTGAGCCGAATGGAGGGATGGACGGGCAAAAGGGTATTCAGAGTGGGTGGTGCTACCCAACAGAATTCGGAGAGGCGGAGTGATACGGTATTCTCTTGAATGTCGATAAATTCCATACTTCTTACTTACCCCAGTCTGTCTGCCCTTCCCCAGTCAGAAAATAGTTTCAAAGACGCGGCAAATAACATTTAAGTCTGAAACGGTAAGTCTGAACGGTTTTCCAGTCCTATACGTCCCATGGAGAAATCGTTTCTCAAGTTTTAGCTTTTAATTTAGGTTACACTTTTGTGTTCAAATTTTCTCCTTTTTTTTATTTGTTTTCCCTTTTAAACAAATAAATCTTATAAACATTTTTTTTTTTTTTAGCTTGTTTTACTGAAGGGAATTTCGAAGTTTTCCTCCTTTTCATCTTGATTCTTCACAATTTCGTATCCTCATTTGTGTTTTCAAACGTACTTTGTCTGAGTATATTGAGATTCTAGTGACAAAATGAGATAAGTTCATACAAAAATATTGTAGTGAGACAAGTTTTTTATTTAATAAATAATTTCTGTCAGAGTTCACAGAAATGAAAAGATCGAGTAAGAATTTGTAAGATCTGATTGTAATTCAGGTAAGTTTAATTACTGATTCTTACTAATCGAAAAACCGAAATTAGAAGTACTTTTGCAGCGTTAGGGGAGGGCAGTCTGCTAGATGATACGAGGATTTAACTAACTATCAGTATAAATTTTATAGACAAATACAAAATTCTGTCAAATCTAAGAATGACAAGAACGCTTTTTTAGGGAAAGTCGCAAAAAATAAGTAAATAAATAAATAAAATAAAAAAAAAAATGAAATGGCATTTAATTATCAATAATTACTTTTTAACCTTAATGAATACATTTGAAAACATTTAATCAAAAGGATCGTAGAAATAGTTACTTAGTTTCCACGGCAAAGTGCAAGAGTTAAAAGGGTGAGGGGAAGATCTAAATCAGCGTAGTAATTATTTTTGAGTGACATTGTAATGAATTCAAACTGTAAATCGAATCATTTCCTTCAAACACAAACTGTAGCTAACATCAAATTCATTATGCTTCTAAAAATTCATGAAATAAATAATTTCATAATACAATCAGAAATGAAAAAATAAGTTTGTTATTTTTCTTTGATATCGTGATAAAATAATAACTATTTAATCACTTACATTTAACCTGTCATTTTTTTTATTAAAAATTCTTTTATTATAAATCGTTTTATTTAAACTTTGTATTGTTTTCCTGAAAACCCTTACTTTTAAGAGGGAAATTGAATAATAAAAGAATGTACCTATTTATGCACTGAAATTATGTTTAAGTGTCTTCTTATGAAAATAAGAATAATTATTTTGTTCAATAAATACTCTTTTGCGAATCTGAAAATATTAAGCGTTAACATAAAATAAAATAAAAAAAAAAAATTATAAAGACTAAGAATCAATAAAACCTTACTTCAAACATTTTAGATATTTAAAACATCTTTTTAAATGATATAGTTCGAAAGTCAATAATAAGAATAACAGTCAACTATATATTTAAAAAAAAAAATTATAAATACGTAAGTTATTTATAAAAACTTCAATTAAAAAAAAAATAAACCTAGGAAGAATCATCTTCCTTCATCAGAATTTTAAAAAAATGGAACAATGTAAGTATATTCAAGGGAAGAATTAATAACAATTAGCGTAAATTTTAGGAGATCACTAACACAACTACTTTCTTCCATTTTTTTAAAAAAACTTCTTTTAATATTGGTGAAGGAAAGAAATGCTTCTTCCGAATCTGTTAACGCTTTCTTAAATGTCTTAAAAAATTCTATTGTAATGGCTTCCTTCATTTCACTTAATTGCAATATTCTTCTTTACAATATTCAACAGTTATTTTTTAAACAAAATCCCGTAAACAAAAGACATCGTTTAAATTTTGGAGGCTATTGTACAATTTACGATAACAATGCCGCAGTCGGATCTTTTATATAAATTTCATTACAATTTTAGAACAGTTTAACCTAAATATAATTTTTCCCTGTGAATTGCAACATTGACCATTTTTTTACGAAGCCGCATCTGATGGGATCCTTGGCAATACAAAGGCGTCCCATGTATCGTAAGCGAGCTACTCACTGATGAATAAAATTCCTCAACGATGGTTCATTTCTGGGTTTATGAACTCTCTCTCTCTCTCCGCCGTGGCTTCTTTCTATTCACACATTCTAAGGGTTGGATACAAACGATGGCGATTCACGCCTCAAAGACACTCCAGTTTTTTTTTTTTCCTTCCTTTCTTTTCCTTTTTTTCATTTGTGTCTAAAGCATCGCTTCCTTCCTTAGCTTCGTGGTCTTTTAGGGCGAAAAGAATTTCCATGAAACACGTTTATTAATTCACCTAGAAAATGGTCAAGGACAGAAGAAGAAAGAAAAAAAAAGTAAGGAAAAAAAAAACCAAACCCGTGTTTTCAGTGCATAATGACGACCATTATCAGTTTCTTTGATTAGCGATGACGAAAACGTTCAATGGCGGGAAATAATCGCATTTCCCTTTCATCCTACGCATTAATTCAATTGGTCTGAATTGAAAACTTGGAGTTATTTTGTCTTCTTGGTATTCGGTCTTCTTGCCAATCAAAAATAATAATAATAAAAAATAAAAAAAAACCTATCCCTGCTCCCCTCCTCTGCCAAACGAAAATTGTTGTCTGGTGCATTTATCATCATCTTTGCAGAGATGCATAAATCTCTCACATTTTTACCATTTCAAAAAAATTTTTTTTAACCATTTTCCTACTAGGATAGGCCGGAAACGATTAGGCTAATTGGTGGAGTCTTTATTTAAATGCTATTCATTGAGGATGCTTTTTTTTTTATTGTAAGATCTATGTAAATTTAAGGCACAAATTTCTGAAACAATGGAATAGAAACCAGGCTGCTTATTTGCCTTAAGTATTTAAATTTGCCCCTCAGTTATGGCGTTATGGTTCGTTTCTTTGCGGAGCCTTCGTGCCGTGTTTCGAAACGAAAAGGAACAGAAAAATTTAACCTATATTATATAGTAATATAGTTCACATATATATTTACATATATATATATATATATATATATGCTATTATATGTAAAATTATAATAATATATATTATAAATAGTAAGTAGTATATTCAAAAATAATATATATTTAAATATTAAGTTAAAATAAACATTTCAATTAGTTAACAGTACTTGCATATTTAACTGTTTCAGCCCCTTATTATGAAAACAAATTGTGAAAAGCATTAGAAACTGGTTTAAGATCCCGCTGCGCCACATTGAGACAACGGAAATTTCATGCTGAAATGATGCTAACACCTGTATTTTTTAACTTCTTTTATGTTTCTAAACAAATAAATTTAAAGCAAATTAATATTGTTTGCAAAAAGAAAAAGCTTTCTTAAATAAATAAAATATTAAATAAAAATGATTAACGCTAATTTTTTTTGTTTTTTAATCACCCTTTGCAAAGTATATATTTCAAATTTACTTCCATTGTTCAATAATTGTCCTTCTTTTGACACGGGTTATTTCTAATCATTTCCCAGCTTTGATATTGGATTAATCGAATTTAAATCGATTCTTTTTTTGATGGTCCTTTTTTTTTTCTTAATTTTAATTTTATTCTGTAATAGTGAGTTTTGAATTTTATTATATTATTTCTTATTTTTCACATTAATATTGACTACGTTGTTGAAGTTGTTCGTGATTAAATATTCGAATTTCTTTTTTGAAATGAATTGTTCATTGTTGGCATTTCAGTTGAGCAAAAATCAGCCTGTTTTAATTCATATTAATTCCATTTTGCTTATATTGTATTATTATTATTATTATTATTATTATTATTATTATTATTATTATTATTAATAATAAAAGTCGCCATTCCAGTAGTTGCAATAAAAACAATATGTTTTACTGTTTTATTGCTTTGGTTTCCAATATTCTTACGATATTTTAAACTGATGTGTAAAATCAAGTGATATTATAGCTTCGGTTCTTAATTTATTGTTTTTGATTTAAAAAAAATAAGCTTAAATACTTTTAAAATCATTTTGCTTTCTATTTCAATACTGTTTCATTTATTTGCTTATGGTATTAAAGCTGAATGCATCAAAAGATAAAAACAAAATTTGTCATCTGCCGAATTCCTTTGATTTGTAAAACAAGGATTTTTGTTTGTTAATAATCCAACCACACCTGAGACAAGGTGAGATGTGTGTATGTATGTGTGTGTGGGGGAGATATTTTATTATTATTATAATTATTTTTACTATTTTTCCTTTTCCCTCGCTTTTGTCGATCCATCATCAAATGATGCTGTTTTGGAGGGGTTTTGGAGGGTTTTCCCGTGATGGGGGTAGGTGGGTTGGGAAGCACGCGCTGAGGATGCATCGCGAGACAAGGACGAGACGGGCCTCGCTGCCTCTAGTGCCACTTAGCGGCGGGGGAAATTTCACGGTAAAGTGAATCTTTTGCCCTACGACCAATCAGCTTATCTTCGATATTTTTGTCTATTTTCAATAAAATATCGAAAAAGAAATGCAAGAAGTAGGTAATAAAATATTTTAATTATTTTGCTCAAAAATCCATGTTTAAAAAAAAAAAAAAAAAGGTACAAAACGATATTTTGTTATCTTACCTCTTTACTGCATCATCGGGAATCAGAACATTAAAAAAAGAAAAAAAACATTTAAAAACATATAAATTGTAATAACTATATTTAGTTTGTTATTTGTTTACTTTTCTTAATAGTATTTCTATTATGTCATTTGTAATGTTACGTATTAAAAAAAAGGTCGAATTTAAACAATAACTTTTATAATTAAAAAATTAATGTAATAAATACTACAGTTCTTTAATAAAAAAAACAAAAAGTTACTTTAACAGCCACCTTCGCGAATTAAGCAAAGAAAACAATTCGGTAGTGACATTTCATTTTTAAACTCCGCGTTCATTGTCTTTGTTGTTTTTAAATCTGGCGCTGAGTGTTTGGACCGGCGACCAGTGAGTTCTCAGACAAGGGGGAGACTGACCCAAACATCACCTGCCGGGTCAAGGGTCACCGGAGACGGCTAGCCCGAGCCTTCCTTTTCTTTGGCTTTCTTCGCTGATCTCTTCCTACCGTTCATTCAGACAGCCACAAAATACCCTCTCTCCAGGCCACCTCCCTCCCAAAGAATGTCTCATGTTCGGCGGCCTCTCACAGCGGCCAGGCGCCCTTGGCTGACAAGTGCCGTGGCGGTATCGGCTCGCGAGCTATTTCCGTGTGGGATTTATGCACATATTGTAGGCAACAGGTCTCTCTTGAAAGCAGCTTCGTCGCAGTGGTGGTGCTTGCGCCGGAGCGATCGCCGGCTGCGTAAGGTTCGCTTCCTCGTTTCGGGCTATTCCGTCGATCCGTACTTTGTGCGCGCGTTTGGATTCAGAAGACGAGGTTCCCGGAGTCAGTTAGAAGAAACCAAAGGTATTTTTATCACCCCGTTCACAAAAATGGACTGGCCCATCTCAGTCACCGTATAGGCTCCGCCCATCTCGATCACATGAACCAGCGCAACTTCTAATAAGTTCAGACTTGCAATATATGCCAAGCGAAAGCACCACTGTCTCTGAGAAACGAGAGCGACTTGTGTCTGTGTGGTGTGCATCACTTGTATTCTTTGATCGTTAGTTGAGACAGCCATCGGTCGGTTCCCCGTCGGTACGAGCAAACAGTCCTTAGCGTAAGTCCCGCATTGCCCCGCCGATAGTGTCCGCTGCGTCGTCCCGCGATGGCAGCCTCATCCCCGTGCGCCCTCAGCCTGGTGCCTCTCCTAGTTGGTCTCCTATGGCAGCTGCCCAGCGCCGTCCAAGGTAAGCTTTGCTTTCGTCTTCATTCTTGCTTGCATGCCAATTTCCCATGTTATGCAGGTGTTCCGAGTCGGTCCTCTGTTGATTCCTCCGTGCGGACAGGTGGAAATTGGAACGGCGAAGGCGTCACCTAAACCTAGGTAAATCGTAGCTCCAGCCACACAATGCATTTGCCTTTTTTTTCTTTTTATTTTAATAAAAATAAATACAAAGGCGACTAGAGATGACTTCGATCCAACTTTTTTATTATTAGGTTTTATCTATGTTACTATTATTTTAAGATAAATTTCGAGGGTCGAAGTTGATAAAAATAACCTGCCATTGAGATGTGAGGACCGCATACCCTCACGACCCGAAATCCAAGGCCACTCACTCGGCGTACGGACGTTTGCCAAATGCACATGGGTCTGAACGAAGCGTGCCCGGTCGATCTCGAGGCGCCGCCGAGAACTATCTTCCTCTACGGGACAGATCTGACCCGCTGACGGCACTTCGCCTCCGTTAACCGAAGCAACACTTTCTTATCTTTCTAATTCCTTTTTTTTTTTTTTTTTTTTTTTTTTAACTTATAGTGATAATGACCTACCTTAAGATCGTTTTTGCGCATTCACTTTATATGCGGAGATCTCGAATCAAAACTTGGAGATTGGGATTTTCACATAAACAGTTGTAATCGAAAACAGGTTCAATCTTTCATGGAACCACTAGTTGCCACGTGTTATTCCGTGTATCGTTTTTTCATTTTTTTTTAAAGAAAAAGTTTACGTTGAACCTGATGTTGCTTTCGTTTGTTTGTTTTCGAGTAGCGTACTTTGCTTTTTTTCTGTTATCGAAGCAGTCCGATAAAGCGGCGCGAGACTTTACATCCTACATAAACAGTGAGGAAGCTGCGAACACAGCAACAGCATCTCTTTTCTCTTCGCTGCGAACACGTGGTAGCCCGAACTAGTATGCGCGCCACACTCTCTCTCTCTCTCTCTTGTTGCCATGTTCTGTCTGCCGTAGTTGAGCGGTAATCGGCCGTTTAGCAGCAACCGAGCCCGGCCTGATTCATGCTCTTCCGTTCAACTACAGCGTTTGATAGCAACCGGCGTTAAATACAATGGCTTTCATTTTTGTATTCATGTTCCTGAGCTATCAAATAACTATATTTCTTGAACTAGGTTAAATCATTTTTAGTTTTAGTTTTAGCTGTATTTAAATCCCTTTTTTCATTCTAATTCTCCATTTTTATTTTTTTTCTGTTTAAAGTGAATTTAAAATTAAAATTTATAATTAAAAGTAAAGAAGAAAATTGACAAAAATTGGCAAAAGTAAAAGAAAGGTTTAAGAAATTTGCTGACTTTAAGAAGACTTTTTTCATATTTTTTTATTTCAACTTCAGCTTTTAATTTTTATTTCCTCAAATTCGTCTAAATCGACAATTTAAAATTAAAAGCCGACTAATTTCGTCAATTCTTTATTCCTTTACTTTCTTTGATGCAATTATTTATCCCTATTCGATTCTTATCACTTTCTCAATTTTTATAAATTTTTATAAATAGTCTATCCTTCGAGTCTCTTATTCGATTTCTATAAAGTCGATATCATTCACTGATAATCCATTCTTTTTAATTTTTTAATTTTTCGTTTGTTTTTAATGTCATTAAGAAGCAAAGGGTTTTTCATCGTTTTAAGTTAGTTATCTAATAAAAAAAAAAGATATTACAATATGGATGAATTTTAAAACAATCCAGCCGTGGTATTATTCATTCCTGCATTAATAATTATTAAATTAATAATTCCTAGTCAACAAATTAATGTTACTTTATTGGATATTGACAAGAATACCCCTACTAATAAATTAAAGCATTATTTCAGTTAATAAGTAGTTCAATCAATTGTGTACTAAATGAGAGAACTTTTTCGTTTTAAGAAATTCTTAAATTTGTATTATAAATCTTATTACTGAATATATATACTAACAGAAATGAATTGATACATATCTGATGTAACAGGACCTTGATATTGACGATAGTTGTATGAATATAGTAATCAGCAAGAGGTTATTTATAAGAGGAGTTTATTTTGACAAGTGTTTCTTTTCCGAAGATCTCATCGGCATTTATCTCGACTCGATGGAAGATTATGTTATCGGAAGTTAAATATTCGAGCGATAACATTTCTTATTCTTTAGAGGGAAAAAAACAAACAAACAAAAAACGATAATAAACTTAAGAAAAAAAACTTTAAGAATATTTGAAGACGTAGTAGGTTCTCGTTTCTATATTCAGAAAAATAAACATATGAGAACCTTTATTAGATACCCAGATAAACATTTATAGATATGCTGTATAAAGAGAATAATAATAATAATAATAATAATATTATAATAATAATAATAATAATTTGAAGCTTATTAGATAGCCTTGAAGTTTTAGCTTGACTTTGCTGTTGTGATTAGATTTTTGTAAATTGTAAAGGCCCTAAGTAGAGAAGTGTAGAAGTTGTGTGGGAGATGTTGATCAGGTCTGATGTGGAGGATGAGACACACACCGTTGTTCTATGCTTCTGGCTTCGGCCGTTGACGTAATAACGTTCGCCACGTGGGCCCTGGTCATGCGCAGCGTTCACTTTTTTGTATCGGACAGATATTTTCTATGCGGAAAGCCTCCACTTAACCCTTTATAGCCTATCAAAACAATTCGGACGCCTACACGTTAATGAGAGAGGGATTCGTGACTGGGCTGACCACATCCAACATCGCGGACTTTGAACCGCCAACCAAACCAGTTCGGGGAGCTCACTTCGAAGCAAATGCCTCGGAGCAGAAACCAACAGATATCCGTCCACTTTCGTTATTTCAGTAAGCGTTTCGAGAAAAACTTCTATTTAGCCTTCGTTTTCTTTCATTTCTCAATTTCACTAATTTACCTCAGCTTAGAAAAAAAACAAAAATTAAAATAAAAATATTCGATGACCCCCCTAACTAGCAACACGTCATTTTTGAATATGGTATTGGAAATTGCAACGACAACTATCACTTTTCTAAATTACTTTTTTTTAATACCAGTCAGAGAACGTGATTTTCCTCAAATTTAAAACGGCACAAAGTAAAAAAAAAAAAGACCCATGAATGAATAAATAAATAAAACAAAATTGATAAAACTTCTAACTTTAGGTAATTCTTTGCCTTTAATATCAGTTGAGACTGGTTTGTTTTGAATTTCTTGGTTAAAATCGCCATTTACGTAGACAGATGTGTTTATAACTCCCATTCTATAACCTAGAGTCCAATCTTTATTTCAAACCTTTTAACACTTTTATTTTTCGAAGTTCAATAAGGACTTCTTACAACAATTTTTTTCCTTAATAATAATAATAATAAAAGTTTGTTTAAAGTAACGAAATTATTCTCTATTATGTGATGCAAGCATCGAAGTTTAATTTGTTATTTTAAACCAAACTTTTCTCTCTCTCTGCTGAAATTTGAATGGGGAGAAAAACAAATGGTTGTGAAAGGTATTCCGTGACATCTAAAAAAGGCCTAGTGGTTATTTCATTCATCAAGGGCTTCGTCAAGGACGACAGAGACATCAATCGCTTCAGCACTCTCCATATCTTGCTTCAGCCGAGGCTATAAAAACCAATCAATAAAGATAATAGAAATTATACTAAAAGTTATAAATTATCAAAGTCTTTAACGCGTAGCTTTTTATTATCATTATTTCGAATATAATCGCAATTATTTTGAATTAATTCGCACAAAAGCAACGTAAATCATTAAAAATGCACAAATTAAATTAGTATTTGCAGTTTATTTTTATATGTAAAAAATATTTTAAGCGTATTTCGTAATTTGTTATTTCGTTAAAAAATTGTGAGTAAATAAAAATACTTATAAACAACAATGGATGAGACTTATATTTGTACAAATTTAAAGTTTTTAGTAAAAAAAAAAAACGCCATTTATTGTTAAAGGTATTAATTTCTTTTTTTTCTAAATATTTATAAATTCTAATTATCAGATTTTAAGAAAAAATATTCATAACAGTGTTTTCTTTTCAATATTTTTTTATATGTAATTAATTTTTATCTGTAAGTCTTGGGATAGAATGTTTTGAATGAACATGAGCTATTTTCTTTCATTTAAAAAGATCTTTTTTTAATCCATCTTTGATTTTTGCAAATCATTTGTCAATCTGAGTCAAGTTTTTGTATAATTTAAAATCTACGTTCAAATCTACAGTTTCATTCAATAATTCATTATAGAAATAATAGTAATAATTCAGAATGCTTTTATTAAAAATGTCAAAATAATCAATTTGAACTTAAATATTTAAAGAATATTTAAATAAATTAAGATTTTGTTACTATTTGAGAATTCGTGAATACATTTTATTAAAAAGTAATTTGTCATTCTAATGCTATGTTCTTTCACTGAATTTCAAGTAAGGAACACACCCACAAATTAAAATTATTCCTATCTAATGAACAGCTATTTCCACTCATAGACAAAATATTTATTTTGCGATCTGTTTAAAGGTTATTTCTGTTATAAAAAAAGAAATAATAGTAATAAAAAATATTTGTTATAGACAAGGTCCATACGTGATCGGTAGAGTCCACGTCGGTGGTGTCGAATTCCACCACTTTTCTTGCCACAGGAAGTGGCCGATCTCAGCCGCCAACCACTCATTTACTGTTCGGTCGAGTACTTTGACAGGTTCAAGGGTGTTTCTGGCTCTTAGCGAAAATAGCCTTTTAGGGTGAAGTCTGATCCCTTTCCAAGATACAGAGACCAGCTCGAGGAGAGCGATTTATTAGGGAAATCATGCCTACGGAATCCGAGGCAATCGATGAGACGGCGAATCGCACGTAAGTCACCCACCTGTCCCGAAGGGAAGGGGGAGGCAAGCAGTTGTCGTACGCTTCCGACCAAACCGCCGCTATTAAGTTGCCAAAGTCCTTTAGGCTTAGGTCGTTCGGAAACCTAAAGTACTCGGATGACAGGCACTGGAAATTACGAAATGCGCCGATTACAAAACATCATCTCGGAAAACAGTTTCCCATTTGTTCTGCTCAGCTTGACGAAATTATATATTTGAAAAAAGTTGTAGCCTACCCGTTCCAAGTGCAGTGATTTTGCTTGCAGTGAAGAAAAAGAAGGCGGAGAAAAGCATAAGGTATTCGTTATTTTTATTCACTTGCAAAAACAGGAAAACGCCCTTTTTGACATAGAAACAGCATTTGATAGATCCTCTGTTTTTAATATCAGAAACACTCACGGCGCAAATTTACATAATTTGCAATAAATACATACATAAATACTTTGAATAAATAAGTAAGTTAATAAAAGGAAAATAGTTTGATACGAATATAAAATAAATGACATATCATTGCAAGCAATTTCTTTTTTTTTTGGTGTGGTTTCTTTCGTTTTTTTTATTATCTATAAAACTTTTCGAAGCAGAAACATTTTCTCTATCTGAATTCTTTGACTTTATTTCGATTTCATATAAGTAAATGTAATATAAGCAAATTTATCAAAAAAAGGCTTTTTTTATTGGGTTATCGTTAATTAAGAACTAAAAACTCTAAAAAGACGCTTTGAAGGTAATGATTCGAACAAGAAGACTTAGATAGTAATAAAAACCAAAGAAAAAATGGAACGCTCCAACTATCGTCACCAACAATTAAACAAGCAACATTTTTATCTTTTGCAAAGAAAAAAAATAGAAACGATCTTTTAATCAATGTTTCCAACTCTGTTTCTTGATGTAAAAAAGAATTAAATTCTTTTTCCAGAGAATGTTAAATCTCAAGTAAAATTAGTCGCGTAGAATTGGCTCAAAAAACAACAACCTGTTTTTTGTCGTTGTAATGTGTTCACTAAAGCAGGGGTTCTCAACCTTTTTCAACCCACGTACCCCTTTTTGTGTATCGTTAACTATGCGTACCCCCAACAAAAACATTTAGTTTTATTAAAATGTGTTATGTTAGTTTAAGTTTAACTGTTAAACTGTTAAAGTTTAATTAGGAATAGGTAATTTAAATTAAAAACAAGAAATTTTATTTTAATGGACATTTTATTACAAAGTTTTTATTAATCAGACATAAAATTAAAAAAGTCTCAGAAAATAATTAGTAGGAATACTTTTTGGTAGTTAACCGCGTACCCCTTACAGATTTTCGCGAACCCTCAAGGGGTACGCGTACCACCGGTTGAGAACCGATGCACTAAAGGACTGTAACAACCAACGACTTCTAGTTCAAAATAAGTCACTGTATTTCTTATCTTGTAATGCTTTAACCTCTTCCATTTTTGTTAAAATACTCGTCTGTTTTGTCACATCACGTCTTTTGTTTCTACACTTCTGTTTCTTTCTTAGTTTCATTTCTATAAGTGCATAATTAATATGTTACATCGACGGAACTAAAAACTAATTCTGTCTATATATATAAGACAGATATATATATCTACATCGAAAAATTTCTATTAAATTCATTTACTTTTTAGTAAATCCGCTGTAGGATTGTAATTTTAATAAATCTAATTGGTCTTTGCTGGCAGAAGACATTTGAAAAACATTAGCTAATTTAATAATAAGTAGGAAATATTTTATCTGAAAGACGCCGTCTCAAATCTTCTTTAAAATAATTTGTGTGCTATTTTTATAGTCTAAAACAATAGAATAACACTTTCCTGAATTTATTTATTTATTTATTTATTTATTTATTTATTTATTTATTTATTTATTTATGTACCACTAATGGCAGTATTTTATACAATTGAAGAAAAAGGAAGGAGTATAAAAAAAAAAAAAATGTTTATTAATTAAAAATAGATGTGATACTGGCCAAAATTGCTTTTGTTTAAGACACTAAAAAAGAATATAATATTAAAATGTACATTTCAAAGCAAATAAATATTTCATCATGTGTGTACGTATTTAAGTGTACATCACCTAAAATGTACATCTCAAAATGTACATCATTCCATCCCTCTCCTTAATATAAAATAACAATCCTTTTAAATGGCATTTGCAATTACATACAATTCTTTTTAGAAATGTGAACCTGTGCTTCAACTCTTCATGTAACACAATCTGTTGCATTCCTGTGTTACGGACATTAACATCATTTCAAAATACGTTTCTAAATGAAAAAAAAAAAAAAAGTATTTGTCTTAAACTGTTCGTAGTTTCCTATACCTTTACATCTCTAAAACCGAGTTCTTTCTTTAAAGCCGTTCATCGCCTTTGGAAAACAGATTGAGATGGAAAAAAAAAAGGCAAATAGATAATCCGCAGATAAACTCTCTCGTGAAACTCTAAAAACCAGTAGGAATGAATGAGGAAGGAGTCTTATTGGCGATTGCAAGCAGGTGGTTATGATCTCGTGGTCTCCTTGTTTTGGCATCAGCGGATGTTTTCACCTCATCAACGGATCAGGAGTCGGGCGAAATCGGCCAGGAATGTAAACCGCGTTCAAGGTCAGCGACCGAATTATTTTTCGGATAATATATCTCGGCTCTTTGTAAAACTCATAGAGCAGAAGAGAATTCGGCAGATGACGTCGAAATAAGTTAAGAGCAACAACACAATGACCCTAGCTTTAAAAGGGAGGGTTTCTGATTACATCATTACTAGGCCTACTTCTGTGAAGTATTTCCCAATGCTGATGTCAGATTTATTATGAAATGCAATGCCTTAATTAGAAGGTTTCATTCAGTATTTGCTGAAAAATTAGATGTTGGCATATATATTTACATAATATTATATTATGAATCTAACAGTAAAATTAGAATCGTAAAATCAATAACATTAAGGAGAAAGCTATATTGTGAATAACAGGATATATCTCAGCTCTGTATTTTTTTAATTTCTTTAATAATAATAATAATAATAATAATAATAATTTTTCTATTGTAAATACGACTTTCTTCATTCATTAAATATAAATTCAGGAATAAATGCTTAAAATTGGAGCAAAATTGAAGCAATTAATTTTGAATTACACTAAACTGCTGTGTGATATGTGATATTCTTTTTTATTGCATTAAAATGACGTTAGCATTGCAACAGTTCCACAGCTAGAATCACACATTCATTCCAGTGTAGGAACAGGACAACAGATAAAGAAAATGGCTTCACAAATTGAAAGGTGATTTGTGAATAAGAAAGTCACAGAATTCACTTCTTTGCAGCTGGGTGCATTGTGCAAAGAAGAAATTATTAAGAAATAAGTCAGGGATTTCATTCAGTTTAATACACTGCATGCGTTTCGCTGTGTTTCAGTTTAATTTTTTACTGTGTAAGCTTTCTTCATTACAATTTAAATTTAACAGAAATTTTTAATTAATAACGATCAAAATCGAATTGTAGTTGGATTTACTTCAATAACCGTACATGGATTGATGGAATTCGAAACTTTTATCGTCAAAAGTAAAAAAGACATAACAAAGCTATTCGACTCTTTTTTTTTTCAAGAATAATACAGAGCTTTTCAATCACCTTGCTAGTAATTCACCTTCACAACACTCCTAAATGTTCCACCCAGTTAATTTTTTCTACAACTGTTGTCCAAACTGCCACATGTTGAAAAGGCCGTTTCCATTCTTTAGTCAATCACAATGTGATAATCTATCCGCAACCTCTAAATCCGGAAGAGGGAATACTGTCCGGAATTTCAGAAGACAGAAAAACCCTTAAACAGTAGTTAACTGATATTGTAAGGGAGATTCAGTATTGGATTAAGAACTCTCCACTTTGGATTCATTCACATCATTAGCGAAAAATTAACCAAAATGAGAGAATTTTACAAGTAATTTCATAGATTCAAGCAAAAATGGTGAATCAGGAATGGGTGAAATCATATTTTAGCAAACATATTTTTAATTGTAATATTGGAATGTTTTTATTTTACTTATTTTAGATATTATTCAATACAATTTCTAAACTGTGCCCGGATCTTTGTCTAGACATAGCAAAAGAAATGCAAGTAAACAGATTTCAACGGCTTTCGAAGGCCACTTTAATTTTAAATTTTTAAATTTAACTTTAAATCAATTTAAACTTTTCCGAATCTCAGGAAAAAAACCAAGCCAAGATATTAAAATATATAAAAAAAAGGAACTTATTAAATTCAATTTTTTTAACTTCTTTAACTATTTTTTTTCATTTTGTGAGTGTTATTCCATAGTTTTTGCAACGTCCTTAGGTTACAATTGAATATAGGGATTGGACCTAATCCACCTAATCATTTCAGAAAAATGAAGATTCGTTCAGGTGGGGATTAAAAAAAAAAAAAAGCACGCCTCAGGAACCACGAGATTTTGTCCTCACGTATTTCTTCCGTTCCGCAAGGAGCCACGGAGCACCCACTTTCTCGCGCAGTCCCATCGGGTAGAAAACCGGACTGTGGGAGACGGCAGTCGCACAGCAAAGGTTGGACGCCTGCCAAGGCTCTCGGTAACGCATTTTGGGTCAATGTTTGAGGAGGTATTTTCTTGCCACCGTCGGCGCCACACGGAGATCACCGCACCACGGCCACATCCAACCCTGGCATCTTCTATGCATTGCTTACATGGTTGTTCGTGAGAGAAAAATACGCATATGCTCAAGCTTATTAATACACGCATCAGGTCTAGTGCTTATGATTATAGGAAACATTTGATTTCAAGAAGTGTGCTCTTTGAAAATAAAAAAAAAAGCAAATATAATTAATTATATAGCTATATATAGAAATGTTCTGTTTTCATGACTGTGGTGGCAGTAAGTCAAAATATTTGCACCAGATGCTTTTAGAAGCATTAAATATTAAAGGAATATATATACAGAATAACTTTTGAAACAGTTCTTGAAACTTTCTATTTGTTTAGGGACAATAGACTATGTCTCATTTCCATTCGACTTTGTTTTTCTTTCGACAAATCAATATGTCGGTGAGATAACAAAACTCATTGTCTTATTATCTTAATAAGATAATGATTTCTTTTTGTTTTATAAATAATAAGACAATGTGTTGTATTGAGATGTATTTTTAAAGGCAGTGTCACTGGTCAATTCGGAAGTTTTGATTGGTTTATTAAAAGAACAGATGAATGACTTCGATTCCATTTGTGACTTTGAAAACAATAAAAAGATCGTTATATAGTTTGAATTTCCTCATAGTAGAAGTATTATTATTTTATTCTAAATACAAAGTAACTACAACAGGAAAGTAGGCTCGAAGTTCTTTAGAACTTCATTTTCATATTCATTATCTCCTTTATAGTTCTACGTGTATTACAAGCTACGTTTGTTATCGACCAACTGACTATTAATACTGAAACCTTTGGGTTTAGATGACAAGACGTTTCGATGACAACGATCCGACATTGGAATATGTTTCTTTTTGTTTCATTGAAAAATGACACTAATTCTATATCAAGTTCCTGGTCTTTTTTAAAATACAACCTTTCAGTCTTTTGTATTTTGATTAAGTCTTTCATTTTGGGAGTAAATTATGGAAATAAAAGCTAAAAACATTTTTCGAAATTAAGTTTCTCCAAGAATTTTTGCTATCGATTACGAATCCCTTTGTTTTGTTGTTTGTTTTTTTTTATTTTTGTTTTTTTTTTAACCAATCTTCCAACCAGGAGTGATGTAAAAGATTCACAGCATAACATAATGCAGTGTTTGGAAAAATGTATTATTATCAAAGATAAACAATAAAAAAAATAAAACTGCTTTATTTATTCTCGGAAAATTGTTTTTAATTGTCTTGAAACAAATAGTCTTTGTCATTTTATATAATGACATAAACATATTCTTGTAAACTTGCAAGATATACAATTATAGGACACTGTGTATGAATTTGAAAAAAGAAATTCTGTTTTTTAATAATAGAGCCCATTTTATTTTCACCAATATTTTATCATCTTTAATGTGTCATTATTACTTATTCCCATTTCTTTCTGTGATATTATTATTCCCGTAAAAATGTTAGCTATATTAAATTTTTTATCATTTTAATCATTTGATATACAATTTGATTTGAAAATTGGTCATCCACTGAAAAAAAAAAATCTCCCAAATGTGGATACTGCAAAATCTCTTTAAGAAAAAGTAATTGAATGTTTTTAACATTTTCGCAAAGTAAATAAGACCATGTTTTACAGCTCAACTTTCAGCAGTTAATTACAGTTGGATTCCAAAGTTTTTATTGGCCAGTCGTGTTACTACGAACTGCTGCGCATGTTACTTGAACTGCAGCTTCGAAACAGTTGAACATATTTTGTTTCCTTTACCATAACAACAGTTTATTCCTCCATTAATTTGCAAACAAACTTCATTTCCCCAAAACAGAATGGCTGCACTGTCCCGAACAGATACTATGTTGTGCATATTGAGGTTCAGATAAGAGACGAGTTGTCTCTGTGCCAATTTCGGTGCAAGTAGGCCTATGCTGAATAATTTCACACACAAGAAATCAATTGACACTCGGCGTGAACCTGGATGATACCCAAATTCAAATTAGGCGAGATGTGAATGCCCGATTGCTTTTTCTTTTTTAACTTTTCTCTAACTCGACCTTGTTTGTTGTTGTTTCTTTCTTATTGTTTTTCTCTGATCATGCAGAAACTACACGTGTGAAACTACGACGACTGAGAAACAAGCTAAAATGGAGGCTAATACATATTAAAAAAATATATAAATAAATTAAAAAATGGTGCGAAAAGCAAAGAGTGTGAAATGGAGAGTGGCTTGTCGTGGCCCTGCGAAATGCCAACACGCACTGGCTGCCATAAGAGCGTTCCCACATCTGTTATTGTCACAAAGGGTTTTCATGATTCATTTTTATGAGTTCGCAAATTGTTTGCTAAGTGAGAAGCACAACTCGTGCTCTTCGTTATAGGCCAAATGCAGCTGGAGTTATTTCGGAGGCCAATTGATGACGGGGTCGGATTGCCATCTTCTTCGCAAACAACATGTATAAAGAACAACAATTACTTTTTACAACTTTTGGGTCCAGAGTATTTTTGCATAAAGTGAACTGTCAAACTAGATAATGGAATCATTAAGAGGTCATATCTTCTCTTAAAAATACTCCTTACGCAAGTTCTTACAGTAAATTGTATGTAATCATTGAGAGTGACCACATCACTTCCCTGAAAAATAAACTTAGCTTCTTATCAATAGGATTTCAATTCACCAACTAAAACCCTAGTGACGACTTCATTAGAATTCTTATAAATAAGTGTATGTAATTACAAACAACTTTAAATTTACGGAATTTTAATTTTCATATGTTTATAATTTTTTTATTCTTTTAATATATTTTAAATAACGTGATATTTGGGTTTTATCAATTCTGAAATGTATCAAACAAAACAAAGGAAGAAGTTAAAAAGTTAAGGGGATTAGATATTACAGGATGGAATAATCCGAATATTAAATTACTATTTTAATTTGGATCTGAAAAATTTTTTCGAGTCTGTAATGTCTTGAAATAAAGAGATTTCATTTTATTTAATCGTGAATCATGAATCAATTCAAGGTCAACTACTTACAATGGTGGAGTTGCCTCTGATGAGTTCCTTTCATTTAAGGAAACTGAAACTACGCTATACTATTGGAAAAAGACATCGGTAGTAGAAAGCTTTTTTTTTATTTATTTAAATAGTAAAAAAAGATAATTTTAATGCGACTGATTTGAGAATGTAAATCAAAGTGTGTTGTGAATTATGAATACCAAATTATCGCTTCCGTTTTGCTAGCAAAGATTCAATACAAAAAAAAAGTTGGAAATAAGAACCAAATTTAGCAACAACAAAAATTAAATAAATAAAGTAATAATAATAATAATAATGATAACAAACCTATCTATCACATGAGTTCCAGAAGCAGTGGAGGCAGGACCGAGTACGTGTTGTACCCATCGTCCTGTCCGCCACTGGTCTGGTGCCTCACACATTGCACCAGTCTCAGCACACTAGGACTTCACAAAAACACTTAGGCACAACTGCAGAAGGCTGTGGTACTCAACACAACACGCATAGTTAGGAAATTCATGGACACAACCACACATCCCTAACATCCATCTTATACATTTTTTTACTTGGCAACATGTGCTTTGGTCCTTGACCCGATATGTTGTCTTTGCTGGGGAAACCCAAGAATATAATCTTTTATTAAATAATAATAATAATCATAAAATTAAAAATTTCTTGAAGCATTAAGAAAAATATATGTTTATTTATTTTCTTCAAAAATTCTAACTTTAATTTTGTTATTTCTCATACTCACAATACATCAAAAATTTTTAGTTTATATCCTCACTGAAAAAAAAAATATATTTATATTTTCCGAAATACGAATTAAGAAATGAATAATTTAAAGCTTTAAAATCCTCTTTCTTAAATAATAATAGAAACAACAACAACTAAAGAATAAGAATTGTGTGACAAATTTTATCTCCATTTCAACTGCCATCCTTTGTTAACCAAAAAAAAAATGAGCTCAAGAAGTTGTATTTCTCTCTGATCCTTGCCTTGTATTTTAAGCCATTTAAAAATTTGCTTACGTAACTTAAGACCTAAAATGGAAAACAATGATGGCCATTTTATGAGAGAATACGATGGACACGAAATAAGTAGAACCTCTCCGATTATTTGGAGAACATTAGTTACGGCGAAAAGCCGCCGGAAATGACACCCAAATGAAGTATTTCGGGCATCAGGTGTTCGTCGTCAAGCGATTAAAGCGAACATTAAGTCGCATGGTCCGTGTTTCCTGTATGGAACTTAGCCTTTTGTCTTTTTTCCACAATCTCCAGTTTACACACTTTTAAGGAATATCCTCAATTTTTCACCGTTATTTATTAATACTAACTGACAGCGCTTTAAGAAAGGGTTTCACTGCTTGCTTGATTTTGTTTTTTAGTTATTTAATGGTGCAATGCAGGAAAGCAAATGTATGAAAAGCAATAAAAAAATATGGACTGCTATTTAAATAGTAATAAAATAAAATTACGACATATTTAAAAATTATTATTAATGTCTATAAACACCATTTATTTTATTATAACCATCAATTATATAAGACATAATTTTTAATCAAATTCTTTTTTTTTTCCTGTTGGTGCTATTCTAAATTATTCCATCTCTCTACTTAACAAGAAATAATTTTATTTCCAAAGCGCAGTCTTTCTTATGGTGATTTACAATTATTTTTTTACTTTAGATCCATTTCAGAATTTTTCGTTATACAATCACCCATAAGAGAATTAAATATAAATAAAATAATGAAAACTGAAAAAAAAAAAAAGTCTTCTGTATTTTTTTAATATGAAATACGAAGCTATTTCTATTAACTCGGCGAAACAAAAACTTCTTTAATTAGGGGTAATGATAGCTATTGTAGGCGGAGAGAAAGTTTATAAATATTTCTTTTAAAAGTCTGGCTCAGGTCCAATTGTCAATGGCTGTTTCTGATTACCGTTCTGTTGTTCCGACCAATTTTACATACAGTGGGAAAGTTTTAAAGAACGCACTAACAGCAAGCAAAGAATAAAATAGAAGCAGGAAGTGACTTTTTTTTAAATAGTATAAAAAAAGAAGAAGAATCAATATCTAATTTTACTTACAGAATACGTAAAAGCTCAGTTTTTTTTGCACACATGAAGCGACGTAGGCCTTGTCTGGAGACTGAAGGAAACGGGTTCGACTCCGAGTATTTCTTCTGCAGACTGGGTTCATCCATCTCTGTGTGTAATGAGTACTTAGTTCCCAAGGATAAAGGAAGGCGAGCATTGGATTAGATATCGAACCCTTCAACTTCGCCCTTTAGTATATGTGCAATTGTAACTCTAACTACTTCATACTATAATTCAGTGCCTCAGGAGATCACAAACGTAACAACTTGTCTGCATTTTTTTGTTTAAGTACTTTACTGATGCATACTTCACTAACTATCATGTATAATAAATATTATCAGATTATACTAACGAATTAGTTCTAGAGTCATCTATTGGTTGTAGAACTCTTTGTACGAAATTTTGTCAAAATTTGCGTGTCGAATATTCATATCGAAACGTAGGCTTGAAAAGAGTTGACTTTGTTCAAAGAAAAAATTGTACCATCTAGAATATATTTCTTTCGCTTTAAGGGCTTCTACCCACAAAATGTGGGCCCGGTAGCCGAGTGGTCAAGACCCTTGGCTGTGGGTTGGAGGTGGCGGGTTCAATTCCCGGCCTCGGCGGAGGGGGGATTTTTTCCAGGCTCCTTTCACCTCCAAAAGGGTCCTTGGGTCTACCTAGCCCTCTGTAGAATGGGTACCGGGTTTCTTTCCCGGGAGTTAAAGGCGCCGGGCGTCGGGCTGACCACCCGACCTCAACTTCGTCCCGTTGAAGCGCTGGGAGCCTGACCTCCCGCGCCTCGTAGGCTTGTTCCAAGCGTGTGGCGGGAAACTTTAACTTAACTTTAACCCACAAAATAGGAACTTGTTAATTGATTTTTAGTTTTTTGTAAAAATAAATATTTTTCTTTCTTTCTTTCTTTCTTTTTTTTTTTTTTTTAATTGCGACGATCATTTGAATTGTCTACTCAAAAAAAAGTTATGAAAGATCCTCTTCTCCGTTAAGATTTGCGAAAAATTTCAGATTTTTATGTATTTTACTTATTTATTTATTTATTTGATGCAGATATTATTTAACGATGAATATTGACTAATAAATGAAAACCTCGATTCATTGACTGTGGACAGTGCTTTGCTCGACAGTGACACTCTCGCGAGTACTCATCCCAAGCTCTGCCTCACCAGCAAAAGGCTTAGAAAAGGGTATTTTTAGCCGTTGATTCAAGGTCACAATAACAACAAAGCTGAAAAAATAAATGAGCAGGAAAAAAGATTAAGTTTCTATCAACAAAAAAAAGAAAACGCATAATAATAAAAATAATAACAACAGCAGGTTTCGTACATCTTGTTTTCGTTTCAAATCAAAATTGAAGAGTTTTCAGAAATTATCAAAGTCGATAAGGAAACTTTTTACAGCTATCTTTCATTTAACCCAGGAACTTACTGTTTCAGAATAATTATTGTAAGAAATATTTTAAATGTACCGCTTTTACCTATTTTACATTTTCCTTTTTTTTTATGTATTTGAGAAGAAGCAGAATCACTCTTTGGAGCTTAGGGTTGAATTTATTAATCTATTCTATTTAATTAAATGTTTTACTTCTATTCTAAATTAATAAGTATTGAGTTATTTAATTCCATTGATGCTAATAAACTTATTGACATCTGTACATCTCATAATTTGTAAAGTTTCCAAATTAATAAAAAAACTTCTAAATACAACTTTTAAAATAATAAATTATTATAAAAATTGGTAACGGTAGAAACTGACTTCCGGAATCTACTCGAATTATGCGAATGTTTCAATCACAAGTGACCTCAATTCTTGTGTCCTCTGTAAATATTGAAACAGATTTGTGCACTAAGCTCCTATTACGTTATATTAAGTCCGTTCAGTTGATGTCACATCTGGATATTCATAGCCAAATACGTACTTCTCGGAAGATGAAATGGATAGGAGCATAGATAGGACTTAGATAGTGATGAGAACTTTTTTTTTTTATGTAAGAACTTAGAAAGACAGAAATAAGTAACATAGTAAGCTTTGATTTAGAAAAGATACTTTTAAAGGATCCAAATTTTGTCTGGGGATGGACCTAAGGATTACTTAGGGCAAGTCATCAAAGGATTAATATTCTTTCCCGATTGAAAATAATGGATTGCATTCTCGAAATTAAAAGAACAAGAAATTCAGAAAAATTAATGTTGTTTCAACATAAAAAAAAAAAAAAAACTTCATTTCGTAATAATCAAACCTCTGTGATCAATAATATCAAAACTAAGTAAATAGCCTAAATAAATAATCCTATCTGTTACTATTGAAAATGTAAGCAAGGAATGCGTTTTATGTAATAATGCTTAGCTAACTCTTCCATGTTTCTTGTTTTTGTTTTTTTCAATTAGAGATGAATTATGAAGATCAGTTAAAACTGTAATTTCCTTTAGATTGTTTTTGTCGATTTTCCATCAGACACCTTCAATTCATGAGCTACAATTTAGAGAGCACAACATTTGCAAGTGCATTCCATGTTTAACATCGGTGGAGGATTGAAGTTCTGTGAATCATTTCAGGAACGACAGTTCTGTTTTAAATGGTAGCCATCGGTGGATTTCCTATGCGCAGAATCTTTTTTTTTTTTTTTACTTTTACTTTTTACGAAAATCATAAATTTCAAGAGATGTTTATCAATCATCGGCCCAAAGTAATTTATAGCCGTTTGGTTCACAATGATTAAGTTACTGTCCATCAACCTGGACTTGTTTATTACCGACAAAGCCGCGGGGCTTTCAACGAGGTAGATCAAATTCACTGCTATTGAAATCGGTTGTACGCAAAGAAATATACACGCTTTTTTTTTTTCTGGCTACTAGAAGAAGGATTACATTAAACAGATGGATTGTCCAAAGTGGTCATTTAATTTTCTTCTTCGTCCAATAAAAACATCATGGTTATAAAGATTAAAGATAATAAAATAAATACGTCATTCCCAGAAGTTAGGTTAATAGTACTTCTAAAGGAAATTATTGTTGTCTAGAATATGATGGGTAAATATATAATAATATAATTCTGTAGGTTCGTCTATCCGCCAGTTCAGTAACTGGTAGGGATTGACATGAAAAAGTACATTTCTGTTTCGAACCTTAAAAGAGCTTATTTGAGCAGTATCTTACGAATTTATTAGTTTAGTATTTTAAAAAAGGGAATAACTTTTGATTAAATAACATCATATAATACTTAAGAAGTCGAGAAATTATCAAAAGAAAACTGATTTTCATTTCCTTTACAGGAAGAAATGTTCAAAAGATATCTACTTTTAAGTTTTATTACTATTCCGTCATTTTTGATATTCAGTCAAAGGATTCGATTATTGAATATAAAGTATTTCAAAAATTAAAAATAAATAGTTAAAAGATTAATTTCTTTTATTGTTATCTTGTTTTTACTTTTTTATTCTATTTTTTTTTTCTCTCTACAGCGTAATCTCATACTCAACTGTCTTTTGTTTTCTGTGCAAAGCAAGATGGTCATCATCATTTTCAGTATTATGACAGCGAGTCCTAGGAATCCACTTAGTTTGTTAAAACAAACACTATTTTTCGATGTCTTTTTTTTATATTTTATTTCAGCAGTTGAATTTTATTTTATGCGTCGTATTATGGTAGTGAGTGTCCTTTGGCCAGCAATCCTTCCTTCCCTCCTGCACTTGCTATTCACGTCTGTCTTTGATGGATCCTTTTTTTTTTCTCTCTCTCTCTCTCGTAGTTATTACCGTAGCAGTAAAACTATTTCGGGCTCAGGCAAGCGTAAATTACTCCTGCCGCCATTCTGTATGCTGTAGCCGTCTGTCTTCTCAGTGCTCTCTTCACCTCACCTTCCTCTGATGTCCCAGTCATGAATTTGCCAACCTAATAAATGCCTCCGCTAACTACGCAGTAGTTATTCGATTGGCAGAGATTCTATTACGCCAAGAACTTTTGCAGAATAGAAATTAAGAACAATTTTCATTTTGCTTATCTGCTGCCGTTAAATCCGCACTGCAAAATAAAACTTGAAATTACTACTTGGGACAAATTTATGGCATGATTCCAATAGGATAAAGTTTGTTCTTCCGTTCATCAGCTCAATTGCTACTAAAAGGAATTAAAGAAAAGTTTAAATTAAAAAGACAAATTACACTACCACAAGCCTAATTAATTAATTGATTTAGATTTACGGAATACAATAAATAAAATTAGTTATTATAAAACTAATTATAAAACTATACATACATTTACATGTAAATACATACACATTTTGTATGTATTTATATGTAAATGAATGAAGTGTAATCATTAAAAAAATCTCAAATTTCTGGCACAAATGTAAAGAATCTGGTGATTTCCACACCAGGAACATCAAATTAGCCAGGCCTCATTCAGTGATGGAAATCCTGTCCCTGTTAGGCTCCTGTAGAGTCAAGACGACTCTAGGTATACCATTTACATTTTTTTTTTATCTCATTTTGTGCTTTAAGTATCTCGAGCTCCAATAAAGATCATTCTATGACAAAAAATAAATAAATTATATTCTGTTTAATAAGTGGTTTTTGTTTACGACTTCAATTAAATTACTGCCATTCGGATGGTTGTAGTTTATTTAGAGCTAGTATAAATGGTATTTGCTCTTGACTTCTTCTTACCAATAACTCCTCGTCAACGGCTCGCAGGTGAGCTGAAACTCTTGTAACTTACATGTAATTATGTTAATTTTTTTTAATAATTTTAATGTGTATTGGCTTCTTTATTTCTACAATTATAATATATTTCACACACAGTAAATTTTGTACTTTAAGAATTTAAATTTTAATGCTTTTATCGGTTCAATTTAAATAACAGTTTATTTAAGCATTGTTTATTCTTGAAGTATTATTTACACTTTTTTTAAGTAATGCTTTACAATACTTCAAAGGGTAAATTTTATTCTTGGTTGTGAATTACTAAATAAAATATCGGTTATTCTTTCTAACAAAAAAAGTCATTACTACTAATAAATAAGGCTGTTCAGCGTGGTCGAGTGATGTAGTGGCTGGACTGAACATTCAAACTATCGGGGTTCAATTAACAGATCTGTTTGTCGTTTTTTTTTTGTTTGTTTTCTTTCCTTGTTATATCTTGCAACATTATTAAATTCGTATTCTTTTAGTTGTTTTCTATTATCATCTTTGATAGAATTTTATTTTCTTCCAAAGTGTGAAATATTTACAAAATCCGAAATGCATGTTTTGCATTTCAGGGTCATTTTTATCTTGAAGTTAATTATCGAAAAATATCCATTGATAAACATTGTTATTCAACAGTGAAATGTTTTCCTTTACGGATGTTTTGCTTAAGTAATAAAAAAGCAAATAAATTGAACTTTGCTTCAACTTTTTTCAACTAAAAATCTGCTTCTGTTTTATCTTCCTTGAATCTCATTCACAATTGTCAAAGTTTGAATGCAACCATTTAAGAAAAATATTTGTGTTGATTTAATCTAGACTGTTCTCACAATGTTTATAAACACTTTTAAACATTGTGGATGGAAAATTCCACTTGTTTCTCATTGCTCAAGGTTTTTTCCTTTTTTAATTTAGACTTAAATAAAAAAAAAGAATAGGAAAGTGCATAGAAGCATGATATCCTACAAATTCTTAATAAATTCATTTAATAGGCTGTAATTGATCAGACCAAACTAATCCATTAAACTTAAGGGATAAGCATAATTAAGATTCTTTCAAAATATCTGAAGTTAAGTGTGGTCATATTAGAAACTTTTTAATAATTGTTTTTCATCATCGCACTAAATTATCATCAGTGTGTCTCAAACAAAATGGTATCCCACCTCTGTATCTCTACCCTCCTTTTTTTTATATATACTTCATTTTAAGTAAGACCAATTGGTGATGTATTTTATCGTTATTTTACTTTTATTAACCCAATGGCAAGGGAGTAGGTGGATTAAATAAAGAAGTTATATAATAAGCTGCTGCTGACACCTTCTCTTCATAAAATTCTCGCTGAGTCAATCACCCGGGTGGCTTAAGCTGCTCGATGACCGATTGCGTAAGACATCAACGCTTCCTTTCCAACAACAAACATCTTCAACAAATAGACAAAAGCAACCACTGCC
>JAFIDM010012231.1:111729511-111750573 GCA_023159025.1 Thereuonema tuberculata
TTATTATTATTATTATTATTATTATTATTATTATTATTATTATTATTATTATACATAAAACTGAAACACAAAGAATCTTTATAAAAATATTCCTAACTTATGATTCCCTAGTAGTTCTTTGATAAAGTTTCATTGAGAGATTTCGAAACTTATTCCAGGCGTGGAACTTGAAAATCAAGAAGAAAAATTCGATAAAATGAACGAGTTGGTTCTATCTTTCGAGGAAATGAACTCTGAATTGTCGGAGTTCTAATTCATGTGTGGGTCGAGTCGCGAAACAAAATGCCTGAGTGAAGCCTGTGTAATGGGCGCCACTTTGGAAAGGCCAAACTGAACCTCAGTTGCTTGAAAAATAGCATTCGGGAAGTGGCTGTGCCTGTCAACTATGCTTTCTCTCTTCCTACATTCTTTACGATCAGATGGCGATCACGATCGGGGACACGCCTATCTTGCAGCCCACCGAAGCTTACGCCGTACATCCCTGAAGCAAACCAGTCCGATGCTGGACCGTTGACGGCGAAAGGTTATGGGCCAGGGTCAAGAAGATGGATGTAAGAAATCCAAGTGACATTTACAGCTGTTCCGTGCTCCGGCTTTCGGAGAAACATCCGCAATTCTAAAAAAGATTCAAGAGAAATCGTAAATAAATTGACACGAGCGTAAACAAATATCGAGTTAAAATATACGGCCACTAACTGTACGGGGGTAATTGTATCTCTGAACACGCGGCAAGGTTATCGCCGGGGTCAAGGAAGACAACAAGCCCGCTTCGGTAAAACCAGACTCACCCCCGTACATTACAGCACCGCTTATAGTTATTCTCAATTACATTCCAAATTAACAACTCAAAACAACTCCCAGAATACAAAAATACCTGCTTTTGCAGCAAAGATTTCTAAGGCATTGCAGTGTTTGTGACCATGTATCAAATGAGACACTATTTTATTGTTTGTTAAGGAAAACTTACCTTAAAATGTAGAAATACTTTTATAAGAATGAAAGATAACTCGCAATTAAATAATAACAGTACAAATGCGAAGGTTAAAGATAAGTTTTCTAATCTGACGCAACAATTTTTCAATTTTCTTATCTGCTTTTTTTATTATTTTTCGCAAGATAGAAAAAAAAAACAACAACAACATAATTAATTAATATAACAACAATTAAATAAAACAATTGGAAATAAGATATAAATGTACACAAAATCCAAATATACGTAATCCTTTGTAAAACATTCTAAAATTACAAAAGAATGAAAAGAATACGGATGCATCCATTAGGATATTTAATATCACGATTCTAAATCATTTTGACAAAACAAATAGTCTATCTTCTTTCGAAATATATTCTAGTACAGAACAATCATTTTCAGTTCATACTAATTATTCATAACATATTAATGTTGTTTTGTTTTGTTTTTATTAATTTTGACAATTTTTTTTACGATTTTCATCTACTATCTCCGTTAAAGCAGATTCGGTGTAATTCACCGAATGGAAAATGATTGCTGACTAGCACTGATTAGTGTGAAACAGCAACACTAGGACATCTCTTGGTAATATCAGATTTCATTGATTCATCCAGTTTTGTACAAGAAAAGATTTTTCTTGATTTTTTCTTTCTTTCTTTCTTTCTTCTTTTTCAAGTGGTTAATGATAATCTCACCTATTTACATTATAACTGAAGAAATACATAAATAATAATAAATCATGCAAAGCCTTACTCCTGCGCCCTATGGGCACTGGGAACCTTTAATGGTTTCAATGTTAACCTTCATAGCAGTAACAAAATATTTACAATGCTTTACTATTGATTAAAAAAATAAAATAAATTATCTAACAAGTACAAATAGACAGGTTTAAGAAAGTTAAGGAACATTCAGGCTTAAGTCGCTTCTTTAAAGCTTATGTAATAGCTACTTATTTAAACATATTACAAGATCACTTATACAAAGGGTCATGAGATCACTTCTATTTTGCAAGTGACTAAATTGGCATACACAGATTCCTGGAAATAAAGGATAACTTTGAAGTTATTGGACAATACCTCGGATGATTTAAGATAAAATACGATAAATATCTTGAAAGTCATTAAGAAATCTTTCAATTGACTTTGATTTGATTTTTTTTTTTTAATTTATAATGCCGGCATGAAAGATATTGACTTGATAAAGAATATTTGTTTTAAGCCTTATTGCTATTCACTATTTCTCAAAGTAAGAGAACTTAATTTCACTGATGTACGTATATGTTCTAAAAACTTCCAGAAAACAATATCAAAGATGAAATTTGTTATTACTATTATGATGTAGAAACTTGGAAAGTAATAGATTACCATTCTTTTCAACTTGTTTTTTTTAAGAGTTGAAAATAAACAAATAAGCAAAATGGTTAAAAGTTTATGGTAGAGCAATGAAGCTTCAAATCTTAAGTGGTTTGAGAAGGAAAAAGTTGAGGAATAACTGCTTTAATCAAAATGATGTTCATACTGAAATACTGTTACATCACAGCAGATAACAAGAATGCTAACTATGCAGCTCTTACTTGTTGAGTGCTTCGTGATTTTTATAACATAGAACACATCTATTCGTGGTTGTTTCCAAAGAACAAAAGCTTCCCTCTTAAGTTACGTCATGCAAAGACGTCACAGTGTGATCGATGGCTTCCGAAGAACACACGTGTCATCTAAGGCACAGAGGGCGAACGTTTGTCAATACACTTGGAAAAAAAAATGTGCTCTTCTTTCGCCACGTGACGTCACTGGTAAATCCGGCCACACCCTTAGGATAAAAAAAAGAAGAAGAAGAAGCAGGGAGAAAGCTGTCCGCTTGGAAGAATATATCAAGAGGAAGAACAAGAGCGTTTATTCCAAAGAGAAAGTCCACTATTTAGAAGGATTGTGTTGAAAATCCGTATCCGCCTACGAAAGGTCGGTCACTCGCTTGTTTTGGGCCCCGGTTCCGGCTCTTGTTTGGCCGATAACCTTTCTAAGCATTCCACTTGCCAACATTTGCAAAAACTCTTCCAGTATTTACACTTATTTTTATTTATTTATTATTTTTGTAATACTAATAATCTTAGTACTATTATCTTTTATTACTGTGATAGAAAGCAAATACTAATTTTTTTTTTTAGTTATCTACGTTTGCTTTTATCTGTCTTTACTATTGCTCGCAACTCTTATCAAAGCATCCGGAATACGTCATATCTATAAAATCCAAAAGTCAAGGTATATCGTACAGACAGACTGAAAGAAAGGATTATTTTCTTTGTTATTGTTCTTTTAATTTCGCTGCAAAAACTCAACACCGAAAAATGATATTTTTTTTTCTTATTTTATTTTGGCTAACACTTATGTATAAAATATACTTCAAGATTAGTTTTTTTTTAACAGCAAATCTGAGATTTAGTGTATTAAGATAAAATAACATTGCAGCCGCAGGGATGCATTCTTTCTGATTAAGAACACTGCTTTAAAGTTTAGATGTTGGCAAAAACAACTTTTTCTTTTTTTAATGAAGAGAACGAAAAGGGCCCAGTTTAATCATTTCTAAATAAAGACATTAACTGTTTAAAAATTCAAATAATTTTAAGGTATTTTTATAAACATTATACTTTTGTAAACATTTCTAGATTTTCTGTTTTTGAGAAACGTAAGTTTTAATTTGAAATAGTGAAGTGAAATTATTAAATTGGAAAACGATCTTATCTGTTATCTTCCAGTAGTTGTGAATCAGTACTTCTCTTTAGCTAAGATAAAGATGTTGATTGAATTGTTATCTGAGTTATGTAATTTATTTGAAACCGCAAAATCAAATATATGAATATATCGTTCTGTCATTTTGCTGATTTCAAATCTCACTTGTCCTAATTAATAACGTATTCTATGGCTTTCAGGGAATTTTTACTCTAATGTAGTTATATTGAAAGAAATATCATCCCTTTGCTCAAGATGTAGAATGCGATTTTAGGCAGAAATAAATCTATCTGTCCGTACGTATGTTTACACTTTTTGAAATCATGGTAAATCAAAACTTTTCTTTGAGCTTATTATTTTTTGTAGAAGTTGGAATCCTAAAGAAGAAGCCTTAGATCAATAAAGTACGTTGTTGTGAAAGCATCATATCCATCGTTAAACTATTTTAATCTAGGAGCTGAAACTTAAATGTATGTTAGGGCTATCAGATATGAATTCCATTTTATTACGAATTGGAGCCATTGCTAAAGATTCAGAGATTCAAAAAAGAAAGAAAAAAACATTCAAGGTTTTTGTCTGATGAATAATCTTTTATTTATCGTAGGAAGTCAAACTATACTTAAACTATCAATAGAAGACCACTGTTTTCGTGTAAATTGACCAAGGCTAACAAGTTAACGATTTCCACGATATTGAAAAAGTTTACCTGTAGCCTATAATTTTTTTAGTTTTATTTCATTTACGCAATTATTGAATATGGTTGTTCTCAAATAGAAGTAGACCTTCTTCCTTATTTGTAAAATAATTTAGCAATAATTAATTCATCAGCATTGTATGCTGTGTAAATATTTCTATCGCCCTCTGATATAAAGAATTCGTAAACAAAAAGAGGTCGTAACATGTGGGACTGCAAACACACGACATCATTGATCAGATATCACTGCGATACTAACCCGGTTATAACTTCAGAAAGAAACGTTTCGCTTTTGATAGAGGCCTGAGTGAATCGCAGGGCCTAGAGGAGAAAGAATTGAATCCACTCCTTCACTAGCAGTAGTATTATTTAGGAGCCATTTCAGATGTTTTGTTTTTTGTTTAACACTTATTACAGTATTTACTATTTTTTTAATGCGTTATATAATAATGTAGGATCATTTTAGTGCAATGGAGCAATATTAGTTAACTGCCATTTCGAAATCTTTTTTTTTTTTTTTAAATGGCTTTTTTTTTATTCCCTCTACTCAATCATTCTCAATGCAAATGAAAATGCTTTTTTTGTGTAATATTTTTCCTAACGGCTAAAAATAAATCTCCTAAATTTTTTTGAAACTATTTTTTCTGTTCCTACTATCGTCATTCATTGAAATGAAAGTGATGTGTTATAAAGTGGTTGGTTTCTTTTGAAAGTTGTCCTTTTAAAATGCTAAACCGGATTTTGGTATTAATTCGGACTATCTTCTTGGTTGTCACTGGTACCAACACATCATATCGCCAGCATCTGCCTCATAAATTCTCAATTAATAATAAATATTCATTTGGAGTAGAGCAGTTCATCATTCCTCCCGTGGTGTTCGACCTGTCTCAGTGTAGGAATGTCGAAGGCTGCTCTCGTAAATACTGGACCTGCTTCTAATACAATTGACACAATCTCTTCCAGTTGAGATCAGTGCAAATAGGCAAAGAGGAATTTCTCAGCAACGACAACAAGTTATCGCTTTGGACTCGAACGCTCAATGACAGCCAGATTGAGGAAGTTTGAGGAAGCTTTGGAGAGCTGTCGTCAACTTCGATAACAATCAGTTTCAAAAATAATTAATAATTTCGACGTGATTATTTATGCATTTATAGTAGTTTATCGGAAGAATGTCTAAATATAATTATTGACAATCTCTACTTATAAAATAAAAGTAAAGCAGAAAAAACGATCAATAAAAGTTTCTCATGAAATGTAGCGTTTTTCTGTTGTGTTAATGCTGCCTATTTTTTGCCGAATTTTTTTTTTCTCAAAAAAAAAAAAAGTCTCAAATAGCGTTGGTTAAGAGGGAAGAAGAAGAGCGGAAAGAGAAAACGGGCTCTTTTTGCTCGCTCTCGGAAAGGGCTGCAAAAAGGTAGCCCACTCTTTTTACCGATGTTTTGGAGGTTTTTTTCCCCTTTCTCTCTCTCTTTTTTTGGTTGGAAGATGAGATACACCTTCTTTCTTTTTTTCGTATCTTGTCTGGAACGGCTTTTAATCAATAGCTCTGTCCCCCAAATCCTTGTTACGTCATTGCTAATAATAATAATAATAAATGTAACTGTTCACTGAATATATTTGGGAATCTGGATTTCTCATCGCTTGACTTTCCGAACTACGTGATTCATTGGGAAATGTTATTCATTCATTCATAGTTCTCTGCCAAGGGCAGGTCCTTCACTGCAAACCCAGCATTCTCCAATCTTTCCTATTTTCTGCCTTCCTCTTCGTCTCCACATAAGATCCATTTACCATAATGTTGTCGATCATCTTAAATCTTCTTCTGCCTCGAACTTTTTTACCGTTCACCATTCCTTCCAGTGCATCCTTCATTAGGGAGTTTCTTCTCAGCCAGTGACCCAACCAGTTTCTTTTTCTCTTCCTGATCAGTTTCAGCATTATTCTTTCTTCACCCACTCTTTCTAGCACAGCTTCATTTCTTATTTTGTCTGTCCATTTCACACGCTCCATTCTTCTCCATATCCACATTTCAAATGCTTCTAGTCGTTTCTCTTCACTGCGTCATAATGTCCATGTTTCTGCCCCATAAATTTGTTATTGGGAAATGTTATTTGAGCCAAAATTTTCAAAGAAAAGCATAGAATCAGTATATCTACACAGGCATGTTTTTGGTGTAAACCAAATATATTCCATACAGGCTTTTTAACCAACGAACAAATCTTCTTTATACTTGGTATGCACATTTATGCCAAATGTAAAGAATATTGAAATTATCCTGATGGTGGCGAGATAAAATCGTTAGGTCCTGAAGATCTAACTTCAAATAGGACGGTATATTTTTTAAAATCATCAAAATCTGAAATATTTTCTTCAAGAATTTCAATGAATGGAATGACAACCATTTGATGTTAAGATTATAATAGTGAGGATAAGGATGACGGCGAGAATGATGATATAAGTCATAATATAACATTTTTTGGAAAATAGTTTTCAAATTCTTTCAGGAATTTTAAATTCCACTTTGTACAATTTAGTGTATTTCTGCAGGGAAGATTTCTGATTTTGTAAAATGCAAATTTTACTTTAATAGGTAGGTTAAGAATTAGAAAAATGAAAAAAAGAAGTTAAAAAAATAATCGTTCATAATAAACAGTTTCGTTGATTACATAAAGTCATTTGCAAGGACTATAAATCAAAAACCCAAAAAGAGAAGAAAACGAAATAATCTTTTGCATTTTCACGCCTACATTATCTTCTACAATTGTTAATAGTCATAAATGCATATTATTTAGGAAAAAAAATATATAGAAATGTTAAATTTTACACAATTGGTAATAATATTTAATTGTTTACTATAATTCTCCATGACACAAAACGGTTACTTATCGTTGTGACTTTAGTTCGTCATGTTGAGCGAGAAGTGATTTTGAGGAACTCTTCATCCTGTTTGAGACATCTGGCGGCAGATCTTGGAACTTTCATTCCGCTCTTTGGATTGTAGTTTCTCGTCTTCTCTTAGAAGACATGTCATCAGTAATTTCTCATTTTCTCCTCGTGAAATTCGCAATTTTTATATTTTGTTTTGGAACAAACAAATCAAGCATCCTATTTTTCTTTATTCTTTTTATTCTCTTTCTTTTTTTTTCTTTTTTTTAACCTTATTATATAGAATATTGTAGAAAGTTGGGAAAATAGAATTTTCTTATAACTGCTTGATATCGATCTACTATTTTTATTTGTTAACTAAAAAATAAAAAAGAAAAAAGGATAATGGAAGAATAAGAATAATGGATATAAGGCCTGAAAATGATTGTAAAGGCATTTATTGTAATTTTAAAAAAAAATTAGTTGATTACTGCTATAACTTCAATGCCTGATTAAAAAAGTTCTAAAATATATCAAGATCAAGTTACGACTATTAGAAGTTTTATTATTATTATTATTATTATTATTATTATTATTATTATTATTATTATTATATCAAAATCTGTTGATATGAATATTATTTTTCTTATATTGGCTTTAAAAATTAAAATCATTATTTTCAGAGCAATCACGAAATTCTTTCCATATTCTTTTCTCCGTCATCTATTAATTATTTGTGTAAAACTAATTAAACTTGTGGTGCTGTTTTGATAGATGTTGTGTTAAAACTGACCAATAAATCGATTACGTTCAATTTGCTTCATGTGATTGAATGGCAATTAGTAAATGATCTTCATTTGTAAAATGTCTTCGATATTCAGAACTTTTGAAATTTATTGACCTCATGGAAGTATGGTACTTTGCTTTTTTTTCCTTCTTCTCAATAAAATGATTGAGAAAAAGCCCAAGGACTCACGTGCAGATGGTTTAATGATTCCACATTCCAGAATTTAAACTACTTGGTTTTTGATTTCTTTTCTGTACGATACTGTATCTGTTTGACAGCTGGGTGTCCATTTTATATTTGTACCAGTGGCAAAAGGCCAATCACGAGTAGGGTTCGAATAAAAGTATTACTAATAAATCAACGACGTAATTCAGAGCGGAGAGAGAAATAAGCAGAAATGGAGGCTTTTCCACATCACATCATCAATAGGAAACGTTGTCATAATTAATCTTAGCAATGGATGTTGGCATCTTATCCGCAATTAATGACAAACATGATTTGGCTGAACTTTTTAAAGATTTACTTCCGAAACTAATGGTAAATGATGTAGTAGGCGGAGATCATAAGCTTTCCTTCAAGTTTAATATAACTTATTTTTTTTTAAAAAAAAACATTGATTTATTATCTATAAATGCATATTAAAACATAAAATTTGTTGGAAGAACCAACCCCATGAAGACATTATTCAAATAATCTTTATTCAAATCTCTTTCAAAGATTAGTTTCCATCGCGTTTCAAATCATTTTAAAGTACAAACGTTAGCCAAAATTCAAGTAAAGAAGACACTGATTTTCATTTTGTGATACGAAGTTGAATTTATGTTTCGTCACAATCTACGACTGTCGAATCGATTCAAAAACAGAGACATCTTTATTACGATTTAACACCTATTTAAAATTATGTCTGCAAGATGAAAACCTTTAACATCGCTGTAAAGAAAAGCAGTTACATGCTAAGACAAATCTTCAATAAAGTAATTGTCTTAAAATGGTTTGTTTTGCTTTTTCGTACATAGATAAGTAGTTTGCATAGATAAACATTTCCTTATGAAAGTAGAATGAACTACGGTATAATACATATTACAGATAAGATATTATTTTATTATTTTATTAATTATTATACTGATTTCGTTCTCAAAGTCTTCAAAGCATCGTTTTTAATGGTATTTTAACAGTTAGATGGTGATTTTTAATAAGTCTGTATAATAATACAAAATTTAACAAAAAGTTAAAAAAAATCTTGATCCGGTTATTTATTGTGTAAAAATAATATAAAACAAACGAAAAGAAAAATTTTAGATGTTATCGAATGTACTTTTATTATTTGAAATTTAATTTAATTTATATATATTGATTGAAAGCATGAATCTAAATACTGTATTCGCTTCCGAATACGCTTTATTTTGATAAAACAATTTCATTCAATAACTTTCGTTCAATTGGAGAAGAAAAAAACAAAAATTCTGAAAGAAGACCCGTGAAATCCATCTGAAGCAGCCTAAGTTGACAACTGTAAATAAAGAGATGGTGCTCGCGGTTTCTAAAACAGGATCTGGTATCATTCAGGGCAAGGCAATTAATTTTGGATTACAAACAACTTGCTAGGCTAAAAATTGAAAAGTGAGGGTATTTTATATCTGTAGTGATCTCATTAATCTCAACCTTGATTTTAATTTTTCCGTTTCGTCTCAGTGATGGTCCGGCCTTTCCACGTGCACTTGACTCGGACAATGAGAAGCCACTGTTTCCTTGTTCCTTCTCCCATTTCCCGTCAGTTCTGCTCGGTTGGGGTCAAGTAATGCGGGAAGCGCGGTTTCCATTCTCCCGGCGATTATATCACTGCTTCGGCATTTCCACATCGTCCCATCTCCTTGTGGCAAACTACTGTGCAGGAGCGGCCAATACAATTGCGTCAACTAAGAACTGATGCGGCCATACAATAGCCATTTTCCTGCACGCTTATTTTTACAGCAAGATTCTATAGAGCCAAGGTGTCATTTCCGCAAATTAGCCCAAGGCTAATTTTAAGTCTAAGTTAATCGAAGATGATAATTAATAGACGATTTATTAAAAGAAGTAAAGTTATAATAAGTTTTAAAAACAACTCCAAGCTAAAAACTACCAACTATATAATGGAGCTTTAATGCTATAAAATTAAGAGATCTCTTTAAGATCTGGTATTTTGTATCTGCTTACTGATTGAATGAACGAAAACACGTATAAGGTAAATTTAAGAAAAAGATTATTGACCAAAATCTGGAAAAGAAAGAAAGAAAAAAAGAAATACAAAATGAGTTCTGTTAGAAGAGTTAACAATGGGATAATTTGAAAAATTACAATAAATTACAAATAAATTACAAATTTCTTACATTGGGACAAAAGACTTAGACAGCACACTGGCTTAATTTTCAATGTATAGTGAGCTTTTGGGGTATTATTATTATTATTATTATTATTATTATTATTATTATTATTATTATTATTAGAAATGTTAGTATCTATAAAACTTAGTTTTACAAAATTATATAAAACGAATAATATAATTATTTGTTTTGTTGTTATATGAGTAATGAATGATATATGCGTAGAATTTCTGTTTGCGGTTTATGTTCGTTTTTATTTTAACTCTGTTAATAAATATAAATTCGCTTAATAATAGATCTTTCTTGAAAAACAGAAACAGAAGTAAGCGAAGATGAATGTTACAGTCTCCATTCCCCTTCTCAACCACACTGTCTTTGTGTATTTTCAGCGTAAAACTAATTTTTTGTCTTTTAAAACTAAAATATTCTAACATTCAATTATGTATCTTCTTTAAAGAACAATAAAATGTTGTAGACTGAGATTAAAATGACTGGCGCAAACCAATAAAAATGATTAACGATATCAGGGAAACTGGGAAAAAAAATGACTCCTACGTTAACAACACCCTTATCAGCACTGTTTCTAATGGTTACTGAGATTCATTCATCTTGTATTTCCAAAAGATCTGATGTAGAAAGCTTTGGTTGAAGTTTATCTATTGATTTTTTTTTCCTATATTTTATAATAGAAAAGAAGATCTTCAAAATGCAGAACTATAAAGTGATTAGAATCTTTCAATTAATCATATTCATTTATTTTATATCGTCATATTAGTTTAAGTTTAACAATTACTCTATTTTTACATGCACTGGTCATATTCACTGTCCAGCGGTCAACACTTGAGAATGACTCCTCTCGGGGTCGAAACTAGTAGTGAATGTATTTTTAGTTGTGAATTAAATTATGTTTTATAAATTAACCAGATGCATGGGAGTTAGTAATTGACAAGTGAGTTTAAGTTTAGTAATCTATAAGTTGTAGATTTCTAAAATTATTGGGAAAGGTATAAGGTTTTCACCATTATCCAATTCTACAGCTTTGTTTTTCTTCTATGTCTTTTCACATCTTTTTATCTACAGATTTAGAAGGAGAATAGTTGATGAAACGTTCTTGAGATCTATGCTTATGTGATAGAATTAGTAAAAGAAGAGAGATAGTAATTTAAGTAATGGTCTGGTATCAACAATAAACTTCAAATTTTAAGTTTGTTTTCAGTCGTGTTGGTAGAAATGTGTTTTCAAATAGGTGTTACGATTTAAAGAACCAGTCTTACCAAAAAATAATCCGAGATAAATTCAGTGTGAATGCATTGTAAAATCTTTAACTTTCTACGAATCTGTTCATTAGTGATGTTAACTTGACGAAATCCCATTCCTGGCTTAATGAATCTCAGGTTGAAGGACTGCAAGTTTTCGGATTGTGCACAATCCACAAGAATTAAGTCAAGAACTGTCTTTTCAAAAGTAAAGACATTATGCATTAATAAATTACAAGATTGCCAGACTGCAATTGAGCACGCCTTCCAGGAGCTACAGCAACTGCTAGTCACTTCCAAGAATTTTCTCTTCGAAGAAAGACTATCCTCATCCAAAACGTCTTCCACTATGAAAGGATTCGTGTTTTGATAAAAAGTTGTTATCGTTTGTTCATTCTTACAAATTTACCTTAGAAACTTATGTTAGGATCGTATGTACGGCTTTTATTTCTACTTTAATGATACTTTTAAATCATATTTCAAAATCTTGACTTTAAAATTTTCAGGTGAATTTGCGTTCTTTTCGCCAAATCTTTCTGAATAGAAATTAATTTCATAGAACATTGCAATCGTCAAATAAAAGCAATTACTCGTATATTTTGATTTGCTTTTTTTCTCTTTATTAGTGTGTTTTTTCTCTGCCTCCTTTTTCGACTCTACAATAATTTTCAATTATTAATGAGTGTTTTATATTTTTTAAATATCATTCGTTAACATAATAAAGAGAAGATTTCTTAGCATAATCTAATGGGGTGTTGACGAGGGGCGTCCGCATATGCTAAGTAAAAGTTTCCATATGCTAAGTATTTTATTAAGTGTTTTTAAATTAATTTGTGTGTTGTTTTTAATAAAATAACTCTTTTTTTCACACAGTTAAAAATTTTAACGTCAGCATAATCTAACAATATGTTTTTTATATATAATGTAAAATAGTGATACTAAAAGGTTTTGTAGAAAGTAAAATTTACTAATTTATTTAAATACTCATTTTTCAACAAGATCCATATTTACATATAGATTTTTAATAATAAATATAATACTTCAGGTCCAAAGCCTAGTATCTTCTGTACTCTAAGCAGTAGACGTTGAATGCTCTTACTTTACTTTAGCCAAAAAAAACGTTCATTTACTTTCTTATGAATTCAAGGGTGAACAGAGGATGTTCTTCCCTTCCTGCATCTCCCCACTCTCCACCACAAGGTTTTATCGCAACCACGTCGTTTATTATCTCATCGGTGAGCGTTGTCCAGTTCTTTTTTGACCCCCATCCCCTCTGAAATCTTCATTACAACCCCTATTTGTGTTTTTCCCATTGCTTTTCTTCCTCTTCTTTTCTTTTACCCCCGTCATCACTCCAATCAGCATATTTCAATGTCAGGGCCAAGTCTACCCCCGATTCCCAAGACGGTCTTTCACGCGTTTCAAAAACACGCAGCAAAAACGGGAAAAAGCTTGACACACCTGTTCCGGGCCCAACCCGTGCCCATATAACCCTTTGAGCACCCACCTGCAAGTGTGGTTTTCTCTCTCATGGGAAGCGACTCCCTTTTTCAAAGTTCACAGTAAAAAGAACTGAAAGAAAGGGATTAAGACAGCAATTGATAACACTGCTTCAGCACCGCGTTTGCTTTCACTTCATGGAGTATTCATTTCGTCTATTTCCAAACTAACACTCAGAGTAATGTTAATCATATCAACTATCAAGTTCTCTAAGTTTTCAATGTAACGTTCACATAATTCTTTAATCGGATAGAATTTATAGTTGATACATATAATTAAAATTTCAGTGCAAATTATTATTTTCTAATGAAAATTGCATCTGATAATCTTGTTAATTTTAAATGTTCACTTCCGCTGAGGACAATTATTTGCTCTCGTAGCAACGACTTGATACCTAAAGCAGGAAGATATATATCGAAGGATTTAGTTACTCTTTGCAAGATGAATGGCTAAAGCAATTAAAACATGGGTGAAATTATGTAGGTGCTGGGGCGCAGCTTTAGTATTTCAGAAACTGCCGCCCTTCTGGACTTTTCAAGCACAAAAATGTCAAACGCTCACAATGAAAGATAAGACATTAAAAAAAAGGCATCCTAATCTACAACATTTTTCGTGAATGATATTACTTCAGATCAAAAGTGAAATGTTAGAGTATAAATTAAAATCAATTAAACCACGCAAAATAGAATGAAAAAGTAGTTAAGTGATAATATATAAACATACATTGTTCTTTCCTTTCACTTTACAAAATCGATATAGAATTAAAAGTAGGAGTTTATAAATTACAAGAAAATCGTTATTAAATTTTAGATAATCTTTACAAATGCTTTAAGAAACAACAACCTGTTTTAAAATATGAAAAAAAAAATCTGTTTTTCTCATGTTTATTAAACTTACTGCAATGAAAGAGATTCTTCAGTGCGAAATAAATGCTTTTCTCCTTATTTCCTTGAGAAGAGTGACAATTGAAAGAATGCAGAAGGAAACGAGAAGGTTTGTCCTAAAAGGAGGAAGTTAATCACTAAAGGAATAATGATAAAGAATTCTTTTCAACAAAAACTCTTTGTAGACATAAACCAATCTTTTATTGCATTAGAATATTTAGTTACAGAGCTATTAACAACAGAATATGTTATATTTTTTTTTTGTAACTTAAGTTACTGCGTAGTATATAAATTTTCAGTATTTATTTTTAAATACCCGTTCAGATAATTGAACCGATCACAAAGATTTGGTACGAAAAAATTAGAATATAAAAGATTGAGTTGAACTGATTAAAGTTTGCATCTCCTTTAACGTCAGCGTGTAATACAGTTACGTTATCAATTTGATAGGATTTTTTTTAGTTTGCATTTCAGCGCAAAGCTTTTTTTTTAAGCTGGGGAACAATGTTGTTGGGTTGCTGTCATCATTTTTGGTTTAACTGTACGAGAAAAATGAAAAAGATCCTGACAAGACATCAACACTTAACAATGATCTACATTAGAGACACTTAAATATTCATGTTATCTTCAACTGACAAAATAAAATCGTATTAATTTTTTTTCTTTCAGCAGCTGAACAAATAACCTAGTACGTTTTTTTCTCAGAGAATCGGAATAAAAGACACTCTCATATTAAGATGTTTTACTTCGTAGTTCAGCATCTTCAAGTAAGAAAAGCCGCTGGTGGGCTTGAAACCCGTGAATGAATGGACACAGAAGAGATCGGCAATAGTTTTTCTGTCTCGTTTGCTTCTACAATTTTTTCCTGCAGCCATGACTAGTTTTTGGTCGGATCAGGAGATGGAACTGGTGTGTGGGAACCGACCCTACCTTGCAGTAACGAAAGGCTTAAAGAATTTCAGGAGTGAAAAGGTATTATTTCTGCTGCCCATCCCTCTTCCGTGTCTATGCATGCATCAATTAACACCTGCCCTAGTGCAAGGATCAGCTGAGCTTTCTTTCATCCCTGATATTCTCATATTTCATCGTCTTTTCTAAACTTTCTTTAATTTGATGGGAATAAGCTCGACATTTAAATTGCAGTCAAATATTGTCTGGATCCACAGAAATTGTTCTCTTTCCAATTGGCATATTGTTCATTCTGCCTAACTCCACACCATTAAAATGTATTCAGGTAAATAGGACACGTTTCTCGTCTCCTAACCGAGTATTCAATGTGAAAATACAACAGTATTTAGTATCTTTCATTTGAAATTAAAATAAAAAAAGTAAAACGTGCATCAACCGATTCTGTCATGTATATTCTATTCTTTCAAAATGTAATATTTTGGTTTCACTGAATATGCTAGTGTATAGATGCTATGTGCAGTAGTGCACAAACGTCCGCATTACCGTTGCTTACTAATTTTTCATTTGATTACTAAAAAATATAAATTAATGGAAATTACATAAATGATATGCTTTGAAAAGTAGAATGGGGATTGTTCATAAAAAAAAAAAAGTAATTGTATCAATATTACACAGAATTAAGAGATATTTTATGAAGAGTCATTTTAAGATAACGTTGAAGTTATTATGCGTTTATTATGTGAATTATTGTTAAGATTTCTTTAATGAAAGGTGTGATAATAATAAAATGTAATGCACTAAGAAAACATATTAAAGTTCACAATAAAGTGAATGTAACGATATATCATCTTATAACTGTAACTTGTTATAACAGTTCTTACAGTGTCGCACCAGGACAAAAGTTGGGGGGGGGGGGGCTAAGGATGTAAAAATTCAATTCAGATGTAGACCTATTTAAAAATAAATTGTTTCAAAGATTCCTTTCCAAAATAATAAGATATAGAAATATCAGTGTTTTAATAAAGGTCTTCTCGTTTTTTCTTTCTTGTCTTTTTCTTTATTTATTTTTGGTTGGCCTTAGCCCCACCCCCACCCGTGAGTGCGCCACTGAATTCTTATATAACGAACTGTAACCTATGGCAATATATGCTGTAATACTTTGTTATCACTTTTGATGAGCTTCATAAGGAAGCTAAATTTAGACTAACAAGTAAGAAGCGGCTAGGATCACAAACCCCGATTTAAATTTCAATTCGTTTTAAAATTAAATTCTCATGGTCTGAAATGTTTTAAAAAAATTACTGTCTTTTTGTTAAGAATATTTTATAAGAATATCATTGTCTAAATAACAGAATATCAATAGGTTCGTCACTGTCCCGTTGACAAGCCGTTAATTTCAACATTAACCTCCTCAATGTAACGTTAGCTTGATCAGATGCAGAGCGGAACATAGCATCTTCCTAAGAAATTGTCAATTACAATTAACTTATAATTAATTGAGATAATCCTTGTTAAAATACTGTCAACAACAAGTATAAAATCCCCGCATTATTATCCCACCATTTTTTAATAGCAAATTATCTCGTTTTGTTGTTTGTTTTTTTTCTTTAACCTGACACAATATTTCATTCTATCGTTCTCTCAATTTTTTTCTGTTTGTTGCTCGTTATTTATCCAAGTTCCTGAAATTCCGTGATATTAATCTAGACTTAAAAGTCACTGACGAAGTCTAACGAAAATTCTTTTCACAACTCATTTTTGCTTCTACGCAATATGATATTAAAGTCTGAGTCTAAGAGAAAAAAATAGCCAATTTTATTGCTGTCAACGCCAAGAATGAAATAATAATTATAAGAATAACCTAATCACCATAATCATAATAAAAAAGCCGAATAAATTTGGAAATTTTCTGTTAAATGAAAGAATAGAGTAAAAAAACAGTATTCGATTTTTATGACTTAATATGATTTTAATGACTTATCATTTTCAAAATTTGCAAAACCACCTGCTGGGATTGCAAGTTCACAGAGGGACGAAGTGTCAAAGAAATTTAATAGGAAGAGTTCTTAAAATAAAATATGAAAAAGGTATTAGATAGAAAACATTTCAATATTAAAAAAATTAAATCATTAGCCTTGATTCAAGGTCTCAATTGTGGGCTTCTGGATTTCATGGATTTTGTTCAGCCTTGGCTTTGGTCGTGAGAGTACTTTTCTTTCTTTTTTTTTTCTTCATTGAGAAAGTTATCTGGGAAATATCTATGGAACATTCTCGACGTGCTCTACAGAAAAAAAAATGCCTTTTCTCAAAATAACGAGTATTATTCGTTCAAATGAGTTTGTAAATCTCAGAGAACTTATAACTACAATCACAAATTAATAATAAAAAAAAAAGAAAATAAATGTACAGGTTTCAAAAATGTTTGAAACATAATTTCATAGTTTACTTTTTTTGAAAATAGGCAAACTTTAGAAAATATATATTAATCAAATTTTGCACAACATTATTTAGATTTCTATTTCTCTATAATTATTATTATTATTATTCGAACATTTAGAAACACAGTCAGAGATATGATATAAAACACCACTATCACTGACTGGAGCGTTTAGTTGATACAAGTTTCAGCCAGAAACCTAAGTATCCACCAGGCATTATTATTATTATTATTATTATTATTATTATTATAAAGCTAATTTCGAAATATCTCCTCCCAATTGAAATATTAGAGTTAAAATAAAACTTTATAGATTTCAAATTATCTTTTCCCTGTTCTGTAAAGAAAAAAATATTTCCTTAACTCACTTAAAACTCGAAATTTCTAATTATGTTTAATGTAAATACAATCTAAAAAAACAGAAAACCATCTCAAACTTTATTCTTTAAGTGAACCTGATTGTTAACTCCAGAAAGTCAATTAGCAGACAACGCTTCTCTGTCCGTCCATTCGAAAGAGTTCATTTCAAGGTCACACTGCCATCGTTAATTAATAAGTTATTCAGCTTGATTTATAGTTGGCTAAATGCTACAAATGAAAAATTGTACTTTCATTCAAGCCAATATAAGGCTTAAGACTTCTATTAAATCAACTCAATCTCAATTTTCAAAGCAATTATTGCATGATTTTGTATATTGTCCATTAAAAAAAAAAAAGATCTAAATGCAAGCAGAGAAAAAGATGTTTGGAAATCTTTACGAAGAATGCTTTTAAACAGATAATGAAAATGTCTTATTTTATATAATTGCTTATTTAAATTAAGGAAATAAATAATTAAATTATTAAATAAATTATTTGTTCTAGGAAATTATAAATTATTATATTAATTATTTTTATTTATTATTTTCGTTGCATATTAAATCCGCACCGCAAACTTCATTTAATTTTAATGGGACAGTTTACTGAGTTCAGAGAATATGAAAACAAATCAAAAATAATGTTTTTAAACTGTTATTTAAGGTGTATTATAATTAATAATTATTATTTTATTGATGGAGAACGTAACGCCTCGAAACTATAGACACGAAAATAAATAAACAAGAACAAATGTGGAATTCAAAAACCTTGGGCATCAACTTTCTGCCTCATAAGGTATTTGACCACAAAGGGTCAGGACAGCCGTCCCCGGGTCTTGGCTTGATTCAAAAGGCTTTTCCCCTTCTTTATCATGATGTGAATTGTGTTTTTCCTTTTACCCTTTAGAGGGTTTTCATTTTTTGTTAATCTCTTTGTGGTCAAATACATTATGAGGCAGAAAGTTGATTCCAAGATTGTTTAATTCCACATCGTGTTTTTTATTTTCTTATCTTTAGTTTTGAGGGGTTACGTTTTCCATCAATAATATATTATTCTTCCCCTCGTACGCCTTTTAGGTTCTCGCTGGCTGGATAGCCTTCGTTGAGGAGAGCTCAATGAACTCGAAACGGCCGTCCAAGGGTCTCAGCTTGATTCAAAAGTTTTTGTAATTTCCCAGTTTTATAATTATTTGTTATAAATTAATAATAATTTGTTAATAGAAATGAAAAAGCATTCATATTTAAAGTTTTTTAAAAAAAAGGTTAGTCAAGATAAATTTGCAAAATCCATGTAACTTAATATACATTATAATTTTTTAAACTTTAAGTAAATAGGCCTATGTTTCTTGATTTATTACTTGGGTTTGTTACTAGCGAAATGTTCGTTCATTGTACGGATTTCAATGATATAGATGACAAAGACATTGAAATTGAGAGATCACTTCGAAACTTTCTCAGTTGGTAATCACGTGATAGATACAAAATAATGTTATATTTGAATTTTGTAACTCGAGATCCCTAACTTGCCACCCCTTTCTCCCTTCTCCACACCCCTATCACTTCAAACCTTCCCCAGTTCGTAAAAAATCATGTGAACATTACTAATCTAAATCTATCCCGAGAAGATGGGCTTCAACAACGTTTGCCCATCCCCTCAACGTTCTCCCGTTTACACCGCATACTGCTAGTTTTTATCTCCTGGTAAATATGTTATTTTAGTTCCAATTGTTGCACAACAATATTTTTGTAGTTCCAGTTGTCGCCTCCAGATGCATATGTGGCGCTTTCAAAAAAGTTGCTCCCCTCTCCCAGTTTACACTCCTTCGAACGCCAATATATAAAATTCGTCGAATATGGGTCTTTTTGATTTTGAACATTCATGTCAAATTTCGTGTTTCTACCTCAAACGGTTTCCGAGATACGCATACCTTTCAAGAAAGTTGTCCTCCCCTTTTATACCTCTAGAAAGGCCACTATCGAAAATTCGTCGAATACGGGTTTTTGATTTTGACAAAGAACACCCATGTCAAATTTCGTGCTTCTAGCCCAAACCGTTTCCGAGATACGCATAACCTTCGAGAAGCTTCATCCCTCCCCGTTTACACTCTTTAGGGGTGGTATTTCCAAAAATCGCTTTTACTGAGTGCCTACGCCATAAGGGGAAACCTATCCCGAAAACTTCAAGTTCCTAAGTCTAGCAGTTTTGGCTGTGCGTTGATGAGTGAGTCAGTCATTACTTAACACAATTGAACATTAATAATAGACATTACTTAATGTTCGTAACTAAATGAGATGCTTAATAATTTGGACAAAGATTGAGATCAGTTTGTCATTATTGTCAATGATGAAATCTCTCTTTAAAAAAATATTTAACATTTCAAAAGATAGCAGCGATAAAAAAACTTACTTTGTAGATTATCTAATAGAGTTCATTCTATAAATAGTTATTATTTCTAATGGCCAATAATTCTCTCTGAAAACATTCAAGAAGTGTAAAAATAATATCTTCTTAAAGATTGGTAAAATGTCTGGAGGTTAAAAAAATACGTACTGTTTTCTTAAGCGAACCTAACAGTAATGGCATTTTATATTCAAATATTTTCTTTTAAGCACAATATGGTTAGCTGGCAATGCAATATCTAATCTTCGTCTTCTCTGTTTGTACGTCAGATGAACGTCAGAGTGGGGAAATGAGAATTCGTTCCATGACTTTGAATGTCACTCTTTGCAGTCCTACTCATTCGCCGACCCAGTTTTTTGCTCATCACTATTGGCTTCTGTCTCAAGTGCAACGGGACACAAGATATACATAGCAAAGACAGCGCTCTCTCTTTGTTAGCAGATCAAAGCGTTGCTTATTTTGACCCTGACGAAACGAAATCCAAATGGCTCTAGGAAAACACGTCCTTCCTTCCTTCTCTTTATAGACTAATGATTAGTTGAACTATCATTTACTTATAGGAAGATGTTCTCCTTTTTATCTTTTGAAATCACCTGATCATCCCATCATGAAAATTAATGGTTATTATTCTGATGTTTTATAGGCGATTCTTCTAAGAAAGATCTCGTTCCATCTCTTAAGCTGCACTAAAATGCACAATGAATTACGCATGTCTAATGCAAAGCGCGAAATCGTACATCCAGCATTTGAAGTATTATATAAAGAAAGCTGAAAGTAAGGAAATAATTGTTCTTAAAATGGAATATTAATTTAAAATCATTATCTAAATTTGGAAATTGGAGCTGATACCAGAATATTTAAGTCTTATGGCATTTCCCACTAATATAAAAATGGATGTGTAAAAATATCAAACT
>JAFIDM010012231.1:111750583-111770081 GCA_023159025.1 Thereuonema tuberculata
ATGGATGTGTAAAAATATCAAACTGAAAATATTAACATGAAAAAAAAAAGAAAATATTGATAATAAATGAAGATTTCTGGCATTTTTTTCTAATAGACATGTCTTCAGTCTTTAAACAGACTATTTCTATTTGCCCTTATTATTTTAGTTAACGGTAATTGCTGTAGAGAGTCATGTTTTAGTAACTTATTTCAATTCTAACTGGTCAAATGTTTGTAGAAGCTTGACCTTTATTGTTCCAACTTTGCTATTTGGATAATTTGAACATCTGAAGGTCACCCAGAAGCTCGCTAGATCAGGAAAAACACTTGGTACCATTTGATAAATAGTTGGATGAACCTGGGACCATCAGGTGGTGAAACAACTAAGGGAAAAATCCCAATTCCGCCGCAATCAAAGCAAGCTCCTCCAGCCCATGACGAGCGCTGTACCTCTTGAGCTACCGACGCTTTGAGTAAGAACGTTTAATCGGAGGTTTTGTTTTAGGATTTCTCCTAGTCTATTGAGAATTGCCAAGGAGCGACTGATTAAGGAGTGAATAATGGGAAGTAAACGTCTGACTTCGGGAAGGCGTCCGCGGCTGGGAGTCGCACCATCGAAGACTTTCTCCTCCGCAAATTAGCGTCGCTCGTGAACACTTGGAATCATTCTAATAATTGACCGTAAACTCTTTTCTTAAAGAGAATCGAAGCACGAGAAGCGGAAGCGATGACCGGACGCGATTCGGAGGAACCAGTTGCCATGGCAACCGACAGTATTGTCTCGTTGGCGCGCAAAGCATCCAATTCGACTCTGACTGGAGTGGTGCTTTTCGAGGGGAGAGAAGAGAGAAAGAGAGATGAATTTTTCAACAGTTACTTTTCAATCGAGACGCTTTCATTAAAACATCCCCAATCACCCATCTCCCTCATACTGTATCCCCTTACCTTTCTCAGCACCCCCAAAGTCTCGGAAATTGTGGGTGAAAAGGTAAGAAAGAAAAGGGGGAAAAGTGAATAGAAGGAAAAAAGGAAAAGCACCCGGAAATTTGAAATTACCACATCTATCTTTTTATCTATTTTTTGTTACTTTTTTTTTTTCTTTTCTTTTTTTGAAAGTTCCCACATGAAATCTTGCACTTAAAAAAAAAAAATGTAGAGGGGGGGGGGGGGGGGGGCAAATAAGCCTAATGTTATTTTTCAATGCAGTTTGGCTTCGTATCAAGGAAGAAATATACTTTTATAATTATAAATAAATGATTAACACCTATACTCTGAATTATTCAACTTAACATTCAGACGATGGTTGCCAAGTTTTGCATATCTTGTGTAACTTAATGAATAACTTAAAATACCTGAAGAAATTAATTTTCATGAAAAGAAGTTTACAAACAAACTCCAAATTTAACATTGGAACAGATTTTAAAATATAACTTATTAATCCAATTTAATTATAAAGTTAAAATATTCAATTTTTCAAAAATAAACAAAATTGTTTTTTATGGTACTGGTATTAGAAAAAAAACCAAACCAAATTTAATATAATGAAATGGTTAAAATAGTCTTATTCAATAATTTGATAGGTAGTCATTGTTTTTTAAAAACCCAAGAAACAGGTTTTAGTCACAATTCTAATCGTAAATAAGTAATGTCGAATTTTTATATTTCATCTCTGTAAGCAATATTTTAATGTTATTTATTTATTTATTTATTTATTAAATAAGGAACTTAGTTATGTTGAGAATTTTTTCCTGAAATTAAATCAGAGCTAAGTTTGAGGCTTAATATCCTCTGAATCTGATGGCTGATTCTTTTGAATGCAAAGAAAATGCGCAGGTGCAGTTTAAAAAATTGGAGAATTAAAGTTTTTTAGGAAAAAGTTCGGTTAAACAAAAAAAAGCAAAAAAAGAAAAACGGTAAACTACTTACAATTACTAAAAAGAAAAAGAAAAACAAAACAAAACAAACAATACTTTTTTTATTTTTTGCAATAGAGGCAAACATGTATGACTGTTTATTAAATTGAAATTCAAGGTTGTACTTACTAACTTCGTCATCAGAAAAATTTTACTTTAAAAATCAAAAAAATCAGTTTCAAACGTAATCCATTAATCTTTTGTTTTTAATAAAAATAATATTTTTTTTTTTCCTAACAATGAACTAAAATTCGTTATTTTTCTCTTTCTTTTTTATTAGGCTTTTTATTTTGGATTAGACATTCTATAATTTATGCAATAAAATTTTCACTCATCGACAATGGACCAAAAAAGAAAAAAGAACAATTATGTAAAAAAAAAAAAAAAAAATAGAAAACCTAAACTTGTATTTACTTAAAGCAATAACGAACATTTCCAATCAGCCTTCCAGCAAATGAACTTATTGATTTATATATAAAATATTATTAGTAAGTTTAATGAATTATTTTGAATAAAATATAATCATTTTCTTCATTCCATTTTGTACTTTTTCGTGGTCTTCTCTGTCCAGCATCTTTCACTACTTTAAAACATTGTTCATTTTTAAAGTTTCTCATCTAGCTCTTCAAAGATATTTTTTTGTATGTTAATTAAATGTAATTTCCCAAAAAATATAATTAAAAAAAAATTATAAATTTATTGGTGTGATAAATTCTGCTTTTATCGTCGTTTTCAGGAAGCGAGTAATTATATGGGATTTTATTCACTGTAAATAGTCGAATAGAAAATCTTTCAGTTTCCATCTGATCAAAATGTCTTTCCAAAATAAGTAACCTAATTTCAAATTCCATTGAATTGTCAGCTGTTGTTAAGAAAACATGAGAAAATTGGAATTCTTTAACTACTGCGTAGTTGTCATTTATAGGCGTGACACGTGACCAATGAGTTTCAGCTTGAATTGTTGTAAACTCAAACTAATATTTTAAACTTCACAGTATTTCAGAAAGTAAATAAATAAATAAATAAAAATAAAATAAAATAATAGAAAGAAAGAAAGAAATTTTGATTTGAAAAGTAATTATCTAAATATATCTTAACTTTACTTTTTTTTTTATGATATTTCATTGCTATTTTTTATGTTATTTATTGTTTCGGCGTAATTGAACTAACAGAAATGAGCCGTGAAATGAACATGTTTGTCTCTCTGTAATTGTTAGGTTGCCATCTGTCAAAGGCCGAGTCACTGCTTTATAATACACCTCAGCAAGTTCAACCGTTTCTCTTTTCTTTTATTTAAGGTCGATTGACAAGTGACATGACTCTTAACCCCTTCGTTTGGCCCCCACCTTTTGTTTCGGTAAATGTTGATCGATTGGCCACCAGTGCTACATCCTACAGCTCAGGTAGACAGTTGTGGGCTCATAAATTGCGCTGTTTGCACTCCTATTCACAGGCTTTGGCTTGTTTACAGCTCAGTCACCGAAGTCGGGACAGAAATAACTAGTTCTACAGGGACAACAATGTTGCTATGACGTGTGTCTGAGGCATGTCTGGATCTCCGAATAATCTTTATGACTATCGTCTATCATGTCTGAGACTAAATACAAAGAAAAAGAGTGAAAAAGAAAAAAAAAAGTACAGTTTAGGAAAGTATCTGGAATGGATTTCTTTACATTTTTTGTTTTTTTTGTTTTGCGTTTTGATAGAATTGGAAAGAGAATATTTAAAGACAATTATATTTTTTTAAGATTTGTTTATTTTTGTGGTCAATAATTATATAACGTAACTTTATTATTTATGTCAGTAACTTTACTTAAATATGTCTACGAATATAAACGAAATGTACATATGTACATATATTTATCATTACAGTGTGGTGTTATTACAAAGTTATGACATTGTAATTTCTTTTGCTTTCTGTTTATAATTTTCAAATGAGAGTTATATAAATTTTATGTTTATGTTTTATGTTTTATATGTCCAGTTGTGAGTAATGGATTAATTAATGAAAACAAAGATATATTAGAAAAAAAAACTGATATGAATAAACAAAAAACGTAAATGAAGGCAAGCGTCTGTAAATCTTAGAAATAATTTTGTGGTCGTTCTTTAGTCTTTATATAGATCGTGTCTTGTTGAAACATTTCTTTAAGGGACACCTTGTTTTCGTGGATTCGGTGGCTAGATTTTCAATATTTAAGTTAGGGAGGATTTATTGATTAAATAAATTTTTTATCTTATGTAATTTAAATAAAGAGGAAACAGTCCTAAGGAAACACTCTGTAGATCCTATGTAAAATGATGGAATCATTACATCCAGCCACATCATCACTGCAGAGAGATACGCGTGTAAGGAACTTTTTTCGTTATATTCTGGCAAGACGCCGTTACTCTTTGGAGAAGGTGTTAAATCTCTACTACGATATTATTCCTAATTTATTTATTAAAAATTGTCGCTTCTGCACTTACTTAGCTTTTAGTTTGTTTGTTTTAATTTATTCTAATATCCTTATTTATTTCAACAATAAAAACATTAGCATAAAGAGGATAATAGAATAACAAAAAAAAATCTCTACGACATTTAATTTATGTTTAAAAGAATAAATTCCTTCCAACACAAGTTAATGATTTATTAATAAAATAAATAACATTTATTTATTTATTTATTTATTTATTTATTTATTTATTACTAGCCTTAACATAATTCAGTATCACATTATGTCATGTAAGTCATTGAATTTGGTATGAAATTAAATTTAAAAAAAAACAAACCTGAATTGTAATGTTATTCAGTTTATTAGTGTCATTATCTTCTTTATTTCCTGCTCTTCTTTTTTAACTTTTTTCAAGGAAGCAAAAAATAGGGTTTTCCAATATTCTTTATGTTTTCTTAATTTATCTATTTCTATTTGTTTTAAATAATCTAACAGTGGTTTTTCAAATATCCTGATAATCTTGAGGACTTTTCGTGGCAATTAAAATTAAAAATTCCGTTGTATTTAGAAATAAGAATTTTAATTTGCAAAATTATTTGTAAATTTAGCTAAAGTTTAAATTTTGTAATTAAATCTTTCGTAGATGAACGTTTAGAGAACAACACGGAATAATAATATAAAAAAAGTATTTTTATTTCAAGGTAAAATATGGAAACATAGAACTTTCTATATTATGTACTTTTAAACAAATTAAGGACAAATTTATGTTTTCAAGACTTTAATGAAAAGTACAACAAATAAATGGAAATACTGAATATGTATCAAAAGTAGCCGAAACGTATATTTTTAATGATAACATTAGAAATAAATAAATAAATAAATAAGTAAATAAATAAATAAATAAATAAATAAATAAATAAATAAATAAAGCCTTGAAATTTTAATTTCAAAAACTTATTATTAATAGCAAATTTAAAAAACAAGATACGAAATTATATTTCTCTTAATCTTTCGATCTTTATTTATTTATTTTTGTTAATTTTTTTTAGTTAATAGTATATTTTTAGGTAATTTCAGTCAAATAGTAATTTCCTTTTAATTTGAGTCCAATGTGGAAAATAAAGCTACACTCTTTAAACGCTGTAGGGATATTCTTATAAATTAACATTTCCTTCTTATTAATACATCTTTTTTTGACATTCCTTTTCGTTAAATCTCGAACCTACTTAAATCTTGAGAAGCTCTAATTAAAGCACGAGGGAATGCTTGTATTCTGCTGTGAAATGGGTGCCAAGTGTTAATAAAGCTCTAGGTGGGATTGCACTGAGTTGATAGATTTGTTAATTGCTGTGCCATGCTGTCTGCCTGCCTTCTTCCTTCTTGACATTCATCTCTCCTTCAAGAAAATCAGACAGCCACAGATACCGTCTCGGAACTTTTTCTGTCGCCTTTACAAGAAGGCGCTCATTGAAGCGTGTTTTTGAACGCATTCTATAGAGCAGGAAGAGCATTCTTTTCCTAATTCCATCGGAAACAGGGGAAGAGGGGGTTATAACGTCGATATTCATTGAAATTACATAAAAACACCAATGGACGTTCTTATCGTGATTAATCTTCAGGGCAAAATAAAAGAACTTTCCGAGCTTTAGAAAGTGAATGAAAGTATCTAATTAATATTTTATTTTTATGCTTAAAAACCTCCTTTTAGCTACGTTAATTAATAAGTAATTTATTAACTGATTTTGAATATTTAATTGATTGACTAAGCTTAAGTGAATACTTGTGAATATCCTAAAATCACATCCATTAACAACTTTAAATTTTTATTAAATAAACTAATTATAAATATGCTATTTGTCTATTTTTGTTCTTTATTTACTTAACTTTAGGTTAACTAACTTCATATCACTTTGTATTAAGGAAAGAGTTTCAATTTAGAAATATCAAATATTCTTTTATTTATAAATTTGAAAATGGATTTTTCTTATTTCTCTTAAATTAACCAAAATTGTAACTTAAAAAAAATTTAAAAAAATTAAATTATTCTATACAACTATTCTGTTTCTCTAAATTATGGGAATCATTATAATTCAATATTGAAAGATTGCTCTATGATTGTAAGAATTCAGGGGTTGACGCTGGATGAAACTTAGAAGAAAGTGTTTGTGATGCCTGCCATGGCTATGATTATCAAAGTATTACAGATATTTGATCCCATCTGCATAGAAAGTATTAACGGAGCTCAGAGCCGTCGCTTGGGCGGGGCGACCGGGGCGATCGCCCAGGGCGCCGCGGCAACGGCAAAAATAAAAAAAAAATTGAAATTCAGTTTTTTTTTTTTTGGTTGTTGAATTGGAGATTCCGATTTTTTTTTTTTTTTGATATAGATTTTTGGGATGGTGGGGGAGGGGGGCGCAAATATCAAGTGTTTGAATCCTTACAGATAGGTGTAATGTCAGGTGGGTGCACGTGGGATTGAGTTTGAGGGGGGGGGCGCCTGACGAAATCTTGCCCCGGGCGCCAACAAATCACGCGACGGCCCTGACGGAGCTAATCAAGTTCAATAAAGTTAGGAAAATATTTTAAATCTAACTACAATTAATTGATTACTTGTGAATGTGGGTGGCTTGACAGCCGAGCACGTCGACCTGAAAGATCTTTTGTGCTATCCCACGGAAAGAAGGACAGACGGAGAGAAAGACTGAGAAAGGATGGTGTAAGAAATGCAGGGGAAACGGGAGAACCCCGGGGAAACCTGCCCAGCGCGGATCGCCACCATCAACGAAACCCACAGGAGAACCGAACCTGGTACTCAGAGTTGATAATTATTTGATACTAAAGTATTTTTTGATATCGTTGAGAAAAATAAATCATTTGTTTATAATAGGCTTATAATTTATTTTTTACTTAATACGAAAATCCAGAAAATTAGCATTTGCCCACTCATACTGCTTTCTTTTATTGAAAACGAAAAAAAAAAATAAAAAAATAAATAATGCCTTTTTCTATTATTGACCGTCATTAAACGTCCTTCGTGAAGATAGGACTTTTAATCATGTTTGGTATTTGCTAATCGGACGATTGATTAGGATTAAAAAAACAACATCAACAACTTACAGATTCTAATCCAACAACCATTCAAAAGTAGAAACCAATTTTCAAAGCAGTGACGTGATGGTACTTCCATTATCATTGATCACAGAATCGGAAATTAAGTTTTTCCGGTTTCCCAAAGAAGAAAATACCTTCCCAGTAAACTATGATTATCTTCGACGAGTGAATTGGTTCATTTTCTTTAATGTTTTGATAAATTCAGAGATTTATATTCGGTCATTCTGCAAGGAAATCTTCGATTCTTAAGAAATGCTTAATTAATTCAAGTTTGAAGTTTAAAAAAATATTACAAGTGGACAGATGACTATTAATCTATTAACTACAATGAACTTTTAATTAAAAAAGCATTTTATTCACTAGAGGCTAAAATAATAAAATAAAGTAAATTCTACTAAAAATTAAAAACAATGGTATTATGAAATTAAAATTGAAAGGTAAAAATTAAATAATTAAGTAAAGTTAATTATTTAGTAATGAATTTTGTTTCCAAAATAATAAAGTTATTTTGGAATACAATTAGATGTAAGAAGAAATAGATAAAACTCATTAGCAAAAATAATTTTATATTAAATATTGAATAATAATAATCATAACAAAAGAAATAAGCATAAAAACGCACACATTTAAAGGATTCATTGAACTACTTTTGGAAATTTCGTACCGGGAGCACAAGACAGACTGTTTCGAGGTTCTTACCTCTCGTCAGTTGGGTTTGCCCAGTACTCGTAGCTCAGTGGAATCCACAGAAATATAAATAAAGGACAAATAAACAAAACAACAGCCCTTGAATTAAAAAACAAACATCAAAAAACAAATTAAGAATAAAAAGGGCAATACATTAATCCCCGCTAGCTGAACGCTTAGCGTATGGAAGATTAATTTCTAAAGCAGACATTTACGTAATAGTAAAATGAGTACTGGGCGAACCTAACTGACGAGAGATATAACCTCGAAACAGTCTGTATTAGGTTCCCGGTATCAAATTTTCAAAAATAGCTCAGTGAATCGTTTAAATACGTGATTTTATGTTTATTTTTCTTGTTATATACGCATAAAAAATTTTCTATTATTGAATAATAATCATATTAATCATTCATGAAAATTATATGTAATTTCACGATGTCACAAGAAAAAATAAATAAGATAAAAAAATAGAACAATCCAATAAAACAATTGTTGTTGTTTCTTTTTTATTTTCTATAAAAGGAATTTTAATTTTATATTACAAAGACGTCGCTATCAGTCGGGCAATTTTTATTGCAGTGAAATATTATAACAACTCTGTATAGTCATATAAAATCAACGAGACTTCCAAATGGGATAAGACTTCGAAGTCCTTTCTTTTATATTTTGGGAATACTTTCGTTACTCTTTACGATGCTTTCAGTCAAACACAAGAAGAGACAATTAAGCATCAATTCACATTTTGTGTTTATATCCACCATCACGGAGAACTGGAAGTGTCTTTAACTCGAACATCTTCTAAATAAGACAATAGAAGGTTGTTTATTCAAAGAAAAAGAAAAGAAAGAAATTTAAGATAAAAGAAATTCATAGGATTAATACACGTCTCTATTTTATATATATATAATTTTCAAATCTGATTAGAATTCAATCATTTTAAACATTTTCTTTCTTCTTTTGATCTTCTCTTAAGTGATTACTCTTTGGATCTTTGGTGACCTTATAATTTCTTCTCTTCTTAACATTGAAACTTGCCAAAAAAGCAAAAATAGACAACCAGCTTAGAGGCGCTCTGGAAATTACGTAATACGACGACAAATTCGTCATGGTTAAACAAAACTAGTAAACGAAACTATAATTTCTATTAAAAGTCTTGTTACGACAGCAGCGAAGCTTCGTTTGGATTTTTTTTTTCTTTTTTTTTATTCTTATTTTTGTGAAGCACTTTGGTCTATCAAAAAAGAACTTAAAATAAATAAATAAATTAAAAAAATAAAAATAAAAAAAGACCTTTGAAATCATGAATTCTTAAATAAAAATACGACAATGTAAGATTTGATTTTTATCATATTTCTCGTTTTAATTGATTGTAACTTTGATTTCTTTGACAAACTGTTTTAACTAATTGGAGAACAGTAAATAGAGTCTGTGAAAATCCCAATTACCTCTTTCTTAATAATGTTTACGCTCTTTGCTTATCAATATTTACTCCTTACTCATCATTAGGGAGCATAGGCTACGTAATAACCTTTTTTATCAGTTTGCGTTTATAAAAAGGTCAAACATGAAAATAATATGATAAACAAATTTGTAACTTTTAATTTGGTATTTATTTATTTCTCAGTTGTAAAGCTTTATTTTTTTCAGTGTTCGAAATTATTAATATAAAATATCTAATGTTCTTAAAATTAACCGAGGTCTATTATTAAAATTTTGATCAATTAAAAAAAATCATTTTAATCTTTTCTGTGTACAGAAAAGCAAAAAAGATTTTTGATGCACAAAACTAGTAAAGAATGTTAAGCTTTTAAAACTAGTTTCCCCTTCCTAACTTTTTCTTTCTTTTTTTTTTTTTTTTTGAAGCTTAATGAAATGAAATTTGTTATTAGAGCTGTTACATTTAAACTAGTATTCATCAAATGTTTATTTAATACATAACAGTTTCCGTATCTTAAATAAGTTTCCTTATCAAGTTTCATCAAAATTTGTTGAACTAAATTCTTCACTTTACTTATCTTTTTGTTCAAAAGATTGCTTTACTTAACAATTTTGTAAGGAATCTAATAAATCGAAATGAATTCCATTGTGGGTTTTCTTTTCCCAATCAATAAAACACAAAAATCAATTATTATCCAAATTCTTGGATAATTTCATCCACTTACATTTAGATTTGTCACTTATTTTTTTCTTCAGCTCAGAATTGCTGTCTGAAACAAAAGCCGGCAACGGTAGCCTCGAAATATTGTTAGTGGGAGGAAGAAGAATGGATTCGTTTGGGGTCAGTGTTTAGTCTGTAGTGTTCAGGTGAAAGAGCACTTATTAACCTTGCCCTAATGTTAGATTGGCAGTAAGAAAAGAATTATCATTATTAGTCACAGAAGAAACTGAATGAAGGATAACAGATAAGAAATCGCACTCACAAACAATAAATGATTCTATTGAATTTCATTTTTCCTATCTATAAATAACTATTTCTTAACGTTTTTGAAAATCAATCTCATGTAAGATATGACATTTCAGCTCCCACCGACACATGTTAGTGATTTTCATTTCTAAATGTTCTCCAAATATTTCTTCTTGTACTACTTTAATAACTAGGATTCCCTACAGCCTGTAGTAACATTATCTTCAATTTCGAAAATTCATAAATTAAATCTGGCTCAGGAGTTTTAAGTTTTTCTCATTTGAAGATCTTCTCCCAGACACTTCAGGATATTACTAGCGATGTATTGTTTAAGATGTTTTGAACGAGTTCATAGACGTCTATCTTATCTGTTCGCTTTTGGTCCGTCTTTTTGATTCAGCTTTAATACTTTAAATTTCCTAAGTTTTAAATGATTCTTTTTTTTACTTCATTTATTAAACATTATTAATTGCAATGCTTTTCTTTTTATTTTAGATTATTTTAGAATAATTACAAACACACGTTTATTTGTAAAATGGATACTTTAATTGATTTCTCTCATTAAGTGGGAGAATATTTTATGAAGAAAGTGTTTATTAGCTTGAATTTTAAATTTAATTTTTAGCTTAGAAACTTCTGTTTCATGAAGTGGTGTTTATTACAGTTATTTTTGTCCCTTTTTCTTTAACTTTCAGTTCCATTATATTTTATTCTTTTTGCTCTTGTTTTCTTCGAATTGTGATCTTTCTTAAAATCTAGTAAAGAAAAGAAAAAAAAAAAAAGATCTACTGGAAAGATAGAAAGAGGTCTGAATCAGATCTTCCCTAAGAGACGTAGTCTGCGCTCATAAATTGTATACATATATGTAAATAAAAAAAAAAGAGAGAGAGAGAGAGAAAAAGCCCGTGAAACTGCTACGGAGCAGACATGCCTAAGACATTAGCATGAGCTGGCCTTGAGAACGAGAAAGAACAGCAAAACCTACATCACTGATAACTAACAATTTACATGCACTGCTATCGGAAATGAATGGATGTAGAAACTGGATCTGCATCCTGTCTTATTAGCTCAACGAATCCTCCAAAGGTAGGTGTGTTTCAAAACAAGAACAGCCACGTGACGGAGACAGAACACAATGAAGGGTTGGCGGCAAACTAGGTGGTTCCACTTAGCAGGAAATGGAGAAAAAAGAAGTCTAAAAATTATTCAAACTAAATTGTACAAGAAACAGTTAGAAAAATAACGAAATGTAACAGTTAATAAAAGAATGAAGTGCATTGAAGTTGAGTTGAATTCGATGTCTCATATTTCCAAGTACTAAAGTGACATCAGAAATCTGATGGCGGGATTTTCTTAAGTAATTGCCTTAGTCTTCTGACAAGATCACAAACATCATTGTTCCTAAAGATCTCTTTGGTAAATATCTAGATTAATTTCATCAAAAGCCTATAAGGGTAAAGATAGAGATCGAGTCCATTCAATAGTTAATAGTTAATTTCAATAGTTAAAAAATAGTTAATAGTTAATTTCAATAGTTAATCCTTAGTTGTTTCCATCCACAATTGGGATTCGTTTATGTAATGAAATTGAAGTAAAACCCCGATATGTCTTCGTAACTTAAATTAGCCTATTATTAATGTCACAAACCTTATTAATTGATAAAAAAATAAAATGGGCCTACACATTTCTATTTGATATTATATGGGAAAGGAACCAATATTGAATAAATACTGGATTCCCAAGAAATATAGGAAACTATATGAAAAGCTATGATAAAAATTGAGAAATATAAAAAACTTACTTATCTGTATTATTTTAAACAAAAAAGTCTTCAACTAAAGTCTCTTACCAAATGTCCAACTAACAGCCAAAGTTCATTTCTTTGGTAAAATGAAATGTTGTTTGCTGTTGTTAATCTAGTAGACAATTCTGAGAATCTGGATGAACTGTATGACAAAATATACTCACATATCTTTGAATCCAAACTTTGAACCTCGTTTTCGCTGATCATAGTAAGTTACTTACCTTCTTCAATTAAATGGATACGATGGATATTTAATGGTCGAAAACCACTTAACTTTGGACTTTAGACTTTAGACATTGAACTGTAGATTTGTGAACTCATCAAAAAAAAAAAAAATACTCACTATAGACCTACCCTAAATTTTTCCTCTTTCTCCTTCGCCCGCAAATTTCCTCTTTTAATTTTTATAATAGTCATAAATTTCTTTTTCATATTAGTAAGAAAAATATTTTTCCTTTTCAATAATATTTTCGTTCTTCTTATTTGTTTTTATCCCTATTTATCACTAAAAACTTTTAAATATCAGTTTGACCAAGATAATTGTTTTGTTTTCTTCTCCTCCTTCCTAACTATGTTTTATGAATATTCATCTATCTTTTCATTCCTTGTTCAATATAATTGTGGGAGTGACTCATAACTTTACAACTGTTGCTTCTTGAATCAGAACAACGATTCATCAACAAACAAAGAGTAAATGCTGAATGTGGATCTTGTTCCGTCTATCTTATTTTTCAGCAGGGTTTTTATTATTGCTATTATTATTATTATTATTATTATTGCTATTATTTGTGTGTGTATGGTACATGTTAGGAGTAACCACGATTTTGGAATGAGAGGGGTTAGTATAGTTAGTGGTTCAACTAAAACAAGGTAGGGATAGTGATTAGTAAACCAATCGTAGTGCTTCGCAACAGCTGAGTCACCTTTACTTTAGAATAGACTGCGCCGGGGTGGTCTAGAAAATGATCGCGCGAATCTATTTGCGACCCCTTGCTATCTTACCCACCCCTATTTATATTGAATAATCGTCATTCTTAACTCAAACTTTGTTAAAACACTAAATTCCTAATAATTATTTAAAAAAAAAACTTAAAAAAAAAATTGTCCATGAGGGCACGAACCCACGACTTTCGCGTTGTTAGAACGACGCTCTAATCAACTGAGCTAACAGGCCACCTATAACATTCAACATTCAGGCCACCTACAACTGAGCTAACAGAAGCCGTTGCGAAGCATTGTGGGATATGTGTTCACAGACAGACAAACCGGGGATATAAGGCGCCTTTCAGAAGCCTAAAAAAAAGGTCGTATCATTTGTCGGAATGTTACAGATAAATCGATAAAATTTCCAACCAAAAAAAAAAAACAAAACAGGTCCAAAATCCTAGATTTCTTCCATTTCCAGATGTAACGGGGGAGGTTCTAACCCTTCCAATCCCACTCGGTTATCCTAATTTCAAAAATCAGCAGCGACAATTACTACTACTATCGTAAAGAGATTGATATTTTTATTATTTATTTTCGTATAAGACAAGGAAATATCAAAATTACGAGCAATTTTGTTTAATTCCAGTTGCATCTCATATAATTTTACTTTATAAATTTATTTTGTTATTTCTATTTAGGATAGTTCCTTATCTAACTATCTACATAACTCTAGCTTTTTAAATGAAAAACAATACTACCGCTGTATTTTTTGAAAATAATAAGAAAAGAAAAGATTTAACATTTATGAACGGTTATCGTTCAAATGTAGACAATATTACTTTAATAAGATAATAATTACAAACAGTAATATTTGCCGTTTTTCATTAAAATCTGATTTTCAATCTATAGTAGGTCTATATTAAGTGTATCTCTTTTGAAAAGTTTTCTGGGTTGGTTTTTTTTTTTTTTTTGGTTCTTTGTGCAATTTGGCTTAATATCTCATAACGGAATTTTGTATGATAAGTCAGGAAGAAAGTTTATTTTTGTTTTATTTCCAATTTTATAATTATTATTATTATTGTTGTTGGTTATTTTTTGTAATATCAGAATTTCTAAATGTACTCAAGTGTCTAACATATTACCTTGCTGTGCGATATTAATGTTAATCAGAGAAGCTTATCAGATACAAATATACTTTATAAAATACGTTATTTCCTGTAAAGTTACCTAATTATCCATGTTATTTATTTTTTCAAAAGTTGCTCATTGAACTTTCTTTGGGAATTTTTTTTTTCATTATACATTTGGAAGCTTCTTAATATTTCATAAGGAAATTCTATAGGAAAATATCTGAAATCAGGATTTGTAAGTTTTTGTCACAAAACGTATTTAAATATTTTTTTCAAAACCCCGACTTTACACGGACCTGTATGTTTTCTTTAGGTCAACTGAAAGGCAAGATGAAAGTTCTTTTCAGTATTCGTTTATTCTACAAACGCGACATCTCTCGGGCAACTCTAAAACTACAATAACAAGTTTGTAATCGTTTGAATTTCTTCGCTCATATAATATTTAGACTGAGAATTTCCTTTTTCTTACTTTTTATTTACACTATAAATTCAAACGATTTCAACCATAGATAAATTTCAATATTTTATCCACATAAATATAGGAATCGACAGACTATAAAATACGGCGATCCATTCCAGTTTTTATAGTTTATTTTACATACTTCCGTTTGTTCCAAACGGAAGAATATTACCTTATGTTATTTTACAGTTGAGCTTTCTTGTTAGTTAAGATACAGTTCAAAATTTAAGTTAATCTTCGAAAGAAATCATTATTAAATTTGTTCTGAATTTGAAAAAAACAAAACAAAAACAAAACAACTTTTAATAATATTTTGAATTATGGCTAACATTTTGTCTCAATTGACTTCTTTAGAATGTTTTCCATTCTTTCTTTTCCGTTCTGTTCGATTGCTTAATACTCTGTAATCCCCGTCTATTATCGTTCAGCACCAATAAGCACAGTGGCTCAGATTATTTATAACTTTACGATGATGAATTAGGAATCAAATTCGAGTTCCATAGGCTATTGCCGCAATAAAAGGGAAGGCGAGTGCTAGACTGACTACACTGGCAGCAGATTATTTATAGTTTGTCCCGCTTCCCTCATCAGCCATAATAAAACCTATAATATTAGCTCAAGGTAAATTAAAGTAAATAGCAGTGAAATTTGTCATCAAATATTACGCAATGTTCATTAATTTCTTAAAATGTACATTGATTGCTTCATCAAAAATGATTATGGTTAAATTATAATCATTCAACCATTTAAAATATAAAAATATATCTTACAATAATTCTTATAAATTATGCATTTGAGATATTGAATTTTGAGGTGTATTGTTCTTTTTCGGATATTTTAATTTTAAAATCTTATTCAAATAGAACAAATAAAAAAACATAAACAAACACATTATTTTTATTATCTGGTTTATTTATTAAAATGAGTTACTTACTTATCTTGAAAATTACTTTTTAAAATTTTTTGTTTAGGGCCTACATTTAAAATTTTTATCACATAATTTCATAATTTTCTATTTTATTAAAAGCAAATTTAAAAAAAAAAAAATGCTTTTTTTTTTTTTTACTACTTGTGATTTTTTTTTTTTCTCTTAGCCGCTTTCATAAATTTAAAATGTTCCTATTGTTTAGTAGCGTGATGTTATAATTACGAGATTACAGACATTGAGCTATTGTAAAGATCATTGTTAAATATATTCATTCAGAAGATTTTCTGCCTTTGAGAAGTTAGAAATGGAAATGTATTTAAAATCTTGAAATCAGTCGATGATATGCACTGAAATATTTATGTAACGGTTTGAATACTTCTACGAAGGAGGATGTTTTGAATTTACTTCAAACATCTTGAATGACGGTGAGTAAGAAAGTGCTAATTAAAATAAATAAATAAGACTAAAAATTTTAGCAACCTAATGTTGAATAACAAATGAAACAATTTTTCATTCCTCAAAAAAAAAAAAAAATTTTTTTGTACAAAAAAAACTAAAAAAATAAAAATAAAACAAAAGCTTATCATTGTAATAGGAATTCTTATCCCATTATTTTGATTTTCTCGGTATTTTCCTCCTCCAGTTGGCAACAATTTCGTAAACCAACCATAACGTATTTATTCTTGGAATGGGCTCCACCAAGAACTAACGTAAACAACTTCTTTACGTGTTTGAAGGTAAATGCTAAATTATTATTCAAAGCATTAATCATTTTAACACCTTAGTTTATAAAAATTAAACTGACAACAAACTTCATTCACATCAAACGGTTTACAAAATCTCGTAAATATCGAAGTATAAAAAAAAAAAAAAAAAAAAACTCTTAACAAATTTTGGTAATTTGTGTATGTCTTGGCAAAATAAGTTAGACTGAAAAAGTTTATTTTCCGTATAGATATTTTGAGTTAAGGTCAGCCATGAAAAAATTATCTAGAAGCGTCAACTGAAAGCTCATTTCATCTCGAACTGCCGAACAGATTTCTATATGTGCAATCATATTGAATCTTCAGTACACAAGATGTTTCGGTTGCCATTGTACATTTCGAGGTAGCAATTTTTAGATCTACTTAAATCTACTTAAAATTACATTGAAAAGTGAAAACGTTTTTCAAACAAAACATATACAACTCTGGAAGATTATCAACTACTTTATTTTATGCAGATTTTTGATACTGGACTACTTTTTGTAAAAAAAAAAAATGATGCTCAAATTCTGAAACTTGTTTTTCAATAGTACGCAAGCTTGTTGTTAGAATCGACTGCACTTATTTTCTCTCAGTCAAACCGTCAATAGCTGCCAAGATTGTAAATATCTGATTGAAGATCTGTAATTGGCCTTTTCCTGTTTTTCCCAGTTCTATTTATTTTGTGACATCTCAGATAAAGTTATGTGGTTGTTTATTTTCTAATAGGCTTCTTCTTAAGCAATTTTGTCGTAAATTTACAGAAACCTTGAGTTAGTACATCCACTTCAAGACGAAACAATGAAATTTGAACGTCATAGGAAAAAAACCTTATTTTTTCTTCACATAATAAAAATTTTACCGCTAATTACACATGTGATGTTTTCCTGTTGTTTTATTAGTTCTAGAGTTGAAGTCACTAAATGGTAGATATTTAAAAATAATACAATTTTTCTTTGTTTGAAATTTGTGTTGAACGTAAAATGTAGAAGCTTTATTAAAATCAAAAATAATTAGTTAATTTCGAAAAAAAAAAAAGGCTTTACATCTTACAGGGAGTAAATTTTCTAAAACAACTGTGGCGCGGGCGCATGAATTGATTTTGAAGTTTTAGAGATATATCTTTAAATGTGACTTCCTCATTTCGTATCAGCCAGTAGAAATGGGTTTCTTGACACTTGTCTTTTAGGTTAAAGTGTCAGTAAACTGAAAGGTTGTTTCACTAATTCATTGACGGTTTTCTAAACCCTTGCTACGAAACTTCCAATAGCCATCTTTCAAAGTATCCCACTTGAAGCAAACCGTACTCGTTGACCCTTTTTCCTTTTTTTTTTTCTTGTGCTGACTGTTCCTACCTTCCTTGTGCACACCTTGGGGAACCTTTCTCAGTTTTATGGCTTCATCCATCAGCCAATTGGAACGAGGCATCCGAAGGGTTCATAAATGTCAATCGGAGACAATCGCTTTGCCGCCTTCCACTGAACCAAGGAATCCTGAAAAGGAACGTTTTTCGTCTGCACTCAAAGGATTCCACTGAAAACGATCTAATGAGGACACTTCTACCCTTAAAACTGTCTCTCGTGTCTTCGGAATTGAAAAGCAGTTCAAAACAGGGCTTTGGTTATTGAAAAAAAAAGAGGCAAAGGAAAGATTAGCCTTTTTTTTTGTAAAATGGGAATTCCATTTAGAGTAGGAAGAGAATCGCAAACGGTTGGCTAATATTTCTTGAAAAGCAAAACAGACCAGAATATAATCTAAGAACAGATCATTGTTTAATATTTATTAATATAGAATCATATAAAGAAGTTTACAGACAAACTTTCAGAACAACGTGTTTTGCTTGAAAATTTCTTAAAATGCCATGTGTACTTATGTTAAGAAGTTAGAAAAGTTGCTAATGCTGTACAATATAAGTTATAGCTAACAAGATTAAACGAGCCCGAAACATTTCGGAGTAGAGGCACTTTTAAGCTTCTATATGGAGCGTATCTCATAGCAGGAGAAGCTTTATATCCCAGCTTTGTCTGTCCGTCCGTCGCGAGAGATTCATATTTCAGGAACGACATATGATAGAGACATGATCTATACTCGTTAAAAAGGTCTTTGCAAGATTAGCTCCTAGCCATTCAGAACTCGTTTCTAGCTTGTGGGATTCTCAAGTTATAAGTCTCCTGTAAAATTTGATCTTAATTTTATAAGTTTTATTAAAATCTGGTATATTAAAAAAATTTATTTCTTCATTTTTTTATATTGATTTCAACTAGAATTATTACAAGAATTAGTTTAAGGAAGCCAATTTTCCTTTTCTCTTCTTGAAATCTTATAATGATTGATCTAGTTTTATTATAATGAGATCTCCCAAAGTGAAAGCTTCTTTTTTTTCTGTGGGGTTTTGTAATTATAAAGTTTCCAAGATTTCGCTCTGTACAGAAGCCGTGGAGCATTATGCGATCGCTACTGGGATTGCTGCTCCTACCTTGTTTTCATTCATTGGACGCATTTCTTTATTGTATATGTCTTGAGTATCGGGCTAAATGTAGGCGTTTGACTGTATTTCGAAAATAGTAATAGTTAGATATGTATACAATTAAAAAATCCAACCAGAGTCTTTATTAATACTTTCTTTGCACTACAAATAATCAACTACATTATTTTTTTCAAGATTTTACTGGAAAACATTAGTGAACTTCATGTTATCATCTTCCCTTTCCATACACGATGCAAATAACTATTGATATGAAAATAACTATTTAAAGACAATAATAATAATTATGTATAAGAAATGAATTAAGAGATAAATTTTCTATTAAGATGTATGCTCAGACTAAAAAAAAAATATTAACCGAACTTCTCATTAAAGTAACGTATTCAGTTGTTCAGGAATATTATTTACAAAAAAAAAAAAAAAGGAAAAATCAATGAATGTGACAATGAAGAGCACTGATTTGAAAGGCAGTTATCAAATAAAATTAATT
>JAFIDM010012231.1:111770181-111810109 GCA_023159025.1 Thereuonema tuberculata
TTTTTGCTGGGGAAACCCAAGGTTTGAAACATACAAACATAATAATAATAACAATAATAATAATAATGTATAAGAAATGAATTAAGAGATAAATTCTCTATTAAGATGTATGCTCAGACTAAAAAAAAATATTAATTGCAGTAAAAGCGAGACTCATTAAAGTAACGTATTCGGCTGTTCAGGAATATTATTTGTAAAAAAAAAGGAAAAATCAATAAATGTGACAATAAAGAACACTGATTTGAAAGGCAATTATCAAATAAAATTAATTGTGCTTTTATTTGGATAGGAAAGTGCAATTAAACTGCTATGTTTTTATTTTGTTTTTTAACAAAACTGAATGATATTAACTCTTTATACTAATAAAAGATTTATAGCTTTTATAAACAACTATAAAAAAATCAAAATAGTTATTTTTTAGATATTTACTTATTTGAATTGAATTGAATTGAATTGAATTGAATTTATCTATTTGTTGTTTTTCCTTAGTTCTACACTGACATAAGGATTTTTGTTAAATAAAGTGATTTAAATGTAATTTATTTGCAACATTAAAGTATTTGTCAGTTGTTGTTTTGGCTGAGAAATTTGTTAAGTCTAGCGTTATCAATCTCATTCATTGTCAGCCTACTTTAGTCAGATTGAACTGAAACAATATCTTAAAAAAATGCAAAGTCCATCTTCTCTATACAAGGAACAGAATAAATGTATTCCTTTGCAGCTGTCATTGAATTTCCATTTATTTATTTCAATTAAAATATAAAAATTAAAGTGAAAATTTATATTGAACAAATAAATTTTACAAATTTTGTATTAAAATCAAATCATTATCACCTAAATCTGAATTTTCATTTAGAAATTGAATGTTTGACAGGTAAATTCGAAGAATTTTTAAGCATTTATAGTGTTTTTAAAATAAACTTAAATAAAAATGACAAATAGATATTAGTTCAAATAAAAATTCAGTGTGAGAATAAATACGTAAAGATTAACAGTTGAGAATTGCTACAACAGTTGCAAATAATTTATTATAAAAGCATCAAAGACATTTTTTAAAACATTAAGAATTATTATTTTAGAGAATAAAAGTAATCATTAACTTTCAAAATAGAAAATGTGCACATCTTAATTATTATTGTTTTCTTTAATAGCTTTATTACTTTAATCCAAAAGAAATAAAAATTTGATTTTTGTAACTTCATGTATTTGAATTTTTTTTTCATGAGTTGTATAAAAAAATGCACGAATTCATTGTTAACTTTTGCTACACTTTCAATTTATTGTGCTTGATCCAGCAATTTTAATATAGTTTGTTTTTTTAATAAATATTCATTTTTTAAGACACGTAATGAGAACATGGCAGAAATAAAATTGTGTAGTAACTAGAGAACGAAAAAGCCTGAAGTCAACTCTGTACCAGCATATTTTTCACATAAATTATTGAACAAATCATCTAATAATAATTGTGATTAAACGAGGAGGAAATAAAGACAATTTACTTTATAGGCGTAACCAGGATTTTGGAATGGGAAGGGTCATGACAATCGTCAACCCTTCAGAAAAAAGAAAGTTGAGTCCTTTTCCGATAGTGGAGGTGGGTTACAAACAAACCGATGAACTTTCCAATCCAAAGAAGAAAAGTTCAAAATACTCGGTTTTCTCCTATTTTCGGTTGCAATGGGGAGTGGGGAAGGAGAAGGGCTGTGGCTGCAATCCTACCACCACCACCACCCCCTCGGTACGCCAAGTATTTACTTACAGATATTGTATTTAAGAAAAGTCTAGACCACTGCGTTTATTATTAATATTATGTAAAAGCTTCAAATCTTGGGTTTCCGCAGCAAAAACAATATGGTGGGTCAAGGACCAAAGCACATATTGCCAAGTGTAAAGAAGTGTGCAAGAATGATTAGGGATGGGTGGTTGTGTCCATAAATTTCCTAACTATGCGTGTTGTGTTGATTACCACAGCCTTCTGCAGTTGTGCATAAGTGTTTTTGTGAAGTCCTAGTGTGCTGAGGCTGTGGTGCAATATGTGAGGCACCAGACCAGTGGAAGACAGAACGATGGGTACAACAAGTACTCGATCCTGCCTCCACTGCTTCTGAAGCTCGTTTGCTAGACCGGTGTATTTACTGATCTTGTCTGCGTGAGTTTTCTGCATATTCTAGCTGACAACTACTGCAATATCAATGAGATAGGTCTGTTTGTTGATCTTGTCAACAAGTGTGATGTCAGGGATTTATGGTTTTGTCTGTGTGAATGGGGGGTCCTGGTACTGCTTATCTGAGGGTGACTCTAATACGCTTTGTGGTTTGTACTTGTAGTACGGGACAGTGTTCTTAATAAGTGAGTGTTTGTGTGCTAACTGTTGATGGACGATCGATGCCATCTGATTGTGTCGGTGGAGATAGTCTGTTTGGGAGAGAAGGGGACAGCCTGATATTATGTGGTCGATCGTCTCATACGTAGAGTGGCATTTCCTGCATCTGTCGTCACGTGTATTTGCATCGTGTAGAATGTGTTTCTTGTAGTTGCGTGTGGGGATGACTTGGTCCTGTATCGCGATCATGAACCCTTCGGTCTTCCCAAACAGCTCACCACTCATCTGTTCGACGCTTCCATGTCGACATGAGGCTGGCTGAGTTCGTGGCGATGCCTGCCATGGAGTTCCTTACGAACCCATGATTCACGTAGCTGTTGAGTGTGGATGTTGGGGGTGGTGAGTGTTGGATAAGTGTTTTCGAAGTCCAGGGGCGTGAGATGTGTGTCAGCCTTGACTATGGCTAAATGGAGTGAGGAGTGTTGGGCTAAAAAGTGTGTGTACTTGTTTTTCGTGTAGGGTGATGAGGTTGAAGTTAAGTTATTATTATTATTATTATATATGATTCTATTCTTGGGTTTCCATAGCTAAGACAATATAGCAAGTCAAAGACTAAAGTATATATTGCTAAGTGTAAAAAGTGTTCAAGGAGGGTTAGGGATATTAGGGATTTGTGGTTGTGTTCATAAAATTTCTAACTATGCTTATTGTGTTGAATACCACAGCCTTCTGTAGATATGCAAGAGTGTTTTCGTGAAGTCCTATTGTGATGAGGTTGTGGCGCAATGTGTGAGGCACCAGACCAGTAGGACGATGGGTACAGCACGTACTAGGTCCTGCCTCCACTGTTTCTGGAGCTCGTGTTCTAGATCGGTGTATTTACTATTATTTATTAATTAATTAATTAATTTATTATTATTATTATTATTAAAGCTACTGTAGTCGTCTCTCAAGATAAAAGGAAAAAACTTAATCTTAATCATATCTTTTGTATTAACCAATTTGTAACCCTTTGTATGTAACAAAACCGAGCTGATCACTGAGTTTGATTTGGCTTTTAATCCCCACTTCCTTTAATTAAATCCCCATCTAAAAATTCTCTATCATATTCAAGTGTTTAAAATATACTATTTTCCTTTTTTTTTTTTGGGGGGGGAAAATTCCTTGAAAATTGCATATTTGTTAAATAAAGTGAATCTATTTAGTAAATTACTTCTTATTTTAACAAATTTTAAGAATTTTTTTTTTCTTTTTTGGGAATGAAAGATCCACTTTAGTGGAAAGGGGGAAAAAAATCTTTTTTCTTCTATTTTTCCATTTTTTGAATTAAAATTTCGTTTTTAAACTTTTTATTTCCTAAAATATGTAAATGTTTGTTCTAAAAAAAAAAAAATAGTGAAAGATATGAACGCAAAGTGAAGAACGAAATGGAATGTGTTTGTCATTCATAAAGATAGCCTCTGGGATAGAAATAGTGAACGAATGCATCTTCTATTGACTGTATCGTATTTCCAGATCATCGATAACATGGCCAATATCCTTTGAAAAGCTTCGGTTTAATTCCGGCGTATTCTTAGTACGAGATAGAAACTGGAGTGGAAATTTACTTCGACACTCGTAAAGACAGAGGAGACACTGTTTCTAGGTGAAACTAGAGTCCTGTGCACTGAATGAGCACCCATGTAAACACAGGAAACCAATGAGTATTTGTGTAAATTACCAATAGCCATTTCGAAATAACAGTAAATCTAAATAGTTACTGTATTTAACATTCCAAAAATGAGAATGTTAATGTGAAATCAACAGTAATTGTAACAGTAGTTGTTCACTTCAATCTGAATAAAAAACACTAATGACAATACAAAACTGATATTTAATCTTTGCTGATATTTCATTTTTAGGATTAGTTTATGTTCGCTTTTAAATTTTTAATCCTCGTTTTGAAATTATTTTAAATGAGATTTTAATATTCCATTTTTTTGTTTTTTTATTTGTTTAATGTAGCTCCTAAAAGTTAAGGAACATAACACCCTGATTAAACATCAACAGAAATTGACTAAAAATTAGCAAATCTACTAATTATTTGATAGGTATAAAACGTAGTGAAATATTAGCTTTTATATATATATAAATCTAATTTGTAAAATGCTATGTTGCCTTTAAAATATCTAAAATTAGCTCCATTAAGGAGATTTTCTTATTTTGTGTTGTTGCTTTGAGTTGTTGATTGGAATGGGGGAGGGGTCAAAATGATTTAATGATGTTCAGTAGAATATTTTATATTAGTAAAATAAAGATTTTCGTATTTCTTAAGTATTTATTTTATAAATTACATTTTTCAATATTACCAATGCCACTTTATTTATCAAGAAAAAAACAATTCGTGACGCACAACGAAAATACATGAATCAGATTTGATTTGCCTGTTATTAGATTGGCAAGGGCCTTTCCTGCTGCCAAGATCCTTTTTTTTTTCTTTTTTCCGAAGCAATTAAAACCTTTACAACGCAAATACTGAAGCTGATGTAGTTTTGCACCTGACCTTGACTTTGTACGTAGCTCTACTTCAAGTGTTACTAGGTGAGTAGTGTCAGACAGTATTTCTGGGCTGCTCTCGTTTTTTTCTTCTTCTTTCTTTCAAGAAGTGATTAAACAAGTGTTCTGTTTCTCAGAACACGCTGTTAGCCAAAGTATTAGCTATGCTTAATCCTATGATTAAGTAATTTCCTCTTTTGTTCGGCTCTGGCTCTTATGAAATAAATCGCCATGAGAATAGTTTTTAATGGTTTCTTGAAGGCGTTGGCGGTCGACATGAAAGGCAGCATTAACTGATTTTTTTTTTTATTTAAATGCCTTTTTTTCTTTCGGGATCCAATTGTTCGTTTACATCTTTTTCAACGAGAATAATTAAATTGAGAATACAAATCAATATCAGATATTTCGATCCAGCTTTCTATCGTATCTGTTTCTGAAATTGAAAGAAGTTTATGAATTACATTTTATGATCTTTTGCCGATCTCTGGACCCATTATTTTTTGAGGAAAATCGTACAATTCGCAAAGAGAAGGAGAAGAAAATCCAGTTCAGTTCAATATTAAAAAAAAAATGGAAATTTAGTTACAAATCTAACAACCTTTCCATGTGTCTTACTTATTTCTGGTATTTTTTATTTCATAATCTTGCACCATCTTTTTTTTTTATTATTTTTATTAAAAACTACTTCAATAATAATAATAATAATAATAATAATAATATCGTCGATCGTTCATCAACAGCTAGCACACAAACACTCACTTAGACGAACAGGATCCCGTACTAAAAGTACACACACTAATACACATGAAGCGTATTAGAGTCATCCTCATTTAAGCTGTACTGGGACCGCCCCATTCACACAGATAAAACTATACATCCCAACAGACCTGACATCACACTTTTTGATAAGGTCAACAAACAGACCTACCTCATTGATATTGCAATACCTATCATCAAAAACACGCAGAAAAATCACGCATATAAGATCAGTAAATACACCGATCTAGCACATGAGCTCCAGAAGCAGTGGAGGCAGGACCGAGTACGTGTTGTATCCATCGTCCTGTCCGCCACTGGTCTGGTGCCTCACACATTGCATCAGCCTCAGCATACTAGGACTTCACAAAAACACTTATGCACAACGCCAGAAGACCATCACGACTCAACACAACACGCATAGTTAGAAAATTTATGGACACAACCACACATCCCTAACCATTCTTGCATTCTTTTTTACACTTGGCAATATATGCTTTGGTCCTTGACCCACCATGTTGTCTTTGCTGGGGAAACCCAAGATTTGAAAGTTTTACATAATAATAATAATAATAGTTAAAAGAATAAAAGTAGACTGAGTATCGTATCAACTGCAACCCTGTATCAAAGTTTTACTTATTATTATTTTATTTTTTTAAATTTAAATGAAGTTCATTTGATTTCTTTCTTAAATGAACTACTGAGAGATAATATCTACAAAACAATACATATTAAGATGAAGAAATAAGTTAAAGGTTCCGGTACGACAGAGCCATTGGCGCCATATTGGTAAACTAGAATAATAACTGCTTAAAAATCTCTAGTAAAGAAAACTGAAGCTAAAAATTCCGTAATGGCGTCTCATGAGATGAAATTGTTTTGATTCGATGATGGAAATTGATGATGAAAGAAAGAATATTGATGATTGTGTTTCGCGAGTAAGAAAAGATTTTTAAGCGCTGATCTGTTGCAATGTTTTCTTTTCCTTTGCAAAAATAATTGAAATATTCTGATCAATAGTACATCGTTCCTCTGGATAAAAACAAAAGTAATGTAAGTTGATTTCAATGGAACTTCGGGATTCTATATTGAAACACTTATATACCTTGTATAAGTAAAAATTACTATTTATTTTTATTGGATTTACGCTAAATCGCCATGAGTGAAATGTAAACATCATTTCACTTACGGTGAAATATAAAATTTAATGTAAATATAAAATTTGGAAATTTAAAATTAGTTATTTATCCAGCAAACTATTCCAGTCTATGTTTACAGTCCATTATAAACATAACATGGACAATTAGCTGGTGAATAAATTTTATATTTATTCACCCAAAAACAATTAAAAACCTTATTTACAATTAAAAAAATCTTATGAAAGTAAGAGAAAATAAGAGATTTTATTTAACAAGACAACGCTAAAATCTGAAATTTCATGCTTTAGTTGGTTTTCTTGAAAAATCTTACACTATATAGTTGTTATACTAATTCCTAAGATCCTTTAGCTCCATTCTTTCATCGACTACCTAAGACTATTCTCTTCTTTTCATTTATATTTATCAAACTAAATGTATTTCACTTATTGAAAGCACAGTTGCATTATTGTATGAAAAAATTATAAGAATAATAATAAATAAGTAAGAATAAGTAATTAAGAAGTAGCTACGTTCTGATAAATAAAAGAAAAGAATATTAAAAATTAAATAAATAAATATCGGATATAATGTTAATGGTAAATTATAAATGAAATATGTTTCTAACTCTTTAACTTAAAGGTATTTTTTGAAAACTTGTTATTTATTATGTTAAGTTTAAAGGTGAGTTTATCTCTGCCTTTTAAAAATGTATTCACGAATATCAGCATCGCGTTTAATTGTAATGTAAGAAACGACGTGTGTATTTTATTTTCTATTCCAAAATCAGATGCTACTGTTCTAAATAAACGCAGTTAAATGCTATAATTATTTATCCATAATTCGTGGATGTGTATTATTAAGTAAAATTTCACTTTCACCTCAGTCTAATTCGGTTCCGGAAATGGTAACCGACGAAGAATGTTGTTCGGTTTATATCAATGATGAAACAGGAAAAGATTCCCTTAGATTGGAGGGGGAAGGCCTTAGCGGAAATTCTGGACGCCTCCGGAAAAGGAGCTGGGAATTAAAGGCAGCCCGAGGGGTCGAAGGGTTAAGTTACTGATGATGGGTTTACATAGAAGGAGGGAAAGGGTTATATCGCTGACCTACTTTCATGATGAATGGGTTATCCCTGCTGTTCTGCGTAACTCGGCTCTCCCTTGGGCCCCGAGGACTTCCTGACGCGAACGCGGAAGCCCCCTCCACCGGACAAAACAATGTCTGCGATGCCATCACTTAACGGTCGCAGACAATTCCGTAATGAAGCTAATGGTCAGAGTGGGAGAAGTGTAGCCGGCGGCCGGGGGAGAGAGAGGATCCCTTCATCAGCATTCCCCTCTGACCTCGTAGTCTAGACAGGAACTGGTGGAAGTTCCAGACGGAGCGCGTGCGGGAGAGACGGCCCCTTATGAAACGCTCTTCAACGCCCTCTTCTCTACCTTCCTACTCCCTCTCCTCAAAAACCTTGATCTAAAACCTTCCTTTTCTATTTGGCGGCAAAATTAGCCTACGCATTGTTTCTCGTTTTGGCAAAATTCCCTTAACTTTCAATTTCCACTTTACTTACCATATTTTTCAATAATGGTTGAACAATGCGCGAATGATCCAATTTTAAACCAATTTTAATATTTATATTGAATGACTGTAACTTGATAGCATTTCTAAATCTAGATGATTTTTCAAAAACCCCTTTCTTTTCTCAATGAATTGAAAAGTTCCGTTGCTAAAATTTCTCTAATAATAACGAAAATATAATAATTATTAGGAAATTCTTAACTTTTTCCTTTTTTTGTAACATTTTAGATTTAGTATAAAAATTTTAAAATTTTAAAATGTGAGACCGACTTTATCTCGATTGGTCTGATTAATAACTTAATTCCAATTACCCTTTCTTATTCTTTTAAAAAATTTCAATGAAATACTGAATTTTACCATTGTATATTACATACAAATCAGTTTACTATTCAATTTTTTAACATAAATGTACGTTTGATGAAAATCTATCTTATCTGTATTATGTTATTTATATTGAAATATATCTTCGATTCTCTATCTTTCATTTTCAAATAAGAACGATTATTAGGCCTTCCAATGAAGGATTCTAGAGAATGTTGACCATGGATTGAAATAAATCACTGGGAAATGCCTTCAGGCGTTAATTGGAACCAAATGGTGATCATAGAAAGAATAAAAAGTGTCAGTTAAAAGTATAACAATAACGACGTCTATTTTCGAATTAAATTAAAATGCAAGAAAACTTAACAAAGGAATGCCATTTTTAGTATTTTACTTTGAGTTTATATCCGAAAGTAAAGATTTCAGTAACAAGCATTTGCGCCATCTATTAGGCAAAACTGAAATTATTGCTTTTAAGGTAATAATCTCTATCCAGCTCAGTAATTCAACTTTCAGTGAATGCCGTTCTTAACCATCGTCCGTTACATAGTTGTTTATGAATTATTTGCAGATATTTACTGGTTTTTTTCTTTCCCCTTTTTCTTCATCGTTGCTGGTGATATATTTCACTTGAGCGGGACTGCTTTAATAGCCAATGGGAAAGATGTATGCCGAAGGGTGTGTATCTGTTTGGAAATGATAATGGAGTATTAAGTTTCGTTTCCTCTGGAGACGACGTCCTTGGTCTGACTGTAAACAATGTCAACCAAAAAGGTGGGGAATTTCAATTTTACTCCTATGTTTACATACGTAAATTGGGGCCGCAGGTGTCTTCCGAGACACGAATATGATGCAGAATGTGAAGTAATTGTTTGGTTTTTTTTTAATCGCCCAATGTTGAGATGCCATCCTTTTCCAACTCAGACGCCCCACCTTAAAATTCAAGACTCGTTTCTCAGAAGTTCTGCAACAGTCATTAAGAATAAAGCGAGACGTCGGCTTCTTGACTCACTCGCAATTTCCAAACAAGCCTTTTTCTCTTAAACAACGCGGAAATGAAATCTCTTCTTCCGAAAGAGAGAGAAAAGGCTCCTTTTTCCCTCCTGTAGAAGAGAAAACAAAAGTAACAAGAAGCTTAAACATTTCATCAGGTTTTCATTCACGAATTTTCCTTCATTTTCGATATAGAAAGATAATGAAAATAATCTCTATTTGCGATCCATTGGTGGTACGAAAAACAGAGGTAATTAACAAGAAACAGATGGGAATTCCCAAGGATTTCCTTAGGAATTCTGGAAATTTAGGTTTTTCAATTGGAAGACTGGAGGAAAGTGGTATGAATGGAAATGATTACCAGTGTCTGAAGTCTTTATAAAGACTAGTGCTTATTTGTTCGTTTGTTTTAAGGAAGTAGAATGTTGGTCTTAATTGTTTCTGGATCTACAAATCATTTGGTGACCTAGAATCACTGGATTTCTTTTTTTCTTTTCATTCCAACCTTGTTATTAACTTGTGATTCTCATGGACACCAAATTCATTCATAACTTACTCTCTCCTTCTCGTATCATTTCATTGAGATTTTCTCTTTTCTTTTTTAAAGAATTTCTTTCTTCTCCAAGTACCGTAAAAATGCGACTTGTCTCCAATGGTGACTGATTTTCATGAATAATGTAGGATTTAGGACACAAAAGCAACAGAGCACCCGCGCGGGTAGTCGCAGAATGAGTGGACAAAAATGAATTTGGTGAGTTCTCCCAAGGGGATGAAGTGAGGGTCGTAGGAGTGAGACGTTTCACTCGCCCCCCTCTATCTGTGGAGGATCCAGACTGGTACTACCATCCCTCCAGTTATCGGGAGCATTTTCCTCTTTCTTTAGCTTCTTTTTTTTTTGCTCCAAACCAAAAAAAAATTAGAAATTGCAAAATGTTGGAGAATCGTCTCACACTTGCACTTCGTACTTCATTCTAACAATAACGAATAATTTTTTTCTTTTTCTTTTTCAAAAACAAATAATAGATAATATAATATAAAAGGAAAATGAGTTTATTTTATATTTTTCAGTGAATATATAATTATTTAATAGTAATTGAATTAATAATTTCTTTTATTTTTTAGTTATTTACAAACTTCAAAATAAATTACATTTAATATTTCAATTTCACACAAATTGTGTGGGTTTTTAAGATGATAATAATAAATAATTAAAAAAAAAAACATTTAAGAATCTCCGCGTTCATTAACTTATAATTAAGTAGATCTAATCAACCATAAAATTCAAAACATGAATGAACGTCAGGTTTTAAAATAGGCTACTATAAGAATTATACTTTATATTTTTTCAACACTCTTTTAGCTTCAAACTTCGATGGTTGAGTTTGTTTATTTCTTTATTTTTAATTTCTTTTATTTTATGATATACTATTTAAGTATAAAACTTAGCTAATTCCATATTTAGAAAAAGATATAGTAAAAAATAAATTAAAAATATGTAAATATTGAAAATAGTACAAACGTTTCAATACGTAGTCAGAGAAGAAAGCATTAATCTAATTTATATAAAATTTTACTTCTCTAAATTATATTCTATAGTAACCTTTCCTATTCTAAACTAATTTCAATAATTTAAATCAATATTTTTATCGTTTTGAAGAGATAATATTTCTCAGTACATCATTGTTATAAGTGATTGTACTCTGTTGGAAATCCCGTTTGTTGTCCTTGAGACATTTACAATTTTTTATCTATTTTAACTCCACTAGTTTGATAAAAAAAAAAAACAACTAATAACAATTTGATTTTCAAAGAAATTTGTATTAATTTAATGAATGACGAGAAATGATAATTTACAGAATAAAAAATATTTACTAACTTAAGTAAATAAGTTTTTTTCAATAACTTACTTACTCTTCAAGCTTAATAAATCAGCCCTATTGAGTTTTGAATTAGGTCGATTTTATTTGTTTTATTTTTATTTATTTATTTATTTGTTTATTTATTTTTAAAATTTCTTTCTATCCTTAAACTGTTAATGAGTGTTAGGATATTATTCATTGTGTTTGGAATAAAGTCCGATCCTGTATGGGTTTCCTTTTTTTCCGTTGATTTCCCAGGGCAAGGGGCTCTCATGCGAATAATTGGTGAACCAACCACTTGGGCGCGTAGCAATTCCCGGAGGAAAGTTGTAGATGGCTTTTCGGGCAAAGCAGCATTTCTGACCTTGACCCATATTTCCTGTAACCTTCCTGGATTCCGGTGCAAAGAGACGGGCGTCGAGAGTATTTCTAAACAGCCGACGACGGTGAGTTACGAATGTCGGCCAATTTCTTTGACATTGAAAGATCCAACTGACGCACAAATGACAGGGGAAGCCCGTTCAGGAACAAAAAAAAAAAAAAAAGTATACTCTTCTAGCAGACAATCAGGATTCTGTGTCAAAGAGAAGAAACGTGGTTTTAATACTGTATCTACCCTTTCTCTTGATTTCGTTCAATTTTTACCCTTTGAGGACGTGAGTTATTTCGAATGCTCATTTGCATAATAAAGTGACTGAATTATCTCCATTATTAGAGTAAAATGTTATTTTTTTTTTCCAGTTATGTTTAAATGTAGAATCATTTAGATATCTAAAAAACTCTCTTTCCTTAATAATATTCATTGTTAAACATTTTCATATCCGATTTATAAATTCTTATAAATTACAAATTTAATTTCTTGTTTCTCTAGTTCTTTTCGGAAGAAAGTATCAATAATTTTAATGTTATTTATTTATTTATTTTTATCCGTTTACGTCCGCCTTTTCTACTTTTATTTTTTTATTTATTCGAATATTTTATTTCACAGTATGTAGTTTTTAAAAATTATAAATTATAAAATTATTTTTTGTTTTTCAAGTGAATGTATAGTTTTGGCAACAATTAATCTTACGATTTAATTGATATTTTATCATAATGTACAATTTAATGTTTCATTTGTCAGTATTATTTTATTCTGTCTTCTTGTCTGTTACCATCGTATTTGTTGAGAGTAGAACAAATTGATATCCATAAAATTTGACACGACCCCCAATTTTTCTTCTATATATCTTTAGAATTTAAATTAGATACAAAACTGAGCAGTAATTGGTATTTTATTTTAGAATTATTACTGAGAAGTTACTGTTATCCAAATACAAAATTCGAAATGCGATGTAAACACGCGAAAGTGTAAATAAACGCCTAGTAAACAGCGGTCTTATTTCCTGACCGTCACTGTATTTATTTATTTAAACTCAGCATATGCTTACACTAACCAAGAAATAACTCAGTTTCAAAATCTCACCAAACATTATTATTAAATGAGTTTTGCTTCCTATTAGTTCTATCTATAGCCATCCATGATTGTTCTGTTGTCTATTTCGGGCCTCGTGTACATTAGCAGTTGCTGAATGCTTTGCCGCTATCCATTGACGAGAGAGTTAAAAATAGATGGCGCTTCTAATAGCGCACTCCTAAACAGAACTCCAAGTTCCAAAAATAATAACTATCCTTCCCGAAAATAATTTTTATATTGCATAATCTTGAGGACACAGTAAACGATGCAGCATTGACAAAAGAAAAAAAAAATACCTCTTTCTGTCCAAGTAAAGGCAAGACAAATTCTATTTTTAGTGAAAAAAATAAAGTAATAAAAAAAAAATTACTAAATAATTTTTCAATCGAAATGATGTCGCATTTGTTTATTATTTGATTTAAGATTGTACAAAAATTAAAATGTATGTCATATATTAATTCTTATTGATTTTGTTATATAAAACTGAATATTTAATTGGTTTAAGTCTTTCTTGAAATTTAATGTGCTTATATGAACTATTGTACACAAGAAACTTTTTTTAAAAAATATCTTTTACATATAAAATACACTGAAATAACATTTCAAACATTTCATTAAATCAAGAATTAAAAGTCTATCATTTGAGGCCACTTGGTTTGAATCAATGACATAAAAGTCAGCATGTTGATTGTTTCGTAAACATAAGGGCCTCAAACATCTTCGAAATTTAATCAATGCAATTTAATATTTAGCAAAACTTATTATTTTCTAGCTAAAATATTTTGGAATTTTGTTGATGTGGGAAGGGGGGGTTATAATTTTAAATGTTGATTATTGGCCCAGGATTTCTTAAAGACATGCTTATAGGGCCTTCTTGGCCGCGCGGTTGGCGTTGTCGTATGACATCGGCCTCTCACCTATGAGTACCGGGGTTCGGTTCTCATGTGGGTTTCGTGATGGTGGACGATCCGCGCTGGGCAGGTTTTCTTGGGGTTCTCCCGTTTCCCCTGCACTTCTCCCATCATACTTTCTCAGTCTTTCTCTCCATCTGTCCTTATTTCCGTGGGATAGTACAATAGACCTCCGGTCACAGTGCTTGACTTCTCTGCCACCCACCTTCACTACATAACATAAGGGCCTTCTTAAAGATGTTATAAACACAATTGTGATCATGATTATAGAGATCTAGAAAACATTATATTTGTATTTATCTCGATCATTTCTAAAGGTATAATCATCTAAATCATCTAAATATGTAATTGTATTAATTCATGGCTGTCCCATGAATTTCGAACTTAGTTAACCGAAATATTGAAATCTCAACATTTCCAGAGCAAATCTCAAGTTAATGTTATGAGAGCTTGCGTTCACTCAGTTGCTTTGCTGTGAGATAGTTTAATTTTGTAGTGCTGAATGATGTCATGTATCCTGCCGCCTCGCTTTATATATACTAAGAATTTTAAACATACTACGATTTCCTGTTCTGTATATGGTAGGAAATCAATTAAGACTTAAAGCAACACAGAAAAAGATTATAGCAATTTATATTGAAGAATAAAGATTTGGTACAAATCAAAACATCAAATGAATAAAATGAAACTGAAGGTAAAGATGTAAAAATGTACTTTATTAGAAAATACTTCAATTTGAGGGGGGGGGGGATCTCTATTTGTTTTTGTTTATTAATTTTAACCAATCATTTCAACAATTATTACAGTTTAACGATGGTTGAGGAACTAGATATCAGCTATCAGTTCCTATATTGAAATCTAAGAAACTATGGATGTTTTTGTCTCTCGTCCAAAGGCAAAGAGTCTTTTTTTTTGCAATTTAGTTCCATTTTTATTCAGTATTCTTTATAATCTTCAAGACCACTGAAAAAGTATGATGACCTCCTAGGTTGAGTAACAGTGGGTCTTGTATCTATTTTCTTTCAATGACAATGACCTAATTTTCAGTCAGCCATCGAAGTTTCTAATATTCAAAATAAATAATGTCGTTTATAAGTTTTTAAATGTAGAATAGTCATTAGAATTCATGTCAGACAACTTTGTAGGGAGTTAATTAAAATAGTTTAAAATCGATTAATTACAATTAAAAATCTTAAAGCAAGGTTTACTTACTTAAAAATTGTTAATTTTTTGACAAAATTACTTTTCAATTAACATTTTGATTTATATTTTTAAACATTTATTGTTCTCAAAGCTTACTACTTGGGATTTTTTTTCCGTCGCAGTTTCTAATTACGAAATAGAACTCTCTTTCTTTGCTGGGTAGTTGTGCCTTTTTATTTTCTTTCCTTGAACTTTGCCAATCCTTGTGGGTTCTCTGTAAGACGACCCTCTAGAAATAAACGTCATGTTTTCTATCCCTTTGAACCAGCTCAGATTTATAGCCCTCCACTTCCTTATTTCTAACTTCTGAACCCTTAAACATAAGGAGAGAATTACTTTTCCCCTTTCTTTTATCTATTTATTTATTTCTTTTATTCGTATTATCACTTAACAGTAAAAGATTCTATTTTTACTTTTTTGTTTAAATGCATTCAGTTCTTTTGTCATTTTCTTGCGTAAAACCAGCCTGTTCTGAACTCGCTAAATGAGCTTACGAACAAGGTCTTTTCTTTGAACTACTGACTTAAGACTTAAGTTCGCAGGTTCCAAAAGTGGAACCAAAAGAACACTTATTGTCAGAAACGAAAGTTTGTTTGTGAATGTGATTTGTCACTTTTGATTTAAAATATGAAGTTCAGTAAAATCATTAGCTTCTTTAACTTCTCAAAATTATTTCAAAATTCAGAGTTTTAGACCCAAATATTTGAAATTAACAGAATGACCAAAATAACAAGAATATAAAGCATAATGCAATAAAAATTTCGATATAAATGAATGGGAAGACAATACGGTAAATAAGTTTCTGTTTATCTTTTATCTCAACTTATGTCGTCATTTTCCAATGCTAATAAATAAACAAGACAAATTTTATATCATAATTATAGTCTGCTCTTTTTGTAGAGTAATTGTCTATGTTTATTTTCTCTTATTGTTTGCGCTTGTTTAATGACATTGAATCTTTATTTTTTTTTTAATTTAAATTCTTTAACTACATCGATTTCTGCTCTTATTATTTATAATGTTATCATTATTTTTCTTAAAACATCTGCTTCACACGTTTTCTGAATATGATTTTTCGTTTTACAAATTTTGCCCAGAACTCAGTTTTGTAATTTACATCAACACTAGCAACAGACGGGGGCAAACGAAATCTTTTAGTTAATTTTTAGTTCTCTGAATGAGATTTTCTTTTACATTATCAATGAAGCATGTTATCAGAATCAATGACTTTTCGCGTGATAGATAGTTCACCATTGAAAAGCTTTTGGGAACGAATGTGCGTCTATTGCCGGCCTTGAGATGTTCAGGTAGAAAGACCACAGTGAAGACTCGCCGATGCCAACACATGTAAACGATTGTTCCACACAAGAGAAATATATTTAGAAGATGGCAGTAGTGAAACAAACATTCATCCTACTTTTTTTTTTCTTCATCTCTTTCTTCCCTTAATCTTAATTACGACGAAATCGTCTTGAGACGGGAGAAGTATTCGGAGCATGTCCGCTCTGAATAAGGCATCAGATCAAAATAGCACCCCCTCTCAGCAACTCATTCTTGATGCCAGAGAAGGTGTCCTTCAGGTGTAATTACAGGTAGCATCTATCCTTTAAAAGATGAATAGCAATGATTAAACAGTAGATCAGTGTAGATTATACTATAAAAGTAACTTCACTCAGACATCCAATATAAAATATTTGGATTTAGCTCAATTATTATTTTTTTATTTCATTCCAATAAAGGGAATATACATTATATATTATACAAATAAACTTGCAACAAATTCCTAAACCAGCTTATAATTCTGCTACAAATTTATTACGACTTTGGCAATAGCATCTTTTAGAGTGATTGTGCCTTACTAGATTTATTTCAGAGATAAATTAATGCTTTTGGATAAACATTCGAGCTTTTTCTTTAATTTTTAATTCATTAATTTCATCTGTGGACCAGCACAATTGTATCTTGACGAGTTATTGGTTTGACGTCCATAGTGAGTCTTTTTCCTTATTTTCTTAATTGTTTGGATTGTATCTTCTGCGATTAAAATAACTTTTCTGGTAAACACTTTTGTTTATTATACGAAGAATTGTTTTTGACGAAAGAAGCCTTAAAAGACTTTTTTCGGTTGATAAGCTCTAAGAAATACGCTTAGGTTGTGCAACGCACTCATCATACCTTTCTCACTTTAAGATGAAGTCCAGTCGCGAAGGACATCTAGAATGTTGCAACAGAAATACATGTGTGCAAAAACCGACTATGAATCACTATCCACAATCCATCGTGTAAACATAAAATAACATATTGCGAGCCTTCATAAGCATCCAAACAGCAGGAAATTAAGATTTGCAGATCAATAGCAGCAAAATTTACAATGCTGTTTTGTAATATTTATCATCAAATATCATAACTATTTAATTTAATTAACGTTAACTTTTTTATTACTTTATATTTAATTTTGAGAAATGTCTTGTAATGTAGTATTGTCTATGAAACAAGTGATACTTATCCTTTTCCTAGATTTTATTTTATTATATTGGAGTATTTGCATTTGTACCTATTAGAAATATTTTATTTTTAATTTTGTACTCAAATAAGAACTTAATATCTAGAATCTTTTGAATTATTATAATGTAAGCAGTGCTTCTGATTACATTTATCTAAGAAACAGTTAAACATAAATGGCATACAACCATCAGGGAAAATAAACTTTTCTTGTATATTCAACCTCGATACAGAAACGTTTGAAGAAGAAAAGTAGAACGTGTTTTTATGGAAACAATATTAGGCCAACAATATAATATACGGCGTGTTGGCTGTCAAGAATTACTAATTGAAAAAATACCTTAAAACCTACAGAATTCATCATACATTTATGTTTCAGCAAAGTGTATCAATTCTTACAAGACTGCTTACGTTCCATGCTGTTTGAGAGAGTCCAGAATACCTTCTGCTGTGTAATTGCAGAAACTGCCATACTCCCCTCTTGGAAGCAGTCAAGTTCTCATCAGTGATCCTTACATTGCAACATTCTGTCAAAAAGTTGCTTAGCATTTAAACTTTACTAGAACCAATAGGCAATTATAAAAATAAAAAAAATAAATAGAATTATATAAACATCGAAAGAAAACATTTCCCAAGCATAAATAATAATAATTTCAATCCATTGAGTTGGAAACTGGTGTATATGTTGCAACTGCTTCTTTCACAGCAAATAAACTTAAAATTTCTTACGGGTTATTGTCTGTAAAGAACTGCTTTTCTTGATGGACGCCATCTTGTCTGTGTATTTTCAACTATGGATCAAATGCCAAGCGTTTAAATATCACAATCTGATACAATCTTAATTCCATCGAAGTTTCTTCTGACGTTCTTTTCTTTTTTTCTTGTCTTAATTTTCTTTAGTCGTATCCTCTTTTTTTTCTGTCCTTCAAATTGCAGGTTTCTTTTCCTGGAGACAGTTTCCTAGTAGAAGGATATTCTGTTACTTCTATTAGTTATTTTTATCTAATGGGTCTATTTTCTCTGTGATGCCTTTTCCAATTTTTGCTAAATGCCCTCCTTCATTTCGAACTGTAATATTCATTCAAAAGTTCAAATAAAAGCAACTGCGTCACTGATGTTAAGAAAGGAGATTCAACTAAAAACCTGACTGTTGATGACCTATGTTTGACTTTATTTAATACAATTTATAAAACTATAGTACATAACATACGATTGATTTAATCTTTAAGAAACAAAAATTAAACTAACATAATTTGCTTTGCATTCTAATCTTATCATACCATCATAAAAATATAGAATATTTTAGTGTACATCTTCCTCGAAGAGATTCGAACAGTCATTGAGTTAATTTTGTCAAGACATTTTGAATTTACACTGAACCTGATGCTGATAGGAATATAAAAAAAGGTGATAAGTTTTAAAAATCTAATATCATTGTTAACCTTGAATCCAGATTGAACCGAAACAAATGAAAGTCTTTGAAGCAATCCGGAAGATCACTCCACTAATTGTGGTTTGTCTCCTACTGTAAGAGTACAAGTGATTGCGATAAAAAGCATGTTCGTTTCATTACTTACTGATTATAAAGGAAGGCCTATTCCTAATAGATTAATAAAATCCGATTTTCTTTGCCTCTGTTGATTAGTGATAGAATCTACACAATATCAAAGGATTCAGTAGAAATCAAGTCTATAGTAGTATTTGTTAGAGAAATTTATTATTATGATAATACGATTTCAGAATAATAATTACTTTTCTTTTCTAACATTTGTTAGATGTTTGACAAAAATTTTAATTAAAATTCAACAAATTCTTAGAAGCAAAAATAAGAGGAACAAGATTTTGGAATAATCTTTTTTTTTTTTCTTATATTATGAGCCGCTGGAATTTGCTTTTAAAAATGAATTTATTTATTAATAGAGTTCGTTTTCAAACTGAAATTGAATGCTTACTGTTCGGGCCTAGGGTGCTTGTTGGCCGCTGCTATGGAGAGGGCGCTGCTTTGCAGACACTCATACTTCACCTGTCCAACAGACAAATGCAGGGGTGAAGCGAAAGAAGACACTGAACAAAACAGGATGCTGATTCACATTTGGAAATTACATACACGTATTACATACACTGAAAATAATCTGTTTTACGGGAAGTGATCGTTTCTGTTACCTACAAGATATCTTCCTGAAATATGAATTTTAGGGAAAATTAAATATGAGCCCATTGAATACAATTTTAATTTAAAGTTATTAATATAATAAAAGGTAGCATTTCAGAAGTTTATAAAACAAATAAAAAATTACGTATTTTAATGAATTTGTATTAAATATTCCCAATTTTCTACTATTCTGAATAATAAGTTAAATATTAGCATGTAATAGTTTTTTTTTTCTGGGTTTTTATTATAGGAAATGTGTAATTGAAACAAATTATTAATTTCCCAACTGAAATTATTTGTCATTAATTATAAAGTTAAATTTGAAATATGAATCTTAAAAAGTCATTATTGTAAGTTTGGTTCGTAAAGATAATTTTTATCTTCATTACCTGCAATAACTCGATTGCATTAATTTAATAAAGAAGATATTTTTAATATTAAGGTATTTTTCTTTAGCAATTTAATCGAAATATTTCTTTTTGCTTTATTATATAAAAAATTAATTATAAGGGAATTGCTTAAATGTACGGGGTGGGGAAATCATATCGTGACTAACTTAGATATATCGGAAAATAAGAAATATATATATATATCTAAAATATAAATATATATACCTAAGATATATATATATATATATATTTGGTTCAGCTGCTTTTGGTTCAGCTGCTTACGAATTGATTAATTTTTTTTAAATGACAGATTTAAGCTTCTTTCTTTTTTAATTGCTACTTCTGTTCTTAATGTAAAAGTTATTATTATTTTTTTCTTAATGCTGAATATATAACTGATTTTGACTATAATTTAGTCTGCTAGATTAGTACAGCTGGCATTTTATAGTATATTAGACATTGAAAATGAAAATTTAAAGAAAAACAAAGTTCAGTAGATTCGTACCTCTTCCCTAAACAATTTGGAACATCTGCTCTAGACTAACTATAAGGGACATGCTTGAACATTAAAACAGATGTATAGTTCTAATTCAATGCCATTACAATTCTTTTTTCTTTTTTTAATTTCCAGAAAATTCTAGTAAATTAAGGTTGTAAAAAAAAAAAAAATATTGAGATCTCAATCTTAGTAAAGTGTATGAACAGATAATGTAATGGAAATCATAGAAAAAGTAGTAAAAAAAGTCAACAATATCTTAAATGTAAATGTTGGGGTTGATTGCTTTTAAGAGAACATTTAAGCAAATTGACTGTTATTTGACTGAAGAATCAGCAGTTAAATCTATAGTATCGTAGCTTTGTCTTATTCCCTGCAGAGGATATCCATCGTTGGAAATACGAAATGAATAAATTGACGATTATCTGCACTAGGCCTAATCTCAAAAATTCTCTGCAATCTAATTTTATTTTTGTACTAAACTACTTTACTGAAATGAATTTTAGGTTCTTGGTATAGTATTATTATTGTTTTTATTAATAGTAATTAATATAGCAATCACAGTATACTATAAGTTTTATTAGTAACTTATATAAAGAAATGTTTCAGATTCAGGGATTAATGGTTAAATAATTGTAAGAATAAAACTCTAAAAAATATTTATTAAATATAGGGAGGTTATTAATAAGACAAACAAAGTTGTCTGTAATTTAACGTTACAAAACTACTAACAAAAAATTATGGTAAAGAATTAAAAAAAAATAAAAAATAAAGATTAAAATATTCCCGAAGACGTATTATTTACGTCCCAAAATAATTAATAAGAATTGTGATACAAACATTTTATATCAAATGTATCCATTTACAAAAAAAAAAAAAAAAAATCAATGCAAATAAGTTGTAATAAAAGAATTGAAGTTGTAATAAAAGAATATCGTTTCAAAAATAGTTTATACATTTGTTGGTATATTATTTACTGAAATTTATTTTTAAAAAAATAATTGAAAACTTTAAATATGTAAAAAAAAAAATGATAATAAAATTTGTTGATTCGGGTCGAAGTTGAAATAAATTAACAAAGATTAAAAATAGTTCTAATTTTTAATTAACGATTTATTACAACTTTTAAGGTTTAATAAATCCTTTATCTTATATCCTTTCCTCTAATAATATTTTTTTTGTTATTTTACATAATTATAATTTCTATAATTAAAATAGCTTTAAAATTTAATATTCAACTCTGTAAATTAATGATGAATTGTAAAGTTCCCATTAATAGCTGTAGAGAGAAGATAAAGAAATAATAGGAATAGAAATTATTATTTCAAAACAACAGTTTAGGGAAAGATTATCGTTAGGTCATACATCCGCTTCAAAACTTAGTGCTATTGTTTCCATGCAGAGATATGTAATCTAAATCCAATAAATATAGCCATATTCCTGCTACTGCTGCCATATTCTCCTTAATGTCGTACATTACCATAGTAGACTCTTGGGTAATGATAATCGTTCGTTGACTATTTAAAATTAAGATGAGAATGGTCGTAAAAAGCAGTCGCTCCCATTTATTTTACCTTGAGTCTCATCGATATCATCTGGGTCTTAAGTACATTTTTTTTTTTCCCGTTGAATATGTATGGAGGATCAAGACCGATTGTTAACCATTCCATTTGTTTTTAATGGTTCGAAGAACCACCTGTTTCATGAATTTTACCGGAAACTAAAAGGTGGATGAACAACTTACACTTGAAAATGATAAGTAAGGTCAGTTACTGTAAGATGTCATTGGACGAAGTAAAGGATCTTCATACTAATAACAAAATAGTTCACTATATGAGTAACTGACGTTTTATAATAGGTCGTTAAATACATCTCATCCATTCTCTTAGGAATATTTCAGTAATATTCTAGTGAATTGCTGTTTAAACATTTGAGACATGATTTTGAATCTTTGAATAATGTCTATTCCCTGATCTTCTAAACATTTGTCCTAAACATCTTTGCAAATATAGTAACAAATGTATGTTTTTAAAATATTTCATTCTTACTGTTGTATTCTGAGGCACTCAAATATTTTCATTCCGAAAAAGCGAAAGGATTCGGTTCAGAATTTGCATGAGATATTTGGAGCAGTCTATGTAAAGTTTTCACAGCCAACAAACGATATCTGCTGGAGACAAAGCGAGGAATTAAGCAGCTAACTAAATTTTTTTTCATAATAAATTTAAGAACCAATATCAGCAGTCGACTTTGATGATGAACAATAGTAGATATGGAAGTGGATGAATTTAAGCTGCAGATTGTTGGATTAAATGAATACTTCTAATATGCGAAGACCCACCAAAGATAATTAAAAATTTTGGTCGAAAGACGTTAAGAAGGCATTCATAGTAATCATAGAGGCTTAGGACATCAAGTAGACGTCAGCAAAGCATTGAGAAGCAAGTTACAATTTTCTTCTTCGTAACTTAATTGTCATTTAACGCATTGCAACTGGTAACTATCATTGCTAGATAGTTGATACAGAATGTGTGACCATCCTTAATAATATTAGTTATTTTCTGCAGCAAGTTTGGATTCTGCCTGGGTTAGAAAAATTCACGTCTGGAAATAACACAGCTAAGCTTAGTCCAACTGTAAAAGTTGTATTTCTGATATACCGTTGAGTGTTCTTACGTTGAGGACCGTTAATTTCATTAATAGATCAACTTTTATCTGTGTAACAACTAACTTTAAGTGGAGGGTCCTTAATTGGCATATGTCGAAATTAAAATAATAGTCCTCTATACAGTGTAATATTTTCAAGATTCGTGTAGAAACAAGGAGATTCCTTGATTTGTGTCCTTCAACTGATGCAAATAAATTTATTTTCAATAGTATTGTGCACCGACAGAATCTTAGATTCCCTTCCTAAATTATATAAATTTATGTAGTTGTATATTTTGTGGAACTTAAAGACTGCTTAGTTTTTCTGGATAATGCTACTTCATTATCTCTAAATAATATTGCAGTTGTAAATCAATAATTTCGCTAAAAAAAAAAAAAAAAAAAAAACGATATATGTGGGGGGGGGGGAAGAGGAATAAATTCGCGAAAATACAGATCAATCTAAATACGTTACTACAAAATAAAATGATTACTCAAAATTTATCTTTAGTTTTAGTTATTTTTTTTTCTTTATCAAAGAATTTATAGTATTCACAGATAAAAATTAAAGTCAATAACCCATCAAAAACATTTTACAATCCCAACTTTCTTAGGATTCAAAAGCATTTTTATGTTAAAGACAAAAGAAATAACAATAAGACATTAAAATACTTGCTTTATTTGACAAATTTAAAATTTTATAGTCATTTTTTAAGATAATTTATTAATTTTATTCTTGTAGACTAATTTACAAAAAAAGAACTTTATTATAAAAAATAAAATATAGAGAGTGCACATTATTTTTATTTATTTTTTATTTTTTTTAATATTTAAAATTTTCTGTGTAAGATATCTATACATATAGATAACTTTGGTTGTTTTTTGGATTTTTTTCTTGTTTTTTCAAAGAATTGAAGTATATTCCGTTAAATTTCTTTCTTGAACTAAGAAGACAATTTTTTGACAGTTGTGATTTACTATTGTTTTCTTTGCAGTTATAACCAAATTTGTTTCGAGGCATAACTTTAAAGAATAAACACATAAATAGTATTTGAGTTTTGGTGCCTGGAAAGTGCGGATGAATAACTTGGTTCCGAAATAGCAGCAGTTGCCGTAGCAATGGCTGAAATTATTTTGTAGATCCACTAATAAGCACATTGAAACCTTTGCCAACAGCAAAGATTGTCGTAGGAACACACTTTGGAAAAAATCTTTGTAAAATCTTGACTAGAACTGTTTGTAAATAATAAGTAATTTTGAAAAAAAAAAAAAAAATAGTAAGCATTAAAATTTCTGTATTTTTGAAATTGCAAAATAAACTCGGAAAAGCGAAATGGGAAGGCTTATTTCAGAAATCTGCTTTTTTTAAAAAAAAACAAAAAAACAGGAAAAAAACAAAACAAAAAAAAAACTCAAATAGAAATGAAAATTAAAAAAAAAAAAAATTAACGGCAATCTTTTATAATGTAGGTTAATTTTTTTTATTTATCTTTAGCTTGCATCTTTTTTTAATCATTATTTTCGATAATAAAATCAGTTTTTAATTTTTTATTAAAATATACACAATTGAGAATTTACAAATAATTTGTAAATGGAAAAGTGATGTAGTAATTTTAATTATATGCATAAAGTTTGAGTTTACTTATTATGTTTATTTACTAATGGAAGAAATGACTGATGATTGTTCTTTTGTTACTTGTAGGTGGCCATTGTTGGAGCGTCATTAGCAAAGACGGTCGGTGTAATGGTCAGCTAATGAAAATGGTGTCGAAAGAGCAGTGTTGTTCCAGTGGAGGAGCAGCGGTTGCCTGGAATCCAGAAGATTATGATTCAGGAAGAATCTTCTTCTGGACAGCATTGGGTGGAGGAGTTCCTAATTGCCAGCCTTGCAAAGGTAAAGTAACATTCTTTATATTGGACTGAGTATCCGAGCAAGAAAGTGCTAAGCCTCATTCGTGAAGTAGGGCCTAAAAAGAAAAAAAATGACTAAGTTTCAAAGATAACTATGAAACTCAAACTTTCTTCAATCAGAAATCGCATGATGTTGTTCACATTGGAGAAAAGGCAATTTTTTGATAAAAGAGATTCTTATTTCTAACACATCTTATTTCGTTCTTTTTAACTGTCGCATTTGTAAATTCTCAGTAGTCTCTGAATGTGACTTGGCACTATGTTGTCAGGAACCCATTATTAGATAACAGATAAATTATATATGAAATGAAATTCTGACAGTAAAACTTTTGCAGTTGTGAAGATCCTACATTAGAGGAGTCAACAATCGAAAACTTGGGTTATTTCAATTTCCATCGTCGATATCTGCTACATGAGCAACCCATATTGTTCAAACCATATTATCAGATAGTAAACCTTCATTCTACAGGAATATGGTAACAGTTAATTCCAGGAAAGGAAAAAGTAAGAGAAGAAGATAAGGGAAGAAGGGATCTAGAAACTGTTTGAAATTGTTTGATTTCTAGATTCAAGGCTTTCTGCAAGCAGTTGTTTAGAATGAAGGTATATGTATATATAGAAAATATAAATATATTTCTACAGTCATCCTCGATATTTCTATTAACTGTTTACCCCCAAACTTAATAAACTTGAAAAATCATGGTGGAATCGTTTTTATCAACAGTCGTTCTGACATCCCTGTCTGATTAATTCAGAATATGTAAGTGTACTTTTCTCGTATTTTAAATCATTTAATTACAAAGTTAACAATTTTATTATTTTTATTAATTAGGAGAAAGAAATTTTAATAATTATTTAAGCAATTAAATAAGCAAACGATCAAAGCAAGTACTGTACTGTATTTACATTTTGGTTCTTCAGCCCTGAAACGTAAAGTAAATGAAACGAAACCCTAATTAATGCAACGATTTTGTAAAAATATTGGGTTTACTATAAAAATGTAAATGCTTTCACTTCGAAAATAAGCAGACAGGAAATTCTACGCTATTTTATTTACTACAAAAATTTGACAGAGCCATCAACTGTAACCACACTTAAAATAAACCAAGTATTTTCTTTTGTACCCATAAATGCGCCAACTACTAGTTCACAGTACTGTAGCAATCTTGGCAAGCGACTAGTAAACAAGCGTTGTAGTGGAAAGGCTAAACTGGGTAGAATGCTTGTAAGCAGACTTTCACGTGGTGAGAAACATCAGCTTACATGGCACAAGAAACCTAAGCTTGCCGCTTGAATAGACAAAAAAATCAAACCAACAAGTTAGCTTTTAGCGTTCAAAAATAGGATTATGAATTATGATAACTTTTCCTTTTTCTTTTTTTATCTTTTCACTTTTCTTAAATAATTTGGAGGTTGTTGTCCTCCATGACCCTTCATGCACCTGTAAGTCTCATTTCTAAGCATGATATTGTTTCGAGTTAGGGTAAATTGTCTTTCGAAATCAGTTCGTTATACTGGAGTGGTGTAACCAACTAGTTTCTAATAGATTTGAATGAGGCTTCGGGCTATCGTCGCCATTTTTTTTTTACGCCTACTTGGAAATATAACGATGTAGCATTAGCAGTACTTTTCCAATAGATAATAAAGAGTTTCTGTCATATATTTAAGAAACAGTTTCTATTAAAAAAGAGTTTCAAATAGTTTCAAACAGTTTCTATTAAAAAAGAATAGAATCCCTTCCGCTATTACTTAGGTTTCCGAGTTGGACAATTCGGATTCTCAGTAAAGATGGGAGAAAAAGTGGGACAAAATGGGATAAAACTGATTTAGATAATTTGTTTAAGTACGAAGGCAAATAAAAGGCAAACGGGATATTGTCTAAGTAAATGTATACGAAGATTGGTTGAAAATGTAAACGTAATTTTTTTTGTTTTTACGAATTTGGAATAAAAACGAATTTTAGATTTTTGTTACTATATTGGATTAATGAGAGGGCCAACGATAAGAATAAAAGAAGGTGAAATTTGAACTCCATCATCTAAATGTTGGTTTTTTTTTTGTCTTTTTCTTCTTTTCTTTTATTTTTAATATAACAAAACCGATAAGTCGGCTCAGTACCCAAATGATAAGGTACTCGACCAAAACAAAAAGAAAAAGAATTTGTGCAGGTCATATCTCTTTTGAACCCTTTAGAAACGAAGACCAATAATTAAGTTAGTCAATAAGTCATTGTCCAAGGAAGAAGTAAATCGAGGCATACAAATAGTGATTTTTTTTTTTTGATTAGATGATGTGAGCAGCAGAATTTTATTTCATTATTGATAGTCTAAAATAATAAAATAATCCATCCCAATCAAGATTCCTCCGCTGAAGTAAGTTGTAGCTCTACAGCATTTAGAACTCTACGGTGGTTTCAGTAAAATTTTAATCAGTTTGTGACGCAAGGGTTACGTGTTCGCTATGAACAGTTCACTTGAGTCCATAGAAACTTATTTATCGCTTTCTCATCGAAGCCATCCTTCATCGATGTACTCAGTGTAAACTATCCTAATACACTGACTCTTCCTTGGCTTTTTTTATATGAAACCGGTGAAATATAAAGGAAATGTGTTTACATTATAAATTTACCTTATTTATTGAAATTCATTAAAAAAAAGCAATAACGAACTTTCTCAAAAGAAGATGCCTAATTCTCAAAGAGTTACTTTACATCCTAGTAAAAGGGTCTCAATCAATATCTTATTTCTTTTTTCATAAAAAAAGCATAAATTAATCCGCATTCTCTGCTCACACATTCATCGTAATCAAACCTATTACTGTAAAGCCAAGATTGAAACTGTTATAAATCTTCTTTGAATAACGACTGGAAATTATGAGAAGCCGCAGTCTTCAAATTGGCAATATCACCACTTCTTAGTGGAAGATGCTAAAAATATTTGTCTTGAAGATTTTCTGTGATCCAGATGCAAGTTGAGAAATCCCATTAATAACTCGGTTGGTGTTGTCGAATTGAGAAGCGTGATTTAGTTATAATCCTTGCTTTTAAGCTCAGTGAACCGTACAAGTCTGCCACTGAGATAAACTCTGCAATAAACGCTTTTGAACAGAAAGAAAAAAAAAAAGCGCAAGGTATTTTTAGCCAAGCAAAGATAATTAAGAAAATCAGATTATCAGGCTTTTCTTTTTTTTTTTCCCCCGCAGATTAAGTATGTTCTTAAATCAACTTCTAATTTCTTTTGACGCTAATGTTTATTTTTGGAAGAAATATTAAGAACACCATTGAGTTATATTCAGGAGAGATTTACGAATTGAGTTTTGGCCTTGAATAGATGTACATTCAATGGGGCAAAAGAAACTTAATTTCTTACTAATCAGTTTTGCAAATTCATTATAAAGTTTTTTGTATTTTTATTTCAGTAACTCGCATTTCAAAAAGATTTCAAATACGTCCGCTTCTTAAAACCAAATGAAAAAATACATGTTTTATTCGCGAATTAAATTATTATAATCTATTTTACAGCAAGAAAAATATCTTTGTTACAGATTTTATTACAAGCAAATAAATAAATAAATAAATAAATGTCTTTTCTTTTTTTTGTTGTTTTGTTTCCTATATGCGTTGTTTCGTTAATAAATAATGAAATATGTCGTTGCCTTATTACGTTGATAATTTTTAGTATTTGGAGGAATTAAATTTACGAGAAACAGAACGAATTAAACAAATTACTATAATTGCTAAATAAAACATTAGAATCATTTCTATACTGAAAAAGCATGAAGTAGGGAGCTCCTATCCTAAATTCTTTCTAGTTTTGGATATTTAAAAAAAAAAAAAAAGAAATCTTAAAAGAGATTTAATGGGCGTGAATAACAATGTAAAATTAAAATAAAAGGCCAACACACTTGACTAGTTCTTAAAAAAACATTTTAACACATTAAAAATGCATGCCGGACACAACCGGTTTCGCCTCAAAGACGAGGCATTGACGAGTGACAAATTGTTACAGAAAACATGGAAATTTATGTATGCTCGCAACCAATGGGACGAAATCTGAAACACGGGGACAAACAGTGATGCCATAGTGCGGTGGAAATGGGCGGACCTAACTCCCTCTATAGGATAAGACTGGACTTGATGGTAACTTCGTCTACTACGTACGTCTTCACGACGTTACCATCAAGTCCAGTCTCAACCTATAGAGGAAGTCATGTTTATCCATTTCCACCGCACGATGGCATCACTGTTTGTCCCCGTGTTGCAGATTTCGTCCCATTGGTTGCGGGCATACATAAATTTCCATATTTTTTGTAATAATTTGTCACTCGTCAATGCCTCGTCGTTGAAGAGAAACCGGTCGTGTCCTTCATGTATTTTTAACGTGTTGAAATGTTTCTTAAGAACTAGTCAACTGTATTGACTTTTTTAATTTTACAAAAATGAAATCTTAATTTTGATTTCCATAATGGTTAATGTAGGTCGTCTGGAAAAGAGCCTGTAATTTCCAACATTTCAACGCCAGTTCTCTAAACCCGACGCTCAATAATACTTTTGCTTCGAAACATATTGCTTGAGACAAGGAGTTATTGCCAACACTTGTATAGAAAGGCTAAATGAATTTCTGAACTTAATTAAGTGATGAAACCAAAAGGTCGACCATTTTTCAGCGAAACATAATCACGTAAGTTTTCGTGTTGTTTCAAGTACCGGTGATGTCATCCTGTACTCTTACTACAGGCGTTTGGCCATTACGAAACCAACTACTCTGTGTAAACTATTCTTTATGAATACATCACGAAGAAAACCAATTACGAAGAAAGTGGTTTCCCAAAAAGTTTCTGCGAAGACCCTCTTCCACTTCGCTTAATTCACTCCAAGTTATTAGAGAAGTGCAAATCCGTACGACAGATCCGTCGGCATTGAACAAGTGATAATGTGGTGGCCTTCAGCATAAACTTCTTGTGATTACCACTTGAGCATAAATACCGAGAGGGGAAGGGCTGACCGGTCTTGCCTCGACGGATAACAGCGTCGTAAAATCCCTTTAAAATATACATTTCATTATTGGATTTAAAAACCATACATTATTAAGATGCAGAGATAAAGCGCTCGGTTCACATTGCACCCTTTCAGTTGTTTTTTTTTTTTTACTCTTGTTTTTATTATGGCTTTTTTTTTTTTGCCACTTGAGGCAATCTAAATATGATACGATAGTAAACATCCAGCATGAACTTTCGAAGAACTACTTAAAATTTAAGTCTATTTTTACTCTGTCTATCTTTCTCGTGAAGTAGGTTACTTCATTAGTTGTAAAGCCTAAACAGATACATTTACTTACTAATTATGAAACAGAAAAAAGAAACAAAAATTTTTTTTTTTTCCGACTCTGCAGTAAACTTCTCAATTATTTGCAGTTATCTACTCAATTTATTTAGCCATTAATTGCTAAATGATCGTATTTCATAACATTTTATTCAATCTTATCTTTAACTATTCTTAAACGAAGGCATGTTTCATTATATGATTTGAATATTTTACAGTTTAAATGACTAAATAGACATATTCCAATGAAAAATGCAAAGAATTTGAAAGTTGTAGTGTACATGTGTTATGGTTACTTTTAATAACATTTTAGTAAGGAACTGTTTAGCCAACCGTCGTAGAGATCCTTAAATATTGGGCATTTTTTCAGCAATTGAATGAAAATATCTTTCAATCAGACTCTGGAGTCCTTCAAACCTTATTAAAGGATGTTTATGGCAAAGAAGCATATATTGTAGATCTTAGACATTCTCCCAGAATCATGCCAAGCGCAATATACATAAATACAGTACATACAGTATATATATCTTTACCGAATATCATAAAATGATGAGTAAATAAATGTTTAAGTTAATCCCAATGTTAAAAATAATTTCATTAGATTAGTGTTGGTTCGTAGTTTTTTTATATGTATTGCTTAGATTTAGTGTAGCTTACCAATAAGAGCATATCATTCTTGATAAGAATTTTTTTTCCAACCATAAATCTATTTCCTATAATTCTACTAGCAGTTATGTACTGCTTTGCATACTACAACTGCCATGGTATGTTGTGATTGGGTTCAGATGATTTCATATCAAAATTGCAAAGAATTTTACTAATCTGTAAGTTTATCTTTAGAAGTGTCTCATAAAAATTAGAGCCTGTTGTTGGATGACAAAGAAGTTTAGAGGACCAAAATTATCTTTCTGGTAGCAGTATATCAAGATTCGGATTCGACTATGAATATGTAAATATGTCCAAATTCTGAGAATTAACTAACCAAGAAATAACTATGATTTCCCTTATATTTCTATCTTTTCTGCAAAAGAAAAACAATTATACAGAATAGTACAAAATAAGTTGTCTAAAGACGAATAGATAGATAAACAAGAACAATAAATTTTAGAAATAGAAATAAAATACATATTTCTGTTTTATAGAAATTAACATGGAAAAAAATTGAAATTTTGAAATTCAAAATGCCGTAGAAGACTGTTCTAGTGTCAGTTTAGTGTACTTGAACCGAGAAACCTTGACACGTGAAACAATACGGTGTATTTGAAGAGATTAACTATTTACAAGTTTACTCGAAGAAGAAGAAAGTATAAAAGTTATGAGAACTAGTAATCAAACAACGTAAATAACAGTTTGAAGTAAGTTCAAACGAGACAGAAGAAAAATGTCCTGACCAATTTACACCTTTCTATATTTCTATAGTGCTCCGACAATGCATTGAAATAGTTCTGTAATATTAGATATTAATTTTTATATTAGATACAGCCCTGATTCAAATGAGCGATAGAATTATCGTAATCATTATTCTCATGCCTACAGCTCTTACAAATTAATTCATTCAAATTATCTATTAGCTATACATCTATGATCTATACATCTATAATGTATAATTTTTAAAAGATGAAAGATAAAAATTTAAGTAGAAATAAAAGTTTCTTAAGAATTATCTGCAAATTTTGAATATTGAAAAAAAAAAATATCAGCAAATAATATAATATGAAAATTTTTATAATATGAAAAATCTAAACAATCTTAATAGGTTTACTAATGAACTGTTCTGTTGTCTTGAAATAGCAACTATAGATGACGCTGCTGTCCATAAAAAAAAAACTCATTTTAATAAATTAGGGCAATAGTATGTTAATACATTGCTAGATTATAAATAATTATAATTCAGAAATATATTTAAATCGTAATAAGTTATTAGATTGAGTCATTTATCTTTCTGTCTGGAACATTCTAATGATAATATAATTTAACTGTATTTCTGCACAGACTGAATGAATTGCTTATTTTTTTTCGTACTTCTTACAAATGTATCCTTTACTTTTGGTCGAAATGATGAGAGGTTGATTTCTTTTTTCCTTGGTCCTTTTTATTTCCTAAACTGCTTTCCTATTTGCTCTTGGTCTATCCTTCAGAATCCTGTTTCCTCTTTAACTGTACAGAATTCTACAATCATTTTATCCTTTTGCATTTTAATATCTTCGTGTTCTTTGCAAGTTTCTTTTTTGTTTTTGTTTTTACTTGATCTTTCTTACTTACTAACTTTAGCTTATGTAATCGGTGACCATTTTTGACTAGATTCTTCGTATATTTGATGATTTAACGAATTGTTACGACGGCTGAGAATAATAATAAAATGGAATAGGAAATAAAATGGGATCTCCAATTAATTAAGGAAATAAAAACAAAAATCACTGTAAAACTAAGATAACAAAATTGATTTATTTTTATTTGAGTGATTTCTTGAAGCTTCCATTTTGTTACTGTATGACTGAATCTATCTTCAGTACCACAAATCTAATATTGAGAAGTGACTGGTTGTCATTGATGAGCGCCATCTACCGTCAACTAGCTAAACTAAGATGTCACTTACGAACACAATATCTCACTTATTAATAAGATTTTATTTATTTACTTATTTATTTATTTATTTATTTATTTATTTATTTATTTATTTATTTGACTGATGTAAATGTTTATTTTGTATTTTTAACTTTTATTTAGTGGTGTCTTCCACTGATATATTCTAAAATATTCAATTTGAACATTGTTTAAGAATATTTGAACTTGAATCTTATAGTTAGGAAGAAAATCATTGAAAGGGATCAGTACAATGCAATAATTTATCAACTCATTCAATGAAGAGCAGCTCAGACAGCTTAACTTCATGTAAGACTGTAGTGGTCTTGAATAAGCTCGAGGAAAAAAACACGTTTTGTTTCATTATAACGAATACATCTTCTAATATCTCGTTTCTATTTTATTTTTAGAGTCGTGTTCCGGAATGGAATGTGCTGCAGGAGAACGCTGTGTGATCCGCAAGAGTCAGCCACGGTGTGTCTGTGCTCCTGATTGTTCCAAGTACAAACGCAAGGGTCCTATTTGTGGGGCCGACGGCAGAACATACCGAAGCTATTGCGCCTTACTCAAGCGCTCGTGCAGGAAAAACAAACAGATTTCGGTCGCCTACCATGGCCCCTGCCAAAGTGAGTAAAGTTCTATTGTTATTGGTATATACTTATATTTTCCTTTTCTCTCTTCCTATTTTAATAATTGATTCAGTAGACTGTGAAGTTTACTTTGTCATTTTGAAAACTAATTTTAGTTTGTTCAACTTAGATTTATTTACTGAAATAGGTTTGTGTATCAAACAATTTTAGAGGGGGAGGGGGGATGTCAACTCAACACTAAAAAACAAATTATAATAACAGTTAATCATCAGTTTGATAACTTATACCAGCTAGGAAATTACAGTAAAGTCTACAGAATATTTGGATATTTGGCCAATCGTATAATATGGTGCAACCGTATATTATAACCGAAATTCCGTTTAAATTATAACGGAAATTTAAACGGAAGAAATCCAATAATACTTTCAAATCTTTCCTTTCTGTTCAGAAGATAAATAGATCTATACTTGAAACTTTTTATTGAATCAAAAGCTTTAGGACTAAAAAAAAAATCTGGATATCTGCTTTTCGCTTGAGATTCTTTCGTCCTGCCTTGATCTATTTATTCATAACCACAAGAAAGTCGGGAAATCAGGAACAAAGGTAATCCATATGTTAGTGAAAAAAGAAATTCAACAGGATGGAAGAATGTCCTTGGATTATTAACAAAAAGCCAAGTCATTGTAGGAATTTATATCCAATAATTTACAAAATACTTCCTAAACAAGCACCATTCATTTCGTGCGTATCCGGAAACTTCTAAGAAAGAAATGTGTATTGAGACGATACCACGAAGCCCTGATGACCGCCCATTTAGATTTGGCTTCGAATACATGAATACTTGAAGCCAAATTACAAATATTGGAAAGGAGCCATCCTTTCCGAAACGAATTATAATTTCAAATCAATTCCTTGAATTCAAAATAGGGATTAACTTTTAAACTTTTTAAAAAAAAGATGCTGATGAACTAAGCAATCAATCTTTCTTGCTGAATATTACTTAAAACTTGTTCATATATTAAAACATATGAATTATTCGATAATTTTGGCAGCTATTATCATTAAAAATGAATAACAAATAATCCTCATTAAAACTGGGCTTCAGATTTTTGGTTTGTTCATGAAACTGCAAACATTTCTTTTTGAAAAAGTTGTGTTATAGTTACTTAAAAAGGAAATATTTGTAGTGGCTGTTCGAACAAAAGATATACATTTTTAAAGATGAATTTGTAAATCTTTGTTTGTAATGCATGTTCTCTAATTGAGGTGTTTCAACAAAAAACTGTTAAAAGAGCATCGGAAAGATTTCTTAAGGAGATTTACAGACCTGACTTAAAATTCCAGCTATGTATTCACTTTGATTATGTATTTGTATATAAATCTTCAAACGCTTTAGGTCTTCACTTGCTCATTTCACGTAAGTTAAATAAACATTCAAGTAAATTTCCATGATTGGTTGTAAATTGAATAATACTAAAGGTAATTTTATAATTTTATTCTATCTTTATTTAGTTATAAGTGAATAAGATATGTTGTTTGTTTGTTTGTTATATCCACGTTATTAGTTTATATTCTAAAATGAAACCACATTGTCTCAATAGATCTGCTATATGTGAAAGAGCAAATAATAGTAGGAGTCGAATACTCACATGGTAAGTTCAAAAAGAAAAAAAAAAGTAGGTAGACTAAACTTATCCATTCTATATAATAGTATACTGTTTATTCAGTGTTTTAATAAGACTGATATAAACACCAGTTTTGATTTTAAAAAACCCTCAACTAGGAAATCTTTTACTGAAATGTATAGGAAGATTATATCCAATAAAATCCATCCACCATTAGTTTCAACATACTAAGATAAGTAGGTTTTGTTTTTTTTTTTGTTTTTTTTTTTAGCTTTCATAAGTTTTATCATTAACAGCGAAGCATTTTGGTAGTTTTTGACTCTTTTACTAGCAGGTCACCAAATCAACCTAGATCTTCTTTTTCGTTACTTAAATTTAAAGTTTTAGGCTCTTCGATAAATAACTTGTGATTACAAGTTATTACAGGTGAAAGGTTACACATACATTTTTCAAGCTTATAATTGTTTTCTAAAACCTTTGTTTATTTAGTTATACTTCATGTATTTTTATTCTCAGATGCAAATGAACTTCAGCATTGAAACATTATACATTAAATATATATATATTTACTAAAACTGTTGTATTTTTCGTTGTATCGAAAATGTCAAATGACTATTTTACTGCACGATTTTATTTCCTTCTTCCCAATCATTAGAATCCACTTTCAGTACAAGATATAATAATCCATGAAGACAGAAATTTTGAACAGTAGGATTTACCAGTAATATTAAAACATAGATCCTTGTGAAAGTCTATGAAATACAGCAGCTGTGAATTGAAATCAAGGAAAAAAAACTATTATAAATATCTTTCTTATTCATTTCCAATGTAATAACTAATCATTTACGTCTCTTTCTTAACTATTAGTAGTAGTACTTTTTTTATTCATATTTATTTAGACATAATATTTTACTTTTAACTCTACTGCAACATACTTATGTTTTACTTTTTGCTTTTCATAGTATTGTTTCTACTAAGTTATTTTTTTTTTTATTTTTATATTATTTTAGTTTTGTAGACATTTTTTTATTTATTTATTTTTTTTTTCAAAAGTTTCCTTTGCTGTAGAGTTTAGTTCGATGTGGGGGGTCTCTTTTTCTTCTTATAAAAATCTTCTATCTAACGAAAAACAAATTCATTACAGAAATTTAAGTTCAGAAATTGAATTTGCAAAACATTGAAACCTCTGATTAACACGAAGTAACTTTAACAATAATTTAAATTAATATTAAAGCTATTTTGACGTTAGACCTTACATCCGTTTACAGCTGTTCATATTCTGAATGATACGGCTGTTGAACGAGGTAATAATATTTTTTATTTCTCTATTGCTTTTCGAATTTCAAAACTACCGTTAAAATTTAAGATCAGAAATCGTACTTAAAATCTGCAGGACTGCAGGGGAAACTTTTGCAAAAAAAAATAAGTAAATAAGTAAATACTAATTGAGTCTTGTTTTTGTCTGATTGTGAATATGCCCAAGTACCTTATGTGCAGTGCATTTAGCTGTTTCAATGAAAGAGCCCGAACTTCCAACTTGCTTTTTCTTTCAGAGTCATGCGAATCGCTGACATGTCCGGGCAAAAAGCAATGCCTGCTTGATCAGAATCTGACTCCCCATTGCGTGCGCTGCTCTCGTCCCTGTCCTGCCTCCAAATCTAAGAATTTTGTGTGCGGTGTCGACGGGGTGACGTACAGCAGCTTCTGCCAACTGAGGGAAGCCGCCTGCCAACGGGGCCGAGCTATTCCCGTCGCCTATCAGGGCAAGTGTAAAGGTAAACATTCAATCTTTCTTTTTATATATACATACATATACGTAGATTTTTTTTATTTTTTTTTAATCTTCGTCTCTTCTACTCTCTAAACAATAACAGAAAGAAATAGTAAAGGATGAACCTCGTTTCTGAGGTCGGCGTTCTTTTGCCGCTTAATTTTTTTTTTCCTCAAAAAAAAAAAAAAAAAAAAAAAATCTTTTTTGTTGAGAGGAATTTACTGTTGGCGCGAGGCTGTTTGATGCTTCGCCTGTGTATCTTTCCTGAAAGTGGGCTTCTCCACACTGCACGGAAGTCGTACAGACCAGCATGCAATTAAGAGTAACGATAGAACAAGTAAATTATTATTATCCTAATCATTTCTATAATTGGAAATCTAAGAAATTAGAATGTTATTTCACAGTTAAATTTAAACTATTTAAAATGCATTTTATAAGCTTTTTTTAAAAAAAAAAAAAAAAGATTTAACGATTACAAAGAGAATATATTTACATTTTGAAATCTCCTTATTTTCTTTTGAAATGCATATTACACTTATCTAATTAATCAAAATGGGAATTCTTTATCTATCCTTCTCCTTTTTCTTCCTTTTAATATTTACATTTTTTCTTCTTATTACCAATTAATTTTAGTAAATTCATATTTTTATTACTATTCTTTATTTATTTTATTTTATTTTATTTTATTTGCTTAAACTTAGTTTTCAAATCCAATAGCTTAAATATAATCTGTCTTTTTCATAAAAATATCTTTCTTATAATAAAACATAAAGATAAAGCAGTCAACTTTGCATATTTTTAAATAAAAATTGTAGGCTTTACTATTATTATTATTACTATTATTATTTCATAGTTTTGTGCATCAGATTAGTTTGTTACAAAAGAGCAATTTTCCGTATTAGCTTTGATTTAAATTTATTATTTAAGTGGAACTTGAATGAAAATTAACGGTGCTGTTTTAGCTTATTGGAATTCCGGTAAATTATATTTTTTTTTAATAGTATGATATACTTATTTGTACAGCTTCACTCTCTTTTTTAATATTGGATATAAACTCATAAAAACAATCAAGCTTGAGACAACAATATAGGACGTCGAAAGGTATTTAAATTTATCGGTATTTAAAGTTTAGTTAGAGGAAATTTTTTAAAAATTTATTATTATTTTAATCGAATTGTTTAAGAAGAGTATCAGGATTCAAAGAACGATCTCTAGAAAAGCAATATCTCAATGTAGCACAAACTGTTTCAGTAGCTTTTTCAGTTTTTATGATGTGAAGTCTTCGTTTGATACATACCAGTGTTACGCCTCAAGATGTCAGAGGTCGTCCACACCCTCCTCTTCATTTCATGCATCGTGACGGACTTGGTTGCAGATCTAAATAGATAGTATTTACATAAATGTTATGGGAAAACCAGTTGGTTTAACTTAACGATGCTTTACTAATGTTAGATTTAGGATTTGAACAATAGGCCCAGGGGTTTATTGGATGTACCAATAGATATTAGCTTGCGTTAATGAGGGTATGAAGTCCTTCTTTCTTTACTTCTACTTAAGATCAATTCCCGTTCAAAGCAATGAGCTTCGTACTTATAAAAGTTTTCATTTGACCGACATAAACATTTTATTTGCCAAACCAGTTTCTTGTTTACTTACCTTTCTTTTTTTTAATTTCGTTTTTTAAGTAGATGCAACTTTATCCTTTACAGAAATAATTAGACATTTTATTTGTTCACTTTGTTCTTTCCGATAAGATTATAATCTTAAGAACTTCTTTCTTGAGGGAAAAAGGGGCTTTTTTTTTTTTATTCTTTCGAGTAACTTCCATTTTTTTTCTTAATGAGAAGGCGATATATTTCGCTTAGTTTGCTGCAAATGAGTTTTTATCTTCGTCGTAAGGGATTTTACGACTGTAATAGCCATTAAAATCTATCAAGGACGACATTCTTTGCGAAATATATTGACATTTCTTGTAAGGAAATGTTTTTCGTAATCCGACACATTTGCTTTAAATCGGATTCTGGTCTATTAGGTCGGCTGTTCAAATGAATTTTTATGAAATTTTATGAAGATAAAAAAAAAAAAATCCTCGTTTTGGAATGTCATAAAATTCATTAACTAAAAAAAAAATGGAAATAGTTTAACTATAAATCAAATATTAGATATCTAAAGATTATTTATTTCAGCTTTTGAACGAATGTGAGCAAAAAATAAGAGAAAATAGAAAAAAAAAGTTTATACAGCAAATGAAAACATAGATTTTTTCTTCAGATTTGACTGATTTCAAATATTCTTTGTGCCGTGACTGACTTTGTCATCCGTTACTTACAAGATCCTTTTAAGGAAATAACCTTTAAACATCCTTTATACTCTTTAAAGAGTTTCTGAGATACGGTATTTCAATAGTCGCTACTTCGCTTGAGTGAAAAAAGATTCCCCTACAGGAGTTTTCTTCACTTCTCATTCGCCATCTATTGTCAACAGCTAATTCAAATCCTTTTATTTGAATAAACTAAAAATGAAGGTAGATTTCTATTCCAAATGACTTTGAGGATTATTTGCTTTCTATCTAACGATTACTTAATGATGTCTTCTCACAGCATAGTAACTGCGTCATAAGAGATCACATTGTCTCTATCATAGGTATTACAATGAGCAGATTGGTCCTTTTCGATAGATCTTAGGCGATCCAAAGATAGATGGATAAAGAAATACAGTAGACTTTTTCGTAATCAAAATAACGCTATTGTTTAATGAAATCTGACGAAATCCTCTACTAATATTTTGTTATTTTTTTTTTCAATAGTGTTTTTTATTTCTATCCGGTGATATCTGCATTTTACAGTACGTGATATCTGCATTTTACAGTACG
>JAFIDM010012231.1:111810119-111847529 GCA_023159025.1 Thereuonema tuberculata
TACAGTACGTGATATCTGCATTTTACAGTACGTGATATCTGCATTTTTACTCTTTTGAAGTGTTTTAAATCAGATTGCCTAATTTTTTGGGTCATCCTCTGTACATTAGAAACGCACAGTTTATCACAATGCATTCAATTGTTTTCGTTGCATGAGCTTCTGGGAAACGATGAAGAGATGATTGTCATGACGCTTTTGCAGACAAACAGAGATAAACAAATTCTTCAGCGAATTTAGTCTGTTGGCGAAAGAACGCTTTGTCACTCTGAACTTAATTAATGTATAACTTTATCGACTTTTATTTATTTTCCATTCAACTTTAGTCTCAATTTAATGAAATTAACTAAATTATATAATTACAATTAGCAATTACATAAAATTACTAATAACGATTTCAATTAGTTAGGACTTATAGAGAGTTCACGCTTCAAAACTCCCTGCAGTGCGATGATTTGAATTGAAAAGTGAAAGAAAAAAATTCGCTTCTCTTTTCATAAAATATCCTATTATAAATATTTCCAAACAACTTCACTACAAAACGATTAGTTAATCTGGTTAAATAGAAGCTATTCAATTTTTATTTATTTATTTATTTTTTTTTTTTACTATAATATTTTACAGTTCATTTTTTTTTTATTGTATATTTGAATGTGAAATCTCAAGACAGGAACAGAGTTATTCGTCATGTCTGGCAGTAAATTACTAATGATTTATTTCAATGTAAATGTCACCGAAGAAAATTTGTGGTCACGACAACGAATGCACAAGTGAATCATTTGAATGTAAATTCGTCCTTGCCGTTATCTCAAGCGCCATTGGAATCTATTTGTCAACAACAAGTCGAGATGGTTCTACCAATTGTTGTCAGGTAGTTCGCCTACGGAAAGTCTAAACAAGAGATTAAAGATGATCTAATCATTTATTAAAAAGTGATTTAAAGCATTTATTAAAAGAAAATTAAAAATATGAATCTCAGGCTTGATTTTACGTTGAAGTGTAATTAATTAAAAAAAAAATCATCTTCATTTTCTTTACTTATGGTCAGAATATGTAAATATACAAGACGTTTGTCAAGTCTATATGTAGTCTAAAATATTAATAATATCCAGAGATGAAATCTATATTACTAAAATCTTTTATTTCTCTGTCTGTCCGGCGTAATTTTTAATTATCAGTTTCCCTTGCTGAGAAACTCAGATTATTAAATTTTATTTTTTTTTTATTTTTTTTTTTTTTCGCCTTGCATGGGATTTGCTAACGCTAACAGGAACGCTAACCATTGGACTACTTCTATTCTCCCAATATCCAATCTTACTTTTATTCTGTTTGTTACTCGATATCAAATAATGAGTTCATTCAAAAAGGAATAAAATATCACTTTTTGCCATAATCGCTTGGAATCGATTCTTCTTGGATTATCTCATACTTACCAGGGGAAGACAGGGGGATGGCCTAGTTATTATGTAAAATGATTACATTTCAAAGAAATATTTTATTTAGATTTTTTATTTAGATCAAGATTTATTAAGAAAATTTTAATGTTAGGATTGATAATGTCCATCATCTTATGATTTTGAAGAATCACAATTTGTCAAGAAATGAGTCATTAATTTCAACTTCTTAATCTTGCTTGATAGTTCTCTTGATACTTTAGCCTTCTTTAAGATTTCTTATGTAGTTTCGCTGACAGTCTTATACTGGATTTCTGTAATTTTCGAGGACTTCTCAGACTTATTGTTGTACGTACATGTTAACCGTACACCCGAATGGACGGGGATCGTTCCGTGGTTTATCATTCACTGAATTGTTTAGGCAAAAGTACTTTTTACATAAATCAAAGCTCCAATAAATGAAATCAGTCAGATTTTACAGATTTTTTTTCCGTAATTTATTAATCTTTTAAACTACGCAAGGACTTTATAAGTACCATGTACAAGGTGGCTATAATTAAAGAGGAGATGTTCAGAGTAGTGAAGTGACAAATGTAGAGGATAAAATTCATCCGAGCTTACTCTAAGTACTCTCTGAAACATGGCGTTTCGATTTATAATTAAAAGAAAAATTTAATAAAATTTTGCCAAAGGAGAAATTTTGTGCTAGAAGCGTTTAATTTGAGATTATTGAAAGAGTAATGACAAAAATGAGATATTACAAATCAATGTTCTTGTTCGTATAACTTACAAATGTGGTTCAGTATGTCCTCCCATCAGAAAAAAATTAATGAATTCAAAAATATAAATTTCATCTTTAAAAAATTTAATTTCATCTTTTAAAAGTCTGGTTTTTTCCCTTACCAAATTTCAACAAAATCATACTAAAACCTAAGGATGAACGAACTGCTGGTGATAGAAAGTCGCATTTCAAAAAAAAACAAAACCCAAAAAGGCCTGATTCTCATTTAAAGCGTCAATCGTCTTCTCTCTTCTCTTTAACTCTCCTCGGCCACATGGAGGCATTTTTTTTTTCTACATGTTATGAAATTCGTTTGAAATCAGATTATTTTACAAGATAATTATGAGATGCCGATACAGTCTGCAATTTCTCCGTCAAACATTTCAAGCAATAAATCTTGTTGGGAGTTCCATTTTCGAAGGTTGCATCTGTGCCAATTAGGAAAAGTCACTTAAGATGAAAGGTTGAACTCACTATAATTAAAATCTGACGTGAAACCTTCTCCTCTATTTATATAACTCGTTTTTCTCGTATTACGGTAACTGTAATCACAGCGAAAGGAATAGTTCCTTAATTTCGTTCTTATAAATTAAAATTTCTAGCTTCATAGGTTATTATTATTACTTTTGCAAGAAGAGAATAGAAACTCGTGATAATAGTAAAAAATAGAAAGGTTTTTTCTTTTAATTTATGAAGATCTGTAAAGTGAATTATAGATATCCTCAAGGTAATCTACTGGTTATTAGTTGCGGGCTAAGTTACATTGCACATAAACTTTTTAAAAGTATATAAGCATTTTCGAAAAGTCACTAACAGATGGCGCCAATTGTTCTGCTTTAAAATTCATAAACAGTTTGATTAGAATGACCACTCTATGCAATTTGTATTTAAAGAGCTTGATTAATCCGACTTTCTTTTGAACAGTTTCAATGTGAAGGCAATTCTAATTTTTAGCACAATAATTGTGATGCCCACTCCCTTAATATTGCTGTTGTAATATTCAAAGTCTCACGATATTTAAGTATTTGAGACTTATAACACAGCCAATTACTCTAATACTCTGATATTTCAATACTACTAAAAATAAATGATCAAATTTATCTGTCTCTAATCATTATAAAAATTGACTTGCCGAAAATCAACCATAGTTTATCAAAATCTGAACCAATATTTAGATTATATCTAAGCAACTTAATATTCAAAAACAATTATCACCATTAAAATAACAACAGCAAAAAAAAGGTTTCTTAAATTTTCAAAGTATTTTCCAAATTTTTGTCCTATTTTAAAAAACAACAAAATTTGATTTGGAAGTACTTCTTAATCTTATTTTTCCATCATTTATAATATTTTTTTTTTCCCTTTCCATGGGATTAATGTATAAATTTAATGAAAGAAAATAGATAACTTTTTCTTTGGTTTGCCTTATGGATTGTTATGTATTGTTAGTGTCGAAACATTACTGGTAGAAGAATTCCGTCTTATCTTGGTTATCAAATGCCTTTTCTTATTTGCATAATCCTCTTGCGATGAGAACGAAACCGAAGTGTTTAAAAAAAAACCACATCTAATATCATTGACTCGTGGTTTAAATGTTTACTGAAATCCTTATAAGCACTTTGTCTCTTTTTAAGAGTAAACTATTAAGGAGATTGAATTTTATTTAGACATTTTTATTAGATCGAATTTTATATAAATCGCTAATTATTATTAATCTTTCAAAAGGTAATTTTAGAATTTACTTAAAAAATGAAGAACGAAGAAAGAAATTGTTGTTAGTCTAATTTTTCACTAAAATGTCTTCCCCTCGTTGTAATTCAGACCTAAGTCTGCATTCCTATTTGAAATGAAAGATAATTCATTTGAAATAGGAGAGTATTTAATATGACAGCCAATCCGAGCGATTGATGTTTACAGAAACACTGTGGACTAGGCTTTACAATTAACTGAATAGAATCACACCAAAAGACAATTCCGGTTACTGTACAGAAATTATTCACGATTTTTTTTGTCTGCTTTTGAAAGATATCCATATTTTAATGTAACATTCATTATATGTAACTGAATCTAATTAGCATTAAATTAACTTTGAAACGTAGCTGCATAACGTGACATTTCTTTATCACTATCATTTACATTAATAAAATGCGATTGTTAGACATTAAATCTTCGGTCGATGTTTCCATAATTTCTAATATAATTTCTAACCCTTCTCGTAATACATTGCTGAGGGATTAACATAAGCTGTCAGAAATTCATAATTTCTCGTTATACATACAATGCATTTTCTGTCATCATTGTTAACTTAATACGTAGAATGATTAATCCCCAAAATATTCCATTTCAACTTCAGTTATTGTCAAGTAATTACAATCCAGTGAATGTTTACTATTGAACAATTATGTACGATAGTGGGAGACAATTTAGGTTTCTTGTATCTGTTATGCAAACCTCAATAGCTATTTTGTGTTTCGTTATTTACATAGCAATGTTCGACTGCAGGAGTTTGATATTTCTGCTGTTAACGCATGCGAGGATATCGGAGAGGCGCTATTTATGAAATTGCATTTTAATGCGGTCGGGTCTTTGCACACAAGCTAATAACGTCAAAAGTGACGGTCTTTATTACAGTGGGAATCTTTTATATCAGTACTGTTCAGTTTCATTCCTTTGACGCTTTCTTCTTTCCATTTTGTGTCTGCAGTTGGCGCTACATGCGATAAGGTGAGATGTGCCAAAGGGAAGACGTGTCTGACGGAGCCCACCACAGGGAAACCCCGTTGTACCACATGTCCATTCAATTGCAAAGACATGAAGCTGCAGTTGGAGGGACCTATTTGTGGTTCCAACAATCACACCTACACTAATTGGTGCCACATGATGCAAAATGCGTGTGACACCGGCTTCATCATTGAGACCAAAGGCACTGGTCGGTGCGAAGACAATGGTGAGTAGAATCATTATCAAATTTACATTAGTTTATTATTTGCAAGCTGAAAATAAAATAAATTTATATATTGTTCCGTTTTCTTTCTGAAGACGAGGTTCTTAAATGACACCTCATATCCTTCCATCTCCAAACTTTAACTGTTCTAAATTTTTTCTGTCCTATAATTGGTGGAAAACAAATTCGAAACTTTGTTATGTAATTAAAAACAAAGAGAAATAGAGTAGCATTCATTGATTGATAAAAATATAAATAAAAACATTCAGGATGCTGTAAATCAGCACTTGATATAAGCTTTCAATTGGGGTTATTTTGTTTGCTGCGTCACAGAAGGTAATGAATTCATGCAGATATAGAAGTTTTGTATCCGAGTCTATTTTCGGAGTTATAAGTTATATCAGTTGGGGAAGTAGGAAAGTGAGAAAAACTTTAAATAAACAAAATATGAAAGGTTTTTAGGGTTTCAGGAATGAAGCCTAACATTATCAGAACTTTTTTGACGTGGTTGTTTTCTGTAACTGAAAAAAATAGTTTTACAGTAAAACCCCGCTAATCCGGCATCCGATAATCCGGCATCGGTCTAAGGTTTTTTTTTTACACTGAATTAGCCTTCCGGGTGCGTTCGGCAGAGTTCGCGGGCAATCGGCTGAGGTCGGGCGTACTCAGCAGTGATGACAAATCTAATAAAGTAACTATACTGTACTGTATTAAAATATAATACTACATAAAAATATATTTTGTTGTTTTGTTTTTAACATTTTCCATCACTACCGAAATCAGAGAAATCACAATAGAACATGGAAAAATGGCCTGATACCTATTAATAGCCCTTTTGACTCTCTATTTTAGCAATATTTTCGCTATCCTCGCAATAACGGCTAGTTTTAGACGGCGCTCAGTAATCCGGCACTGCCGAAGTCCCGAACGTGCCGGATTAGTGAGTTTCTACTGTATTCCATTTGGAACTGAATTTTAAACAGGACAGGTTTGAGGCTTTTATTTAACTCAAAATTATCGGTATTGAAGTGGAAGATTCGGATTACTTTTGAAGTAGAACTTAAAATTAGCACTTAAAAACGAACACGAGCTTATATTATAATATTGATTAAAATGTTGCAAACTTTAGTTTCATAAATTGATATCAAGTAAACAATACGTTTTCAGTGTCTCCAGTTGAATTTCCTTATAGGATACATAAAAAGAAATACATTATCGGAGGGAATAACATTCTTTCCGAAGTTTCTGAAGTTTGTTTTAAGTTGGCTAGGTTATCGCAGAGGTCAAAGATCGGCTTGTAAATGTTGGAGTCTGTATTTTGTAGGTTACGCATTACTTGTTTTCCCTCTCAAGTTTTATTAATTTAAATATAGGTTTGAGGTTTGTACTCTATTTTAGTAATACTAAAGCCACAGGAATACAAAATTGTTAAATGATTTCACTCAAACAACATAAAATAAAACATCATTTTTTTTTATTTGAATTCTTCACTTATATTAATATAGTTTCTTTGCCTTATTTATATCAGGAGAGCTGAAAGGCCAAGGAATACTTCATGAGGAATCCATTATAGATATAATTTTTCATAACTATAAAACGATATTCAAAACTTGGATATAAACTTAGATATTCAAAATTTGAAGAAAGCAAATCAATTAATAAATAAAATATATAATTAATATTTGAGTTTAAAAAAAATAATAATAAAAATTCAAAGGTAAATGGTTGTTAAGTATTACTGTAATAAACTAAAGCGCATTAGTTTTACATTCTTTCACCAAAAGTTTACATTAGTTTAATTTTTGAACAATAGATGTCGCTAAAATACATGGAGTCCATTAGTAATTGCCACGCCCCTTTTGAGTTCTTTAGCTATCTGAACTATAAGTATGAGATGGATTTTGTAACTGTATTGGGAAAAAATTCATTAAACTCCGCCAGAGATCCACCTTTCCTTACCTCGCCTTACCACAGAACTTGAGGGTAGCTGTATCAAATGCGCTTAATATTATTTAGAAAACCAAATTTTATTTATTATATTAAACTTATCTTTTAAACTGAATATCAAACGGAGTTGCACTTAAATTAGAATACATTCTTTGATATAATTCGCTCTTATTGGTACTAATTAGAAAAAGTTCTTAAGCGTAAAACTTAGAAAAAGTTTTTAACGGTTTCTTTCTGTTGATTTTTCAAATGGGATTTGTAGTTTGATGACAGCAGTGCCCAGATACGCGCGACAGTTAATCGACACGAAGAGAAACAGGAAAAGATGAAGTAGAAAAGTGAGGAAGGACGTTTTGAAACCTAAGAAGAAAAATATCACTTGAATGATGATAGGAAAAAGACAATTCCGATGATTGAACACGGATACGTGGAAATAGAAATTGGATATTTTTGTACCAAATTTTCTGAGAGGAGGATTATATTGGAAACATGAGCCTACGCATTCGTCAGATGCGTTGAGAAAGAGAGCAATGTCCGGAGATAGCCAACGAGAATCACATTTTAACCAACCCAGCTTCAACACATAACGGAAAATAAAATTTAGTATTTTGAAAGGCAGAAACCAATGCAGGAATTTATACAAAGGAATGTTTGCTGGGATTTTCTACTTAAGCGGGAAAAAAATATTTTTAAGCCAAATCAGTTCTTCTACTTACATTTTACACGTATATTGGCTTAAATTTAGATTCGATTAAATAGTAAAATACATTATTGAACCTGCTTTTCTATCGCGAGTAACAGTGATGGCTTTATATTACTTAGGACCCCAATCCAATGAAGTCAATTAATGCTTATTTGAATTTGAATTAAACTAAATCTCCTATTCTGTACTATTCTGATTAGTAAAAAAAAAATAATAAAGGCAATCGAGTGAATTGTTTCGAAACTTTCGCTGGAAACAGGATACAAGCAAACGCCAGGGTCAGGAATGCAGGGCCGTAGCCATCTTAACCCACTGCTCTAAAGTCCGCAGAATACCACATGCATATTTCATGCACCAAAGTCAATGTGGAATAGGCCAAGATTTGAATCTGTTATTTAATTATTCTTTTCTAATAGATTTAATTATTATAAATATAAAATTAATTTGCTATCACCTTAGACAGGAAGCAAATGAGATAGGGTTGATTATTCGATCTTTATTCATTAACGCTCAGATATCTCTTAATATGGGTATCGTTACCTCTTGTAGGCGACCTACGATTGTACGAAAACACTTGAATAAATTATTTTCTTAAGTCCGTCCTTTTAAAATTCTTTTAACAGTGACATTTTTTTCTCTCGGGACAATCATTCATTTTTAACATAGGTTTGATTAAAAAGAACATTAAAGTAAAGTAAAATATTAATTTTATTTTTATTTAAATATCATTCAAATACAAATTATAATTAAAAACAGTCGTTGTTTTATTATGTATTATTTTAGTAATTTAAATTTGTGTGTTCTCCTTATGTTTATTTTATATAATTAATATCTATTTTTTATTTAAATGAAATTAAAATTATGAATAACAATTACATTTTTAACACAATTAATTAATATTACAATTGTTATATTATTATTATTATTATTATTGATCTAAAAGAAAATAGAAGTTTAAAGTGGCCAAATATACAATAAATATGTGATTTTCTTTTCAAAGTCGTTTTCTTTCATCCTAAAAGTAACATAAAATAACATAATTATTTATTACAGATCCAAAGTGATTTTATGGTCTGAAATATCTTTACTATTTTCTTTGATGCTGCCAGAAAAAAATAAAAATTTATTGTTTTAACTTGTTTTTAAAGAGAATTAAATTCTGTTAAAAGTTTATGCACGAATATAAAACTATTGTATATATTTTTTTTTTATTTGACAGAAAGCACAGGGAATAGACCAAATGTTTTCATTGTATAAATTTATTCTAAAAAGACAATATTACAAACTTCACACCAACTATACATAGTCTATATATATATATATTTATTTGTTTTACATACTTCAAGATGAAACTTAGACTCAACAGAAAGTATGCAGTATTTGCATTAGCCCAACAGCTCTGTGGACAAATCTAAAAAAAAAAAAAGAAAAGAAAAAAAAAAAAAAGCGTTTAGAATTCCTAGAATAGAATATAGCGAAAGCACAGAATCTTTATCGCTATTTTAAAATACAATATACATAATAAACTTCTACTATATTGGAACTTACATTAGACAACTTCCTTCGATGAGCACAGTTGAATGTTAGATAATAATATTTTACAATAAGCGTAGCTAGATTTTAAGGCTTTTAAGTTTTACATATATATGTATATTCCGAAACATACTTAGACATATACTTAATATACTGAAAACCCCCAATAACAAAATGAGCCTGAATTACATTTCTTAATTGATGCCTTCCCTGCACTATTTCTTCTTAGCATCTATTTTCATGTGTTTCCATGCTTCTGCGTTGTTCACAGTTGTTTTTAAATGTTTTTTTCTGTTTAAAGAATACGTTTAGACAATAGAACATTTCAGATTTTAAACTTAAGTGCTTTATCAATTCAATCGCTTTGAAATGAAAAAAAAAAAAAAAACTCGATTTTTTTTTTTCAGTTCCTCATAAAACACGGATCTTAGAATCTTTATATTCCGATAATTTTTGCTCAGTTATCGTTGTAAAAATCGTTTTCTTAAGATTCATCCAAAAATAAACAGAATATTTTTGCTTTGGAACTTTAATATCCTGTTTTGTTGTTTACAGAGTGATTGCATCATTGCCTATTAAAGTGGCTCCCGCTTGACTAGATACAGATTTGAAATTCAAAATGATAAAACTCCGTCAAAATTTGAAAGGCAAAGGAAATTCGCTGATAGCATTTTTTTTCTCAGCACTACACATTTTGTTTAACCAAATTGCTAGCAATTATAAAGATAAATAGTCTACAGTTACGAAGACAGATTAAAAACTCATGTTTTTCACAGTTCTCTTGAAATCAGTGATTGCTTCAAAATTCTGTATAGCTTTTTTTTTACTGTTTTAAAGTAGCCATTTTCTGATAGAAAAAAATAATCTTATTCAACGAAGTGGATTAACTTTGCAGATCTTTGGATTTTGGAGCTCCCTCCCACCTTTTTTTTTTTTGGCAAAGACCTCATTTAGATAAATTGAATATTTGCAGATAATATTCAATGGTATGGAATGTTTGAAATATTTTATAGGTTCGGAATGTTTTAAATTAAAAACAAATGAATAAGCAAGAGAAGGAAGAAATATATTTCACAAATGCAAAAATATTTGTATAAAAGAAATAGTAGAAGTAACGTCCAATTTCTCATTCAGTTACAAAGGGAAAGCTTCTAATTGATAGTATGTTTTGTATCTGGTTAAGCGTTACTGTTTATTAATCAAAGAATGAAGGATGAAAGCAAATAGGTTCACGGTTTATATTAGATGAATACTTCTGAGATTCCCGGGCAAATGGAGCTCGGGTGAGTTCACGATAGTTCTTTTCCTCATTCCCTCCCGACCCGGCAGTTGGCAGGATAAGGGATACAGATGAAAGATATCAGCGACATAGAAAAAAAAAGACGAACATAAGAATGCAGTTCTGTAAAGAACACGAAATATCATAGACATGGCGTCTCCGTGCACCATTGACCAATCGGATTTCCTGTAATGTGGAATACGGCCGTTGACTCTTGGATGTTTCTTCTTTCACCGGTCAGAAACCAATAAACATTGAACAAATAAGGTAAAAGCGGTCGGGCTTTTACAGGCACATAATCTCAGGTGAAAATCACCCTTTGGGCTGTCAGCAGAGATGGATGAGTTCGTTTACTTCACGAGATGACAGTGGAGCAGTGGCAGTTTAATAAGGGAGAGGTCTAATTATGTCAACGGTTGGTTAAGAAGAAGAGAAGAATTACAGAAGAGCGAAAAGTATATTCAGAGAACTGGTTATTCACGTTGGCATCAGCACAAGTAAACAACAGCCAAACGAGTTTGGGCCAACTTGTCGGAATCTAACTGAACGAGGCAATTTCTTTCCTCTCTCTTTTTTTTTTTTTAACTGTTGTTGTTTTTTCGTCGAAGATATTGTGCAATAGTCGTATTTTTTTGTTATTTGCTGACGGTTCTGTTGTCGTCATTGCTTCGTTACGTATTCGCCCGTCCACACCTCCCCCTGCCTTTGAAACGGCTCGTGGGTGTTACGAAGCCCCAAGGTCAACAGTTGTAGTAAGTTGACGAACATCAACAGCGATTAATGTTCATTCCTTTGTCAACCTTTCACGATTTCATCTAATTTATTGAGAAGTATAAAGCACTAATAATGTCAAGAACGCTGCTTTCATAAAAACTTTATTTTTCTTTTGTTGCCTTTCCCTCCCGTAAAAAAAAAAACCGGGGTATTTGATGATATTATGTTTGTTGCTATTTTTTTTTGCTTTTTAAATTTATTGTTCCTGATGTCCAAACTGGCCTTTCCTTTCTCACAGATCACTCTGACGTTATCACTTAAATTCCATATGATTTCGCAATACGAAGTTCAACAAGTGTTGAACTAACGTAAGTTTTTTTTTTTTTTTTTTTTGGTGCCTTAATAAAGGAAACAGATGTCGTTATTTTTGTTGGTTTTTGTGTTTTATTAAAGCCATTGTGAAAATAAACTCAACTTAGCGCCCGTGTGCAAAACATATGTGGCGCCCAGGATTAAAAATAAAAATAAAAAATAAATAAAATATACATAAACAATTTACAAATGTGTTTTAAAAAACGATACATTAATAATCTTATCTTATAAATTAAAATCAGAGGTTTAAGCAGCATTATAATGAAAAAAAGAAAAAGGCTTGCGAGCCACAAGCGGTGCTCCTGTAAGGTCAGGCCCCGTTGCAGTGCACACATCGCACCCTGTGTAACGACGGCTCTATAACGAGACAATGATATAAGTGAAATAGATACTACAGCAGTAATGTATTAAACTATCAACAGTAGTTATATAAAATGACCTGTAGTTTACATATTAAATAAACACACACAATGCAGATTAAAAATGCTTTTAAACAACTTTACATAAAAATTCGACCAGTTTCAAATGTGTCTAATGTAAATATATTAAGCTATTTTATTTGAAAACGTGGGTCTGAGTTCAAGACCCTATTTAACTTTCCCGGGGCCCGAGCCGCTATTAAGTTGTGGGGCCCTCAGTCGTAGGATAAGAATTTAAAAAATGCATTTACTGCATTTACTAGGACTAGGGTAAAGTATTGTTTTGATTTTTCACTTATAAAATCTGTTCAGATATCTTAATATTTGATCTTTGATATTATTGTAATTTTTTGAAGTAAAATTCGTTAGTTAATGGCTCAGGGTGACAAAGCAATCTTGTGTGTATTGGTAGTTCATTTTTTATTATAATTAATTGCATTACATTACATATTAGATTTTAAAATACACATATTATTGCAATATTGTCGATCTACTTATTTATTTATTTATTTATTTATTTTACAAATAATATCCATAATTTCTTCATCAACTTCGTTTTCCAATTATCTAAAGCCAGTTACAATTAATCTGGATAAGCAGATCCAAACTTTTTAGTTCAAGATGGATATTAATTTCAAGTTTTGATGTCAACAACATAAACAATTAAATAAAGTTAAATTGAGCAGAATGTGAGTTATTGTACTTTGGATTTATTTGTCGATGTTAATGACTTTTAAATGTAATTCAAATGAGAAAGTTCCTATTATTTTAACTAATCATTTTATTTCGAATTACAAGAAGACATTTCGGAAGAAAGGATTGCTATTTTTTTCTTTGTTTCTTTCTCTTATATAACAGATTCATTAATCCGCAACTTTTAAATACCCTCCTTTCCTCCGAATTTATGTTTTTTTCTTGCTAGTTCCTGTGATATAAGAACACAAAATATCTTAATGTCAGCCATTTTCAATTCACCTACCCTTAACTCAATTGCTGTTGGCTATTGATATATTGATATCGTACTTCGCTTTGGTTATAACTAATTATAATTCGAGTTGTAACTGTTTTTTGAAAGTATTTTGTAAGCACGTGAAAGCATTGACACAAGATAAAAGTCAGTCTCAATGAAATAACGTTTCGTATGTATCTCGTATCTCAAATACATCACGTACTTTTTCTTTTAAAAAAAATATTTCTTCTCTTATAATGACGATTTTCTTGTAGGAAAGGTGCACGTAGTTATTGCTACGTGAGGTCTAATTTCTGTGTTTTTGAATGAAGACCTTCGGCCAGTCTACTTTTCCTTGCTTTATAACTTTTTCAGCTACTTCTTCTTCATTGGTTTATCTTTCATAGGTGAACATTAGTGTCAGTTTACTGTTGCACAGCAATCATCTAATGATTCATCTTCTGCTACTTAAAAAAAGGAGAGGCTTATTTTTTTTTTTTAACTGAGTCACTTGATTAATGAGGACGTATCTCTTAAGCTCTTAGTTTTTAAGTTATTACATATTTTCTGATTATAATTCCTTGTAATCGTTATTTACAATCAGAAAAAAAAAATAAAAAGCTATCTGCCTTTAAAATTCATAAGAGTCTGGCGTTTATCTGCCAACTAATCGACATTGCTATCTTCGTTATTGGATATATGCTGCATTGTTTTATTAGCATTCTTATGTATTTCATGTAACTTAGCGTTACCCATTAGATGGTTCTTGAACTCTCTAAGACGTTTGCGGGAAAAATTCTGTAATAGCCTCGTTTTTTGTTTTGTTTTGGAGTGATTGGTTTAGCAATAAATATGTAAAGTTGGAATCTTTTGAATGGTTTGAACAAAAAAAGGTTTGAGACATCTACAAAAATTCCTACTTATCAATTAGATCAGAACAAATTTTGAATGATGTGTTTAATCAACTTTCAAGTGTTTTTGATTTTTACTATTACATGAATTACTACTTGAGTTTATTAGTAGGTTTTTATTTATCGCAGATTAAATTTTCTGAATTAAAACCAAAACCAAAACAAAACAACAACCTTGCATTGAGAAGATGACAGTTGCAATATTAAGAATCTGCTTTTTAGGAAGAAAAAATTTCAAAAGCCAATGAAGTTTTTTTAATTAAAAATCTTTTTGATTTTTGAGTCTCTATAAAATTCGAAACTTAGATACAATTTTCAAGAAAAACGTAATAAAGAGATTATTCCGCGAATTTTGTTAATCATTTTAGAATTCATTCGTAATATTTTAAACAGGCTTTTTCATTTTTAAATTAAGTTAATTTAAAAATAATTAAATCATTAAAAAAAAAATCTTTTTGAGGATCTGGAATTGTCTGGCAATTTATAAGACCTCGGGTTCAACCTCTGGCTAAAACATCTTTTTTTTTTTTCTTTTATTTGTCTAAAATCACAGAAATCATCTAAAGATTTCTTTCATTTCTGGCCTTCTTAAGCTCTGCAGTTTTTAATATTTTGTAGGGTTCCTTCTTCTACGACTTCAATGTGCCTGTGATCGATGCGAAATAAGTGTCACTGTTCACTTTATTATTTTTAATGTTTTCAAAGAAAATCTTAAAATAAAATAAATAAATAAATAAATAAATAAAAACAGATTCATGTTTTGTTTGGTTTTTGTTTTTTAATAATAAGATAATTAGGCGTGAAATAGTTATTTTTGTGGTGCTTTATAGCCGGCGAGTGCTTATATAAATAACTGCCTTTACCATTACTAGATACTGTAAATTGACCTGTGGATTATTTTCGTAAGAGACCATAATAACTCAGACCGTCGGACTGTATCGAATGTAAGCGAACTCCTCTCAACCGCAGCCAACGGAAAAAAAAAAAAAAAAAAAGAGAATAGAACGGGTTTATTTTTATCGACGCATAAAACTGAACGGGACACGGTGGTCAGTCATTTGAGAGGCGTCTGTGCTTACATAGACCGACAACTTCAATGATCACGTTACTTTTTACTATCGCTGCTGCTTTTCTTTCTTCTTTTTTTATCCAGTCCATTCTGATTAATCTGTGCGTATCATTTTTCTTAAATTAAATCTATAACCTACATTTTTATTATCTGGAAAAAAATCGACGATTATTAAAAACCAAGTTTATGGAAATTTCTGGAAAAGAGGAACAGCATTTGAAGGAACAAAAAAAAAAAAAAACCCCAAATAAAAATTAGTTTCTTTTACATCATCTCTTTTTATTTTTTTATTTATTTATTTACTCTTTTTTTAACGAGAAAGGGATGTGGGTTATCCCTCGTCATCCCCCACCCCCTCAATTACTGTGACCTCTAGGCCTATTATTTACTTACTTATTTAAAACGCAACAAGCGATAAGATTTTTTAAACAATCAGTCATTTATAATAATTATAAAAATAACATAAAAATCACATAATATCAGAAACTTTCATTTCGTTTTCTATTGTATTCACCCGTAGGCGAATATACGGTAAGAAAGATAATTCTTCTTTTCTTTTCATCGACTTGTCAGTTGAGGCGATTTTACCTCTTGATTTTTTATTAATTTTTTTCTTTTTTTCTTGGTCACAAGTTGATCTTCTAACCTACCTTCTTCTAGGAGGCTATGGTATCCATGAATTACTGTAACAATAAAGATAAATAAAGTTCATGTTTCTGCTAAGAATACCTTTATCCAACTTATGATACCATGAGATTTATCGTAGATTTTCTTAATACTTCAAATACATTATATAATAAAATAAATCCGATGCTAAATAGAAATTTCTTCCAAAGAAATAACAAAATGCCATTCATGGATAGATGAAGAGATTTCTTATTTGGGCGGGATTTTCATGGATGATTGAATCCGACTGATTAAGAACTGTTATGTAAATAAATCGTCTATTTTAACTTGATGTGTAAATATGATTTTCTCACTGTGATAATATTAATCTACTTTGATATGATTGAATTGGTAAAACTCCTTCATATCAGTTTTGGAAGCAAAAATATCCGTTATCACAACAAAAGAATACAAGAATGTATTGGCAAAGTATCTGACTTGCTCGAACATTGAGATTCTGAATAGAGATTTATCTAAGAGCATGTCCCTTATTACTATGGCCTAGAATTAAAAAAAGATCAATTACTTTAAAATGTATCCTTCACAAATTTTAGAAGCGTTTTTCGAATAAAAGATAAAAGTGATGTAACTCTGCTTTATCAAGGGAACCTGAAACTTAAGCCTTGCAATGCTGTATTATTAAGCTTTTCAGAGATTCACGAGAAATAGCTTCGGAGCGGCTTTGTTTCATTGCAATTTTAGAACAAGTCCAAAACATTAAAAATCGCTATAATGGAACGTGAATGTGTTAATTTTAAAAATGGGTCATCAAAGCAGGAGTTAACATAAGCTAAAGAAACAAATGATAACAGTATTCATGGATCACATTTATTTATTTATTTATTTATTTATTTATTTATTTATTTATTTATTTAATTTTATGTCAATAATGTCTTTTATAAGCAATGCAAGTTGTTATTGTAATATGAATTTCTATCAGTCTGATGTGCTTTATTTCTTTCTGCTTTCAGATCATTCAACGCACGAACCTAACTCCATCCCAGTCCTTGACAAGGAGAGCAGCACCAAAGATTCTAAATCGTAGAGAGATATATAGTCTCCATCTGACAATTCGAGAGAAGAGATAGAATGAAAAGAGAAGACAGAGAGTTGGAATAGAGAGAGAGAAAGAGAAGTGGAGAGAAACGGTGCTCTCCACATGTGCAATGCAACGCTGAAATTCCACAGGGCTCGCTGGGAGGGTGGGAATATAAAATAACAATAATAATAATAAAAAAAAACTGATTAAACGAAAGTGAGAAAAAGATAGATCCATGTAAATATCGATGCAGCTGACATTCCACATTCCAACCATGAAGAAGGTTCTGGAAAGAATTGAAGACAAAAATTAAATATTTAAAAATAATTGAAGCTTGTAGAAGGATTAAGTATAGAAGTTCCTGTTTTGATTTTTTTATTTCGTTTTTGCTGATTCCCAAAACTAAACTTTGACAAGCTATTGTTTTTTTTTTAATATTTTTTTCATACAAGTCCAAGCGTCTTGTCCGAATTTATTTTATCCTTATCTGTAAGCAACAGTTCCTGAACCTGTTCATTATTTCTTGATGCCGTTTTAATATAATAACTTACATGTTACCGTTAAAACCCGAAATCAGCGAAAGGTAATTATTATCAGTCAAAACTGTTTCAGTCAAATGTTAATTGCTGTACTTGATTTTAACAAGGCAGAACTGTAATGGACCGACTCCATTAGTAAAATAGAAAAACGATTAACAGCCAAATTAACATTATTCTACAAGAAAAAAATAAACATAAAAACGATTCACTGAGCTGTTTTTGGAATTTTCCTAACGGGAATCCAAGACAGGCTGTTTCTAGCTTCTTAGCAGTCGTCAGTTGGATTCGCCCAATACTTTAGAATAACGAACATGCATTAACTAAAATCAGTTTAATGTGAAATCGATTTATATAAAACTGTTTTGTATGATTATTAAAATTACGTTCTATTCTTAGCTGAGGTATTAGGAGAGGAAAGCTGTTTACGATTACTTCTTTTAGTTGTTTAATTTCTTAGATTCTACAAAACTTTTTTTTTATGTGGTGCTGTTGTGAATTTAGTTACCTTACCAATTCTGAAACAAAAATAATGAAAGAAGAACAGAAATAAAATATGGATAACCGCTATTATATTTAAAAAATACACAAAGGAAACATAAAAAAAGAATACACAGCGTGAGCTTAACAATGTTGATTAAAACAGGAAAAAAAGGCCCTTCTTATGCAGGGGTATTAATAACTTCGGTATTTTTGTAGTTCAGTATTATGAATTTAATAGCTAACATGATTGTTATAAACTAGAAACTTCAAGAGAATACTCCAATGTAAGTACTAAAAATGATTAATGTCCATTTTTCTTGACGAAAATTTTAAATTCCTAATGGTGCATACAAATCATTTGACCAAACTGTGTATTATTGTTTTAATCCAGCTATACGAAAATCAGCAAACTCCATTGATGAAAATTGTATTTCGATTACATTGCTTATAATATATCTTGAAATATGTTAGATGAGTAACAGTTTGGTAGATGAAAGCTTTCTTACATTGTAATTTATATTTATTCCTACCGCTGATACAACTATGGTATTTGACAAACTCTGTACTACTTTGGTTTAGCTGCCCGAAGATTTGATTTCTCCATATTTTGTCCTTGTATTTCGTTTCCTTATTTTTAGTTTTTGAGAAGCGATTTTTATGTTTATGATTAAACTGACTATGTACTGCTTTGAGCCTTTGCATGTTGGTTAGCCCTAGCTGATGAGAGCCTAATAAGATCGAAACAACTGTCTCATGGTCTCAACAAGGATCAAAGGCAATAGGACTTGTCTCGAGAATAATTCAATGTGGAAAGATCTTCACCGGAGATCGAACTCGGCTCCTCTAGCCAAGTGCCTTATCACTTGCCTACTGGGCTCACAATCAACACACCATAATCTGTTCAATATACCATTTCACTAATGTCTGCATTACCATTGATGTATCGCAGTAGTAATAAATACAACTTACAATTGTAAGAAATCTTTCATTGACCACACTGTTACTCATCCAACATAGTTCCAAGACATTTTATGAACAATGTAATCGAAGTAGAATGTGCATAAATCAGTTTGCTGATTTTAGTGTAGCTGAATTAAAACTATTTCAATCAATTAAAATGTGATTATACTAGTTTTAACTAGCAATTGACCTATTTTTCTTGATTTTGGGTTTTAACGGTAATATTGAATAAAAAAAAAATAAAATAAAATAAAGCCACCATGTAAATCCAAGTTTGTTTTCATTTGTCCTCGTTCTTTCAATGGTCGAGGCTCCTATTGGTTCTTTTAAACAACGATCAATGGTAAATCATCTGTGCTTCCTTGATTTCGTTTTCACTTTTCCCCTTTGATTACTATTTTCCTTGGAAACTGAAAGGGAAGAAAGAAAAAGAGAGACACTGAATATATTGACAACGAACGAGTAATTGTGATTTTCAGCTCTAAAAAAAGATGAAAAAAAAAATAGGTAATTTAAGAAGAAAAAAAAATTAACTAACTTTTCCAACCTCCACTGAGGAAGACCTTAAGGCGGCGAAATGCATTTAAACTCACCCCTATTACTTCAAGTGTTGCATCCTACAACAGTTGGAAATAATGTAATAAAGCTTTTATACTGTGATATGTAGTCCATACAAAGCAGATCGGACCTTGTTGTCAAACTCAGTTGATCACTTTATATATGTAATATTAGAATTATTATTGTTACAATTATTACCATTACTTACCTATCCTGATGGTGCTCCTTGTCTAGTGTGTATTAACTTTTGCCAAAATTGTTAATATGGTTTTGAACTGATAGTCATTCATCGCAATTCATTTTATATCTTTTGGAAGGTAAAATTGCTTTTGTTGGAAGATGACTTTTTGGAAGGAATTAGTTTGTGTTCATTTCATTTTAATTTATTTTTCATGTCGTAACAGAAATCATTTTATTTTCTTTCTTTTTTTTTACGGGCTTTTCTTTTAGCTCAGCAGCTCTCTTTATTTTTTATTTATTTTTTTTTAATTTTTGAAATTAGCCGAAGTATTGTAAATGTCATAATATTGAGATAAACTATGATGCCTTTTAATAGTTGCTGATTTTTTTTTTCTTTTGTGTGCGTATATGGGTTTATATGTGATGTGGTTTGGAATTAAAAAAAAAAATGTTTTCATTTTCTTTTAATATCCTGAATTTATTCTGCAAAATTTATAATATATATATTACAATTCGACGAATTTAGGATAAGTTTATTTTCTTCCCAATTCTTAACCCTTACGATAATAATAATTCAACCCTTACGACAAATTGTTCTTATCATTAAAAATTTATTTTATGAATAAATTTTATTTTATAATTTATCAATTAACCTTGAAATAAAAAAGACATGAAAGAAGTCTTAGGTAAAAAATGTCTGTGTAATATTTTGTGGCAGCACTAGTGAACTGTAACTACACGGTCTGTGTACTTATGCAGCTTAACTAACAGCAGTGAGTAGTTTATTTAAACTATTTACCTACAAAATAATGCATTATTGTTAGATGATCAATGATATTGATGCGAGCTTTTTTTTTCTGTATCAATGAGCATTAATTATTATGATTTTTAATAACAATAATAAAAAAAAAACATGTGAAATAAAAAAAAAAAAGCAAATCATCTAACAATGGGTCCACAGAGATCTGAGACAAAGTGCACCACAAGAATCGTTGATTTTGATATATCTATTAACTTCCAGCTGTGGAAAAGCAGGTAGATTTGTTTTTTTCCATTGTTATTTTTTATTTCATGTGTTGATTGAAAAAAATGGCCATTTTGTATTTCTTTCTTATTTAACAGAAACCTTTGACTTTTTTAACGAATAAAATGGGACATTATTAAGCTTTCAGAAAAGTTAATTTAATTAAATATTTAAAGCCCTATGAATATGGGTCATTTTAAATTTGATCCAGAAATTAATATTACATTTCTTTATTAATGAAAATTGATAGTTTATTCATAAACTCATAATCATTAAAAATCATATCATTAATTATAAATTCATAACATAAAAAAAATAAAAAAATTAATATACAGTTGTGTTAAAATTCAAATGTTTCTGATGTTTTCTGAGCAAATATTTAACTGTTAAAATTTATAGAAATTAAATGAAATTCTTATTAATAAATCTCAGGAAGATTCACCAAAGATGATTACCTGAGGGATTCTATTAATTTACATTCTAACGAATTGAGAAGAAAATGAATGTAAAGATGATGACATTATGAAGGCGGCTTGATCATTAATAATTTTATATATTCATTATTTATTACAACTTTTAATTTATTTCTAGAATTAAATCTACACCATAGTCCTAATTAGGATTATTTTGCTCAACCTTTAGCATAATTATTATTTCATGCCTACAATTTATAAGAAATAACTACAAGGATTTGTGATATCTCAACATATAACTATTTATTCCATTTGTAAGCATTATTTTCAATTCAACACTATTTTTTAAAGTAAAAGTAATCATGACTATTTAATTAGAAAGTATATATCTTGCAAGTGCAGTAGACATTTTATATTATTATTATTATCATTATTATTATTATATAAACAAAGTTTGGTTTATTAAATTTATTTTCCATATTATAGCAAATTTTATTACACTTTGATCTTTACAATATGCATCTTTATAATATTTTTGTTTATTGTTCAATAATAAGATAATAATTATCAAAATTAATGATTTGTTTTAATGTTTAATCTTGTGCGTTAATATACTGTACAATGAGAGGTCGCTTATTCGGGTGCGGGCTAATTGTGCAGCAATTATCCTGCTAAAGATTTTGATAAATATCCATTACACTTTTTGAGAACCCTGCTGTTGTATAGAGCTTTTTTGACAGTAAATAAATTTTTAAAATCCTTTTTGGACTTGTAGTGCTTTATCCGTTCCCTGCCCGACTCGACTTAACCCGAATAATCGATGATACTATAATTAACAAAATTAAACTTATTAAAAAATAATTTAAATGTGTTGAAAATTGGAAAAAAAATTTACAAGGTTTTGTCTACAGAAATCAGTTGCGGATTGAAAGAGAAAGAGAAGCTATTAAAAATGGTAGTTTTAAAGATTTTAAAAAAAAAAAAAAAAGTTTTCCATTTTTATGTATTGCTAAGTATAGAATTTCTGTTTGATTTCATTCCATTGTTTCACAATTTAGGATTTTGGTACAAATTCAAAGCCATTAGCAGATGAGGTGGCAGACTGTTCCATTTCATTTACTGTATTACAGCTTTTTTGTTACTTTTTTAGCAAAAGACGGATCTAGATGAGAGAAAAAAAACCCGACCGAAATGAAAAACGCTAGTTATGATCTATTTCATGTCGTGTGGCTGTTTATTCGAAGCCAAATGGGATGAAAAAGGTCATACGCTTATTGCGAACTATGATATTTTTGGAACTTCGAAATCTATTTAATTCCAATTTTGTTCCGTTGAGATTTGACCTTATTAACACAGTTTTGGCATGTTGTAATCCTTTTCTGATGTTACCTATATCCCAACGACTTATATTACAAGAAATAAAAGGACGCTAAGGAATATGAAATAAACAATCTCTTTTATCATGTTCAGAAAATGAAAAAGCCCGATAAAAATTAATATTTGTTTATAAAAGCTATTTCTTATATATTAGAATCATCAATTAGATTTTTATGCTTGATTTCTAATTTAAAAACTCAAGTATTATCTTTTGTAATTGTTTTTTTACTATATTCTTATTATTATTTTTTTACCTTGCAGTGGGTTTGTTTTTCTTTTTTCTTACCTTTATTTTCCCATTATCTGACACTGGATTTGAAGCTTTTTATGAATAAATTGGTTTCCTGATTTGATATGTCCCATGTTCTTCAATGGCGGTTTTATTTCTGTTTTATTTTCCTTATTGATTTCTATTTTCATATCATTTTTGTCCAATGAAATCGTGTAATACTCATTTATTTGTAAATGTAACTTAATCAAATCAAAAGCTGCTTCCTAGAGTGTAGTTGACATTTCAGCCTGTATATAAGAGCTGCCTCCATGTTCTTGTACTTCTGTATTTCTGACATTTACTTAAAATATATACAAATTAATTTATTTATGTGTCTTTTGTGATATTGCAACGTATCATTTTTAGCTGTCAATGTTACCTGATCAATAGTTTTGAAGTGAATTCACCTATTATATATCCCTTATACATGTATATTATAGACATTCATAGACTACACAACATAAGACTTGTACTCTCAGCCGCCTTCACTCAGATCAAGTCGCACGACTTGTGATGTCCACATTCATATAGCTGTTCTGAATTTATGTCAAAGAGTGTGTTCAAGGGGTACTCAGGGAGAGATATGCTAGCTTATGTTGAAATACAAGTAGGTATAAAAAAAAAAGTACCTGTTTATGTAAACTTTGAAATATGAATAAAATATTGTTAAGCTGTATTTATCAAAATGATATTTTATGTTGTGTGTATGATATTGTAAAATGTTTATCTACATATACTGCATTAGTTATTGTAATAAAATAGCATTTAATTATAAACTTTTTATTATGTTTTAACACAACCATTTTTAATTTTTTTAATTGAATTATTCAACATTTTTAAACATATGCTAAAGCCTGCTGATAATTAGCACTGTCTTCTAAATACTTTCTTCAAATCATCACAATTCAAAAAACATATTAAGTAAATAATTGCTTTAATAAATCCTTCTTAATTAATTTTTTAAATAACTTCTTTATTAACTTCTATTAACTCCATAACTCCAACCTCAATACTTTGTAGGGCTAATCGCCCTACTTTATCAAGCCTTTTTTTTATATAATTTAACCTCACGGAAAGGAGGGAGATGGTCTCTCTTCCCTACGAAATATTGAGTTTGGAGTTATGGAGTTAATAGAAGTTAATAAAATTGCTTAAATAACCATCATGTTTCGTGTTGTTTGTTAGGCAGCCATTTTATCACATAATAATGCCAGAAGTAAAAAATATTTACATCATTAAATTGAACTTTTTTTCTAAATAAAAATGTTTAATTTTATTTCTAGCAGACATAGAAACGTCTTTTCAATATTACATATACTTATTAAAATTAAAAAAAAGTTTGTTTATTGTTTTCAGATAAAGTAAACTGGTTTGAATCAACAGTTAACTAAAAGTAAAGTCTTCTTTCAAATAAAAATGGTTTCATTAAAACCTGATAAGGCACATGGACGGAGGGAATATCATCTAACAAAATATTCCTATAGAGTTACGATCTAAAAAAACTTCTTATTTGCTAAATAAGTTTGCTAAAAAAAAAAGTGTTCTGCAAAGGTGACATCCTGAATTTTCAGAACACTTTGTCACTAATTTTCAGATCCGAGTTAAATCTAAGGATTCTAGTCTTTTTACATATTTCTTATTCTCTGTTAAAGATATTGTTTTCTCCGAATTAGCTCTTTTCAAGTTCTTTAGAAGTCAATGATTCACTCTATTTCATTTATGAGTTGTTTTGCAGAAAAGGAATATGCGGACCAGATATATTCCTAATCAATATTTACATTTCTTGTAACATATTTTCGGCCTCACGCCCTCCCTCTGATATAGTATTGATTTCACCCCTCCATCAAAAGCAGTTAAAAGAAAAATGAAGAGTTCTGACCTCTTGTGACAGAAGACATGCTAGCACAAAAAAGCAGGAACATCCAAGTGAGCTCCGGGAGTAGGATCAAGATTTAAGCACTGAAACCGAGCTGTCAAGCCACCTCTTAAAAACACTCGCCTACGCCTAAAAGGGAAATTAAAGTAAGAGAGAAATAAAAAGGAGATAAATAAGATTAACTAAATATTAAATTTTTAAGAAATAAATTTAGAAAAGAATAAATGCTATAAGATTTTTTTTTCCATAGGAAAAAAAATTGATAATTTTCGGCAAATTTTATTTCAAATAATTAAATTTGGAAAATTTGGAAAAAATGATAAGTGAATTCATAACCGTCGGTGAATCTTTACTTAAATAATAAATAAAAAGTCATCGATTTTCAAGTTAAAAGAAATAAAAACAAAGAACGAAAGCAATAATTTGTGTAACTTTAAAAAAAAATGGATAGAAGAATAATTTCATGAAAAATAATATGAAAATAAAAAAATATTTCTTTAATCATCATTTCTCTTTGGTTTGATACCATTTAATATAGAAATATATATATATTTCTATATTAAAAGAGAAATATATATATTTTCTCTTTTACGAATTAAAAATATTAAATCATTGCAAAAAAAAAAAAGAGAAAAGATAAATAAATAAAATTCAACGTCGTCTTGTTTTATTGAAGAATATTATCTTAAAAAATTAATCTCATTAGATCTCAATAAAACTATTTAGTAATGAATGATTGGAAAAATAATTTTAAATAATAAAAGCTAATAAAAGTCTTCAGTCTGAAGCAAGTCAGTGATGAGTTGGTAACCTTTTATGAGTTAATGCACCTGAAAGAAAAGAATTTATGGTAAAGAATTAAGAACCTAAAAAATTAAAAAACAGAAAGTGAATATTATCTATGAGGGTCAGTTTCAACTTAAATCTTATCTGAATCTCTGCCAAAATCGAGTAACTGTGGATAGTTAATAATTATGCAAAAGAAGAAAACACCAAAGAGGAAGACTATCTTCTCGTCTTTAACGAGAACTTTAGCTATGGAAAATGTAAAAGCCAGTACTATTCCTGTTCGAAATGCATTCACAAATTTAACTTCATTGAACCATCAACTTTTCTTCCATATACACTATTTGTGAATTAAATGAAACTATGGAAATTGTTAAAAATGCATAAAAGATGGTTAAAAAAAAGCTCAAGAAATTAATACTTGCATTTAAAGAATTCTATCACGAAGTATGTCATTTGTTTGAGAAAATATCACTGTTGTTATTATTGTGTCACTTTACTACAGAATGCTAGAGGATATAAGATCTCCTTATGAAAAAACAAAAACATAATATATCCTTTTCTTATTAAATACAAGGAGGACATATAATTCTTATATATTGGGTATTCCAAAAGGAAAGGTCATTATTCTGAATGGTCATAGCATCGGTCGTTCTAAGAAAAAAAGTTTATATGAACATATTCTGAAGGAGTTCTTAGATAGAGCTACGTGAATAGATAGTAGGCTATTTTGAATTTGGCGCGAAAAGTGCCTTTCTGTCCCACCGTAAGGCGCCACTGTCTGAAGCACGTGAATCATAAGTTCGACTGCTGATAATGACATTGCACAAGAGTGACGCGTAGAAGAAGAGTGGAGACAAGAGATGAAAATGTTCGATCTCATAATGGATGTTACAGCTCTCCTCAAGGAATGTCAAACGAGAAAAACGCCATGTACGAGTTGAAAAATGAAATGATCTTGACGGTGGGATTTTTGAAAATTTATGACAAATTTTATAACTTCAACAAGAAATATTACAAACCGAATAATTATGCAAATGTTCATTCAACAGCTCTACTTCGGAAACCGTTTGGAGTAACTTAGAAAAGTATTTTTTCTAGAATGACCTGTGATCTCCTAGATTATTGTCCTTTCTTGCTGAGACATTGTATCTATAAAAGTAAATAAATAAAGCATACGTTGGTAATAAAATAACTCACAAACAAATTAATTTATTTATCGAAAATGGAATACTGTGTTAATATCTAAATTGGACCAATACGCTTTTAAAATCAACGCATCTTTAGTTTGTTGTGTTGTTATTTTGTTTTTCAATACAGGAACTAAATAGCGAATCTATGAATTGATATTAAAAATAAGCTTACAAGGGAAGTGCGTGATCTCGAACGCTGAGAACCTCACGAAAATGTGCTTAGAACATAAATCGCTCATGCCAAAAACAGTGGTATGAGTCATTCTCATGCAAAGCTGCACGTCTTACCACGAGAGACATTTGAATGATCACCTATTGAAGGTCCAAGAGAGGAAGTTTGATAACGCGAAGAAACAAAATATCGATATAATAGGACCAAAAACACACATATTTCAATGTCGTGACTATATTGCTACAGTTCCCTCTGCGTTCGAGGTCGTGCACATCCCTTGCTAGTGACAGTCACAAAGTATTTTCCGATGTGTTTTCCCTATTTCCTCGTATCGTAGCTCTGACATTGAATGGATTATTCAATGATTTAGACTCTTTCTCTACAGAACTTGGCTTTTGAAGTTCGTAATCATTGGTCGTAATCCTATTCAAGACATTCTTTGAATTACTTGGCAAATTTAACTCCATAACGAGAGGATTCGAATTCAGTTTTTAAACATTTATCGTCAGTTATTCTAAGTGATTTGATTAATCTGCTGAATTAAAAGTAAGACCTTATGCCTCATCATTCCTGAACTCCCTTCTTACATCTTCACACTTAATTCAGACATTATCCGCATAACGCAATGAGCTCTACTATCCGCATAACGCAATGAGCTCTACTAAAAAACAATCAGTAGAAATTATTAAGAAGCTTGAATTCATTCGTTTGAAGCAAAATCCGCTTCGACTTAAGCACAGTCGAAGCAATACAATTATTTGAATGGTTATTTAACAGAATTAATGATGTTCGTTGTGCTGTTCAATAAGGACAGTTTAGATTTGAATCTATTGAAATTATTTCTTTAATTTCAATGTTTTTTTTTTTCCATTTAGGGGCCATTCGAGTATTATCTAAGCACCTTTTTAATCATTTTAGACTCCCCCCCTCCCTTTATAAGCAAAAATAAGCAGATGCCCGAACCCTCCTCCTTGTGCTTACGTAAGGTTTCCCAAATCATTAACAGCAAATATCACTGAACGATAAGTAAAAAAATCAAAATTCTAACGCATACATGTTTGTTTGTCTTACGGAAGCTTTGCTGTGATCCCCCCTCCCCCTTAAATGCTTCCATAATACTTGAACAGCCCCTTATTGATGGCATACCCATGTAACACAAAAACTGATGGCCTAATGTTGTGCTTGGCAAAGTTGACAACGTTGGGCCAACGAGGTCGTGCCAATGTTGGATCAACGCAGTCATATCAAAATTGATCCAAAACAACATTGATGTTTGTAAATAGCCACGTACATCAGCAAAAGGAAATTTCCTAGGTTCTTTATATCATGGAAACCAGCAATGTCTTAAATCAGCAAAATTCGAATTATATGAAACAAATACACAGAAATTATAGACACAGGCAATTAAAACGTGCTTGTTAAAGTTCATTATATGAAAATTTTCGTATATTGGCTCTTCTTTTAAAAGAAATTGTATAACTACTGAATCAAATGATATGTTTTCCTTTGTTATTTCTTTTTGTTATTTCTCATTCTTTAAATTTTAAAGCTATTTACAATGTTCTTTGTTCTTTGGAATCAGTATTGCAAATTGTTTTTGAAAATAATATAAATGAACTATTATGATTTATGATCAAAATTAATTCTCTAGTAATCCTCAACATCAACTCCCCATTCCAATACTTATTATTTATCCAAACCTTATTGCTTTGTGAATATTAAGCGAGTTCAAAGGAGGTTATTGAAAAAAATTTAAATCGTATTAGGAAATTGAAGATACGAAGTTTGTATAATATGTCCATGTGAATATCAAGCTTTTAATACACCAATTCTCTTATAGGTATGAAATAAGATGCAGAAAATACTGCTTCATAGCTTTCCATTATTTTTAATGAAATAAATACTTAATGTATTAAAAACTTAATGTAAAGTTGCACAAAACTACTACTTAGTAGGAATGATAATTTTATTAATCATTGCTTATTAAATAATGTGTAAATGAAAACAAGTTATAAAGTAATTTAACAATGTAGATATGCACGAGTTTGATAGTTTATTTACAAAATACATAAATAATGTATATACACAAATTAATATTTAATTTTACCACAGTAGCAGTACAAATTAAACTACCATTGATGTAACATCAATGTTTATACACCCTGGTTTAATTGAAAATTCAAGCCATTGCTATGCTACCTTATTATAGCCTTTGTTTATGCAGAACAGCAAAATTCAACATACTTTTAACTGAGATTGACAACTTTATCATTCATTATGAAATAAAAAGAAATATTGCTACCGAACTTTCGGGCTGTTTCGGTGGCGCTGGGGAACAAAATGCGATAGGAGCGATTTTAATTTAAAATCAGAGAATTTATTCAGTAAAATAAATTACGAAATATACAGAACTCAAATTATCGATATGATGACACGCTCGGGTTCAGTCTTCTTCGAGGCTATCCGTATTGGGGCGGCCCACGTCAACTCCTCCCGGCAACTGTATAGTCTGCTTCGGCTTAGAAGTGTCTTGCTTCATAGCCATATGTCTAAGTGCGGTCTTCTCTATCTTCTCCCGCAAATGGTTCGATTTCTCCGGCTTAGAGCTGGGGATCTGTCCTTGGCCTATCAACCACTCAATCAATCCAACTTCTCTCCAAGTGGGGAACTCTCTCTCTCTCTGGGTCGCTGCCTATCAACAGGCCCTTTCTCTCTCTTCTCTATCCATGAACTTGGTGGAGGATCTCTTCGTGGCTGCTCGCCACAATCCAACTCTTCCCTCTGGCTCCGGGTGGAGACCTCTTCTTGCGGCCGGGCTGCCGCCAAAACGAACTGACCCTGAAACCTTCTGCGCTGCATTACATGCCCGCCTGCTGCCTCCCTTTCACTCCGACAGAGTCCACTATTGAGAGGGAGACAAGGTCGGACTGCACTACTCTTCACAGAGGTGGAATGAAGTTAGTTGACTCCATTCTCTAGGGGGGGTCGGACAAATCCAAGGGAACAATATTACCCCAAGCATTTACAAACAATTTTAAACTAAGTTATGAAAAATAATATTAAGGCCTATACTTAGTTGTTAGTTGAAGATCTGTCTGATAATGATTGGAGCATCAAATATTCAGTAGAATGGTTTTAATCCTCAACTAGTAAACTCACACAAAAACTATTGTTCAAAATAAAATACTTTTAACATATAAAATTTAAAAATAAGTGCTTCTGAAGAGTAATTCTATTCATCGTGTTTCTTCTTGATAATTGAAAAAAAAAAGCAAACGCATTTGTGCTTCTATTTGCTGATTGAGCAGAACAAAAGCACAGATGCATTTGCTTGTGTTTTTTTAAAATTATTAAGACTCCAAGCTGAAATATCGATAGAAAACACCATGAATAAGAATTATTCCTCAGCCACACTTTTATTTTTAAATTGTAATTAACATGACCTTTTCTAGTGTTCTTGATGTTGACCACTTTCCACCACTTTATTACAATCTGCAAAAATTTAACAAGTCCTTCACTATTCTGATTGTCCAAAAGTGATGTTGCAACAATATTTGTTTCATGAAAAATTCTCAAACATAAACTGACATTCTGTCTTTTAAGGTTTCTTGGAGAAAGAGCTTTTTCATTTAATTTTGGAGCAAGTTTTACTAAGCTTCTTTTTTTCTTTCACATGAATTAATTTCAAATCTTCGCATGATTCAAATTAAATCTTCATTTTTTCATTAGTTTCCAGATCTGGGGGAAAAAAATGAACTCTTCTCGGTTTGTTGGTTTATCGAATTATTTCTGATGTTCTTAAGAATGTGGAGCTAGTCAAAAACTAAGAAAATTTTGAATTCACAATTTTGGGGATTACTTATGAAAGTTGTTAATGTACCACCACAAAGCCGAGTGAACATATTTCTGTTGATCCTGTTGTTGTCAGCAATGATACTACTAATAGGGTATCCAGCTTTTTGTACAATTTCTATTATCTGCTTTGTACAATTTCTATTATTATTTTTAGCAGATCACTAGCAGTTAAATTTTTAACAGGAATAAGGGCTACAACATATTTATTGTCTGAATATATAGAAGACATCGTAAAAGTCTGTACACTGTTCACAAACTATAAATTTTTGTTTGCACTGAAGCCAGACAAAGTATGCACAGAAAAATTAATTGAAGGTCTTATAATAATCTCATCTAACAGCAAATTTACAAGTAATTCATGATTTTCTAATTTTTCAGCTTTTGTTTTTAAATACATACAGCAAAAATTCCCTTGTTGTGTGCCTTTTGGAAATTGAAAGACTTTTGTCATCTCTTTCTCATTACTAAATTGAATCTGCATCCGACACACAACAACACGAAGGCATGCTTACAGCTGAAACAAATTTCACAGGATTTTAAAAAATGATTGTAAAATTTTAATATCAAATCCATATCAATATTTAAATATTTATTTTTATTTTTTCTTATATATTTTGTTTAAGAATGTTCTCTAAATAGAGATAAAATTTTATATAGTCTATTATTAAAGATTTAAATGAAATTACTTTTATTAATATTAAAAAATATTAATATTGCCCTCCACAAATATAAAAAACAATATTACTATTACTTTAATCTTACTTTAATCTATGGAAGGCTTACTGGATTTAAACATTTACTTTGTAAGAAAATAATCGTTGTGAATCTTATGTTTCTTTCTGTTATGATTATGAAACACAATAGGTATCTTGTTTTAAACAAATACATTTAATATTAAACGAAATAAAATTTTAATGATTTCCTTTAATCAATGTTAATTAAAGAACTAATAATGAAAATAAAATAAAATATAAAATAGTTAAGATAAAAAAAATACTTCATGGTTTTTAATTTAACTAAAATTTTGTAATGCAAACAGATAAACAACAGCACCAAACATATTTAATTAATAAAGTTTCAAAATTTCGTTACTAATACCTATAATATATCCATTATAAAATCTAAATTATCATATAATTTACGAAACATTCATTAATTTAAAAAAAAAATTTAAAACTTTAAATGCAGAAAGAAATTAACATACATTCATTATTCGAATTTCACATGGGAAGTAACTCTGGCTTGCTCTAAAAGTTAAGATATATTTCTAATGAATTTGTTAAGATATAATTCAAAAGTATTTTAAATTATCTTAAATAAAAAGGATCTTACCTTTGTTATCTTCTGATTCTCGACAAAGAATTATGTAAAATATATTATATTCGGTAGATAAAAGCTGCAATTTCTCTCTTCGAAAGAACAACCAATTAGCGAAAACGCGTTGCCACGAACTCCGAGGTGTTGGATAGCTCCTTCTAGCGGAGCTTGGCTAGGAGGCGCTTGGTATAAGAGGCCTTTCTACAGATGGTGTTGCCCCAGCAAAATATTAACATTTAAATTTCTTGCAATAAAAACATTATTTTAATTTTAAAATTACGTAGGCCTATGTATTCTGCATTATTTGTCAATAATGCAGAAACATGATACACAATTTATCAATTTTAATTTGCCAACCAAAAAAATAACGTTGGCCCAACTGCCTGTTGCCGATGTTGGACCATTGTTGGCATTCGGTTGGCAAAATCACTAATCATTCCCCAATATTGCTAACCATGGTCTAACTTTGGGTCAATGCTTTGCGTTACATAGGATGGGAGTGTTCTGAAATCAGTTTTATCAATTTTACATTGAAGCGCATGTTAAATGCTTCAATTACTGTCTTGAATGTTATTCCACGTCAATTTGAAACTGCATAGACTGCTTTACGTGAATAGATTATACCAAAGTACATTTCATGAAAGCAAAACTTTTTAAGACCTAATTTATTTGAAGATTGATGTTTCCTGAACGTAACAGCGACATCTATTGCTAAAATTCGTAATTTAATCTTATAAACATAATCAAAATATTATGGTTTATATACTTTCAACAGTTTCGAATATATTTTTATATTATTGTTATTATAATATAAAAAAATAATACTGTTATTACAATATAAAATTTATTTGTATAATTTTTTAGTAACTTGACTTGGCTGTGTAATATCGATATAGAATTTCCTCATATTAATTCTTCCATACTTCATTCCCAGCTTCATTCCATTCTATATTAATTTCAAGCCACAAAGATGTGATTTCCTGTGAATTGATTTTGTCAACTTCTATTTTATTAATGAATCCATAGTTTCACATAACCATAGTTTTGTTTAGTTTATCTTTAATCCAACTTTTATGTTTCAAGTCATTGATTGCAGTGCCAATAGCAACTATGTAATCTGCAAACTGAAAGAAACAATCAACATTAATACCGATGTCTCTTTTTTTTTTAAACCCTTTCTGAAATACTGTTGCTGCTGTTGTTGTTGTCTATATCTGACATCTTTTCCTAATTTGATTTCCGTGTTTCCTTATTTAAACGAATTATTTGCATCCAGATACAATGATTGTCAGTATCGTGATTTTCAAAGCACTAATAATAACAGACTAGTTTCTACCCGTGAATATTCACGGAAGTAAAACAAATTCCACCTTTTTGAAATACCGTAAAAATTTTCAAAAACTTAAGATAGAAAAAGATGTTCTAAGCTCATTTTTTATAAGGAGATTTGGTTATACTTAAGTATCCTGTTTTTACTTATTTTTGAATTACAATTTTTGGATTGATTTAAAATAATTAATTATTTTGTATACAAGTTTAAGTAAGTATTGAACAACGCACCAATATTAATTCAACTAATTTTTCTTTTCAGAAAGACATTAGTTAGTGCTTTTGTAATTATTTTTTCTTTCTTTTTTTTTTCGCCTTGCATTTGATTCGAACCGAGGACCTCAGTAATCGCAGTCAGGAACACTATCCACTGGACTACTCCACTTAATACAATATTTTCTCTCCGACTCTCTCCACTTTATTGATTAAGGCCCTTATTACACTAGGCCGCCAGGCGGCGCAGCCAGCACTGCCACCGGTGACTCAGTCGGCGACACTTGCAGGGCAACCGGTGGCGCAGCCAATCACTCGTTGTTTGGTCCTACGGTATTTCGGTAGTTCTCGCCAGCCGAGCAGTCTGTTTTTTGTGTTGGCTGCCAACGTGGTCGCGGGGAACGGCAGCCAGTCAGCAGCCAGTTTGTGGCGACGCCACCGGCTGCCCTAATCTAATAGGCTCCATAACAATCAATGCCCAATGACGAGCAGCGTCACCAGTGTCGCGGCTGGCTGCGCCGCCTGGCGGCCTAGTGTAATAGGGGCCTAAAAACATCCGTTTTTTGCCTATATTATACAGCTCCATTAGCAACAATCACAACCATCGCAACAATCCCACCACGCCCAACAAATGAGTCTGTTGCATGCGCAACAATCACATCCATAATACAGCTCTACGACAATCACAACAATCGCAACTAATTCTCAACAATCACATTTTTAATAATAAGGAAATTAAAGCCCACATTGATTACAAACATACTTAGAAACATACAGACGGACAGCCTATTATTGCCTATTAATAGGATGATATAAAAGGAAAATTAAAGGGTTTTTAATTTTTTAAGCTTTATCATTTTACAAAAGGATGATATGTTAACTAAATCAAAGAAGTCAGTATATTAAATTCAGTGTGATATCGCATTCATTTTTTTCTCTGAAAGTCTTCTCTTATTTCCTGCTGCATTTACTTTGTTATTCTCTTGAATAAACAGAATCCAAACTTCTCTTCAACCGATTATTAATAAAAAGTTACAATTTATATACAAATGACAAAATGGTGATAGACATGTATTAATGAAGGTTCCTTCTTATTTTAAACAGTGAAACAACTAATGCTTTCCCGGTCGTCTTTTTCTAGCAATCCAACACGAAGCATCTACAAATACATTAAAATTAAGTTGTTTTCAAACAGTATTCTATATAGATGACAGTAAAGAACAAAATATTTTGTGAAGATTAAAGAGCCTTCAGGAAATGATTTCAAATTATTTGTTGTGGATATTTAATTCTTTTTTGTCTGCATAATACTTCAAATATTTCTTGAGTGTTCTTATTGTCAATGCGTCCGATTCATTTGGTCTACATTACCAGTCATTTCTATTGTTCTGATGTCGTTTTCAAAGACACTGGACGCTATTACCTGTCCTGGATATAAATTCCCATCGCATTTAACGAGAACGTTGAGACACTTTATGTCATTCCCTAATAAAATGCTCCTCTTTCATCTTCCATTTCAATTCACTGAGAATGGAAGAAATCATCTCTGGGATTCCACTGAAACTTTTCATCGGCTCTTGGAGGGAGAACTTTTTGTAAATTACATTAATGAATACTAACTATTAGTTGGAAATTACCGAATGATTATCTTATGGTAACTGACAGTAACTTCCGATAGCAATTATTAAAATACAGCCATTGACGGAATCGAAATTTGAAAACTCATTTCAAAACTTGTGAAAACGAATAATAAATTAGTAAATATAATATTTGCAAAAGTCTAAAAAATCAAAGTCTACATTTATATTCAAATTTTAAAATCTATTCAATACAAACATATTAATTTTCCATTTTCTGAAAAAATAGCGAATTAAATTCTCATTATTTAGTTAAAGTATCTGAACCGGATGAATTTTAATCGTATCAACCCATTCAGAATGTATTAAGTCCTTGACATTCTTTGTTAAAGGCAATGATATTTTACGAGAAATAGGATAGAAATCCATTGTTTAGATTGCAATGCTTTTCTAAGGAAATTTTGGTCGTGTTCTCTTCTAATTTCTCGACAAGACCCATCTGGAAAATATTTCAAATACCGGGTAATCGGAATTAAAGGACCCTCCTTATTCAATAGTGTCTAGAGCGATATGTAGGAGTCCAAAAGCAAAAAAAATTGATAAAGTGACGTTTCAGGACATGCGGTCGACATTTCCTGAAAAAAAAAATTAGTATCAAAAATCACCACTACGATACTTGTGGCTCTGCAAGCTACAAATATTTTATTTGTAAAAGACACTCTTGCTATACAGAGATATTGCCCTTAGCGATGCAAGCGAAACTACTCAATATAGTCCCCATTCTCAAAGTGTAAAACCTGAAGGCGATGAATACTGTGTTCAATGGTCGACCGTAACTAATCCGCTATGATGCTTCTCATGTGCAGTCTGTCTTTCAAGGCAGCCAAATTTGAAATACTTCCTCGCACATAAGGAATAACCACACTTTTTAGGTGTCACCACACCAGAAATCACAAGGATTAAGATCCGGAGAACGAGGTGGCCAGATGGTAGAAACGCACGACTAATCGTTGTCGGTGAAATGTTGTCGTAGAAACTGCTGTACACAGCGTCTAAAATGGGAGGCGCTGCATCTTGCATGACAGTGGTTAACTCGGGCATTGTTGCAGTTGGGATATGACAAAGGTGTTGAGCATCCCTCGAGTCGTCACAGAGCATATCACAGGACCATTGCGAGTAGCTTCTTCTAAAAAGAATGCTCTAAAAGTAAAGACCGTATCCTTCAGCGAGGGCAGACAAATTGGAACTAGGCAAGTTTATAAAACAATTGTTAGGGGATGAAGTAATCGAACCTAGTTAGAGTTAATGGTCTCTACCACTCTTTGTAAGACGTGTAAAAGTTAAGGATCCTAGATTTATATTAGATGCCAGAACATTAAATGCGGTAACAAAGGGCATTACTTATTTGTAAAGACCTCATAAGAGATTTGGGTAAATCTAAGATATTTTCTGTGATCGATCTCAAAAAATCGTAGTGGCAAAACCTGTAGATGAGGAAAGTAGGAAAAAGACAGTTTTTATGTGCCCGAGCATGGGGAAGTTTCAATCTACAGTTTATGTGCTTTCGGTTTAAAGAATGGTGTGGCATGTTTATGCTTGAATACGAGATTGTAACTTTAGGCGAGTGCAGTGGTATCTGCAGGAAACAATGTAAGTAAATTTAAATAAAACAAGAACTTACTACTTTCCTTAAATTTTATTTTGTTAAACTTTTTATAAAACAAACTAAACTCTAAAAAAACAATAAATCTATATTTGTATTCTAATTTTAATATCTTTCAAAACAAACAAACAATACTAGTTTTCCATATCCTGAAAAAAAAGCGAATTAAATTCTCATTATTTAGTTAAAGTGTCTAAATCGGATGAATTTTAATCGTATCAAACCATTCAGAATGGATTGATTACTATTCAGGGTTGTCCATGTCCCAGATTGGACAGTTACGGATGTTCACCGCGTTCCACTGAGGATGTTCCACTGAGGGGAAAATGTGCCTCGTCACTCCATAAGATCTGCCATGGCCACGTCTCATCTATTCCCATTCTGGCAAGAAAGATTAATGCAAACGTCAGTCGGGTTTTCCTGTCGATAGCAAGCAACTGCTGGTTTTGGCTGATACGGATAGTAAGCACCACCTTTCTCAGCACCTTCCACACTGCGCTGTATGATACATCCAACTGCCGTGACACTGAACTTGCACTATTGCAACATTATTCATTGACTGTGGTAACATCTTTAACGATTTGTGAAGGTTTGCGCCCTGACCGGGTTGAACCTCTAGACGTCCAGTTTTCTCGAATCGAGTGATCATTCTCCTGAGTGCTTGTGGAGTCAATGATATCCGATGTAATTGCTTGCGATGACGGAACTCTCGAAGTGAAGCAACGGTATTGCCATTGTTTTCATAAAACAGCTTCACAAGCAATGTGCGTTCCGGTAAAGTGATGGATATGGTAATTAATATAAATGATATCCAGAAGTTGCGGTCGTTTTTACTAATACGTAAACCTGGCTGCAGAATATGTTGTGTGCGGCTGGTTCTTGACCAAAGTAATTAATTGATTAACTAAAA
>JAFIDM010012231.1:111847539-111862106 GCA_023159025.1 Thereuonema tuberculata
TACATTATAAACACAATTGACCTTAACAATAACCTGTGCTGGTCACAATGTGCTTATTCAAATGAAACTGCATTTCCGTTGCTTACAGCGCCACAGGCTTAGAGGTGAATTTTGGTACTATTTTTTTTTTCTTTTGAAAATGCCACATATCCTGAAATATCACCCATCAAATTTCTTTGCATTTCGACAGCTCCATGTCACTGTAGACAGTGTTGAATAAAAGCACTTTAATTACGATTACCCGATATAAAAGTTATATAATCCATAATCCTCGAATATGCATACCAAATTTTAAGAGGTCACATCCATCGGTTTAAAAGGTGTTACGAGAAATTGACTGATTTGATAAACCTTACTTTTCTTTTGTAAACTAGATTAATAATATAATGATGAAAGATCGAATCCCTGTATATCTTCAATGTTGGAGAACATTGTTTAGAAAGATAACGATCTGAAGTATTATTAAACATCTTCCACTACACCAGAAATAAATGTTAAAACACTATATTTATTTCTAGTGTAGTGGAAGATGTTTCAATATTTAAAGATTTGAAGACGAAATATGGGATCTGAAGTATTATTATATAATAACAAATTTTATAACATTAAGTTTTTTGTTGGCATTGAGAGACATAATACCAAAGCAATAAAATTTGGTCTCTTTAAAAATTCATGAAGAAGAACAAAAAGCTAAAAACTTAACTAAAAGTCAATGTAAGTTGAATTATTTGTCCGTTTGTTTGGTGTATAGTCAGGTTTGTTTTTTGTTTAAATTTTGTTGAATTTTCATTCTTGATTTTTAAGCTAAGTTATTATCTTATTTATTTATACAAAAATGTTTATGTTGTATTTTTCACGTTTATTTTCACGTTCATGATTGCTTATTTCAAATTTTGTTAGTTATTAAGAAGGAGAACGATGGTTTCTCTTCTTATTTTACGTAATGTTTCCTGATGAAGGTTTTTGAAAAAAAAAAACAGAAATATAGAAGTTATGTGATAAAAAGTATGTTGTTTGCAATAAAATAATTGTTGAATTTCAGTCAAAAACTTAATTTTTTTTCATAATTTTAATGTTCTACTTAACTTTTTCGTTTACGTAACACAGGCCTACAAAATTTTTAGGTTCATAAATGCTTTGTAGAAATTTACACTCACTTTTTTTGAATGCTAAATTCAGAATGACCTGTTTTTCTCCATCAAGTGCAGTTTTTCCACATCATACGCTGTCATTTTTAGCTGGGTATATGTATTCAATTGAAATTAATAATGAAAAATGATGAAATAAAACGTGTTTTGTGGCAGATACTAAATATATTTTTTCATAAATTCGGTATGAATTTACACGTTTTACTTTAGCCAGAAGCTAGGAAGTGCCTTTTTCTTTTACCTGTGTCTGTTGCTTTTCCACTTGAGCGATACTTCTGAATTTTGAAGTGTATCATTCAGCAATAGTCTCCCATCGAATTAAAATTCCACCTTGTTATCTTCTTTCCATTTTCGTTAATATCTTGATGAAAACTGCACCAAAAAAGTCCAAGTGTTCATTCAAAAAGTGAATTCCCAAAGCTTTGAATTTTTCCATGGTTTTCTCAACAATTCGTACATAGTCAGGGTCTTTGTTGTTTCCAGGGAACTTCGTAATATTTTTGAAAGTAATCATCTTTTTCAATGTCTTTCATCATAGGCAGGAAGTTTTCATCTGACATCTGCTTTCGTATACCATCTTCTTTCAGCTTGCTTTCTGAGGGACTTCTTACAGAAATATTTAAATAAGTTTTCATCTTTTGGCAAGGCCTTAACAAACTGTTTCAAGAGACCCAATGTTATATGGAATGGTGACAGAAGCATTTTCTTTGAGTCGACGAGACTATAATGCAAAATATTCTTGCTATCCAAGTTCAAGAGAGGCCAGTGTTTTCGCTACCAGTGTTGACTTGTTGCTCGGCTGTCTCACTCTTATAGAAAGCATGAGTACATAGTACATTCATACTGCTTACCAAGAGGCATGCACAGTACTTTAAGATCTCTTTAAAACAAAATACTCTCAAAATTACAAATCAATCAGACATGATCTTTATATTTTATCTTTGTTCCAAATTCTCATAAACTTCCTTTGAAATGTATCGAGTGATCAACAAGTATAGAAGCATATTTGTTCCATTTTAAAAGCAGAAGAGCAGCTTTTAAATTTCTTTTAGGGGAGATCGATAAAGAGCCTTCATTTGCACTAAATGCCAAACCAGCTGAGGATTTTGACTTTCTTCATCACAATAAAATTCCTGATCAATATTCTGATCATCAGAATCAGAATTACCGGATGTATCTTTAATATTTTTTGGAGGAAATCTCCAGATCGTGAGGAACAGGTCCAAGAGGTGATGGAAGGTTCGGATACAAAATAACTTTCCTAATCTTGGAGTTACTGCCTTTAACGTCATAAGAGCAAAAATAGAAGTCATCACTGTGACTTTTTGGCTCCTTCCAATTCATTGGGACACCAAATCTGCAAGCTTTCTTTTTACCTTTAGATAGGGTGACCAGATTTTTACATTGGCAAAGCGGGACACCATTGACCGGGGGGGGGGGGACCGGAAAGGAAAAAAAAAACGGAATCTCTAGTTCGACAACCAAAAAAAAAAGAATCTCCAGGTTCAACAACCAAAAAAAAGGAGTTCAACAACCAAAAAAAAAAGGAATTCGTTAACCACAAAAAAAATCGGGACATTTTTAAAACGCCGCGGGACGCGGGACAAATTGTTAAAAATCGGGACGTCTGGTCACCCTACTTTAGACCACTTCCTCAGATCTTCCACGCCAACAAAATAAACTTCGTGTAGAGCACATAGTTTTATCTTTTTATCATTGAGGCTGACACCAAATGCATGGTACACGTTTCTAATAAAATGTGTAATGTTTCTTTGATATTTCCTTATCAGAAACTCACCCCAAATGTAACAAAAGTTATCTGGAAGTTTAACTACGGAGAGGCTTTTTTGACACACACAACACACTCTCAAAATTAATGAGATTAGAAAATGACAACCCATCAATCACCATTGTCACAGTCTTCAAATTTTTGTTTCCATTGGCCAAAACTAATATTTTAGTTCAAAGACTATCCACTGTGAGCGCTAATATATGAATGATTGTAATTTTTTAGCAGTTTTTTGACCAAAATACATAATTTTTGGAATTAAGATAAATTATAAAATACACAAAAAATGTATAAATTATTAATGAATAGCCTCCTAGACAAATTATTGTTTTTAATTGCTAAATTCTTGAAATATCTCCCAACACAAGTAATAATAATAAATCTATACTATGTATAATATATATGTATATTATTTTTAAATTGTATATATACTTTAAAAGACACACAAAGATATTTATATATTAATTATTCTTTAATCAAATCATTTATAAAATTTCTTGCCAAAATCTTTTAACGTTAATTTTACAAAATTATAAAGTCTTTTTGATATCTATTTACAAATTAATGTTTTATTTATTATTAACAATTGTTAATTAAATAAAAGATATATATATAATTAAACAATTAATTATAAACTATGTACAATTAAAAATTATTAAATATATTTACAATTGAATCAATAATTGATATTTACAGATTATAAAAATACTATTTTGAAAATTGAAGTTTTTCTATTTACAATAATTATTTAATTATATTTACAAATATATAATATAACGTTAATATATCTACAAATAAAATCATTTTTGGCAAAAAATTAGTCTCTTATTCATGTTAGGAACATATATAAGTTAATAAATAATTTAATATAAAACAATTAAAAATGAATAAAAATTAAAAATTCATACAATACATTGAACAGTTTCAAGGAACAAGTTCCCCATCATCAGCAAGAAATTTTATAAATGATTTGATTAAAGAATAATTAATATATAAATATCTTTGTGTGTCTTTTAAAGTATATATAAAATTTAAACTTAATTTATACAGACGTTAAAAAATTGATATATATTATTTATATTCATAATAAAAAAAAAGAATTTTGCGAAAAAATTGTAAATGATATGAAATTTTTAAGTGTGATTTTTGAATTCAATACCCAAAAATACGTTAGGAACAGCTAAAATTTTTAAGAATGTTTTTTTCATCGTAGGTCTGTATTATCAAAAACAGTTTTGCTGTTAGTTCGCATTACGTTTGATAGATGACACCACCGCACAATAAAGCATCCAATGATCTATATCTTAACTGGACAGCAAATAAGAGAGATTTCAACTGACATCACCGCCATATTGCTGTTAGTAAAAAGAAAAACAGCTGATCGCCTATAAATTTGTAAAATGTTGCGTCGTTTTATATGTGGTGTTGCATGATAATGCCTGCTCATTATAATTAATGAAAATCACAATAAATATAAATATTATTTCTACAATAAAGCTCGTATTTCATTTTTTTACCATTTATTGTTTTGTTGTATTTAATGTTAAAATAAATGAATGAAGTCTGAAATCATTACCTGTATTCCAGTTTCAGCGTATTTGAATAAAATAACTAATTACAACGTGATAAACAGTCATTTCATGGATCACTATTTTAAGAACTGATTAAAAAAACACTATCCACACATACATAAATACTTCAATGGCACTTACCTAGAAAGCCAGAAAACTTAGCCTTTAATTGAATTGAAGTACTATTATTGCAATAACATTCATCTTGATTAATATAATTATTTATAAAATTTATAATTTTTAAAGAAATTATTTAAAACTCTCCCAAAACACGACGAAGTTCTGACGTACTATTTAAAATTTATACGTAATCTGTAAACATGAATAACTTACTGATTTATAAAGATAAAAATTATTAAATTAATTATTTTAATTTATAAATATAATGTATGTATAAATACGTCTTTTAACATAAATGATATATTTAAGTACATTATTATGAAATAATAATTAAAAATAAATTATATTTATAAATTAAAAATAATTTATTTATTATTTATAAGGGGCCGTTCAAGTATTACATAAGCCCATTTTTAGTCATTTTAGACCCCTTGTCCCCCCCCTTCTAACAAAACCTTATCCCCCCCCCCCCTTGTAAGCAAAACAAAGCAGATGCCCAACCCCGCTCTTGTTCTTGCGTAAGATCTGCCAAATCATAAAAGTAAATACCACTGAACAATAAATTAATACAGTCAAAATTATATCAAAATTTTAGCGCATGATGTTTGTCGTCTTACGTAAGCTTTGCTCTGATTCCCCCTCCCCCTTTTCAGCAAAAAATAAGCAAAGCTTCAACCCACTCCAACTCTTGAATGCTTACGTAATACTTGAATAGCCTCTTATAAGTATTCCTACTTTTCATGACTTTGGCCAACTATGGACCACGGGCTAGCCGTACCTGACAACGTCAGGGTGAGACTAGGAAATTCCAGAAGGGGTACGAGATTCACATCCCGTCCAGAAATAATCCTGAGACAGTAAGTCCCAGGGGAGAAACGGACGAAACACAGAAGAAGAAAGATGAAACATCCATGCTCTCGACCGGGATGTGAACCCGGGTACCGGCACACAGGTCGCACGGCAGACTGACGCCTGAGACCGCACGACCACGCCGGCACGGCCTTATAAGTATTATTATAAATAAATAAATTTTGTAATTCATGTTTAGAGATTATGTACCTGTTTCAAATAAGTTACGCTTATTTACAAGTACGACGGAAAAGAGTAGTAATGGAGGAGGGGTGGCAAATAATTATGTTAAAAACATTATGTAAGTAGTAATAATTATTTATAAAACATACATTAGCTGTATTCATATATTAAGTAAATTATTTATTTACAAAAAAAAGGGAGTTAAAAAATAATCTAAGTGGAATCTCATAATTCTTAACTTTACCAGATTTCAAACTCTGAGTTTAATATCAGAGGAACAAGCTTATACAATAACAACGCTAGGAATATGTTCCTCAAAAGAGAAGTAGTAATCGAAAAATCACTATAGAATTCATTATATAAAGATATGTTCCGGAATAGGTCTTTTTTAGCCTTAAAATGAGAAACAGACTTAATAATAATTATCTATTTTACATTTAAGATATATGAAATAATTACGCAATAAAGTTTATTGAACCATATAATATTACTGACGTGAGATACTAGATTACGGGTTCTCCTCTTGTCTTGGATTATTCTAGCAAAAATTTATGGTTGCAAAATTTTGTACTTTTTTTTTTTTTTTTCAATAAATCGAAACCCCATGTTCCAGAGAATATTTACATCAAGTTTGGTTGAATTTTGTCCATTATATTTTTCTCCACAGGACTCTGAATATCTTCTCTTTAATTAAGAGCACTCTGTACATTGCGTCATCGAGAACTATTTATTATTTCAAGCTATTTATTGTTAAATCCCCTAATTAATTGTGTATTTAATTTCTGAACAGATTTGACTCTAGATAATATTCTCAGACTTCATTAAATGATTTGTATCATTAAATAGTATATAATACCAATCAATGTCAAAAAAAAAAAATACTTCCATTTAAGACCACATGTTTATTCCGATTTTCTTTTATGGTAGGGTTGTCATGCAAGAATACCCATAAAGTTCAGCATTGAGCAAATTAGCCGTTTCTGGTTTTGTCTAACTGCAATATGGCGGTGCTGTCAATTTGAGGACTGGACCCGGGCACTCATAATGCTCTGCAGTTCACCATCCAGTAATGATACATGTCACTGATCTCACGTAATTTCTGAAAAAAAATACAACTGTTATTTACTTGTCTAAGATAACTTTACGCATTTTACCATAGGTTTTCCTTATTCTATCGATTGTACAATTATATACTGAGCATGAGATAGTCATTTTATATCCGCCTTTATGTAAAATTTGGAATACTTTCTTCGTTGTCATCTAAAGCACACGATGTTTGGTGGACCCTCGAAACTACCTGCTTGTGAAAAATACGGACAAATAAACTGTTCCAATTTGAAATTATTTTATCCAGAAAACCCAGTTATCAATGAAGATATTGATTTCTAAACGAATTTCTTCTCTTCTAAAAATTCTCTAGACTGAAATATTTAAGAAATTTGATTTTTAAATGGCATTAGAATTACAGGGTGTTTCGGAAATGGTAGACAAAGCGAAGAGATACGGGTTCCAAAGGTAATTTTGAGTAGAAAAATGTTCTATGACATTTTGTTGTACGGGCCGTAGTTTAGTGTTAGGGAATGAATGCCTAATGCCTAATCAAAGAAAGCTCAGTTCACATTAGGATGTATAAGTAAATAAGGTAAAGGGTTATTACAAAAAGCAATCCGGATAACAAATGTCATGACTGAAAACACGTATGATAATTAAAGAAAATGCTGAAAATGGTTGCCTCCATGTTCTAAACTTAACTGTGCTCTGCGGATTATTGCTATGTAAGATCGTCCTGTCTCCCCGTGTTATCTTATCACGTCGAACGCATCAAAAATTCTTGCACGTAGAGCGTCTTCATGGGGCATTTGTGTTCCGTAAATCCCAAAGGCGTAAGATCGGGTGACCGTGGAGGCCAACTTGACGACCAAAATGGGATGGCGCATCATCATGCTGAAGCTATAGACGTGCGCGATCGTACAATGGTATGTCGTCCAAAACGTCATCAACTTCGTTCAGTTAAAGTTCCAAATAACAATCCACGTTGAGCCGACCTGGCAGTACGAATGGACCAATAAGTCTGTTGCCCAACATACCAGTCCAAATCTTGATCCTCCATTCCTCTTAAAAACTAGAATTTCGCGTTACGTGAGGATTTGCATGAGCCCAAACATGAAGATTGAGGACGCCCCTTCTAGTAAATTGCGCCTCATCCTCCTGTTGTGGAAATACGTCGTCGGCTTCCGTTTTGTGCAGCAGCCATTGGAAAACATTATCCGTCTTGGGAAATCAGCCGTCCGCAACTGTTGAACTCTTTGGTTATAATGATAGTGCTGCAAGTCCTCGCATGGAGTATGTCAAACTGGCCCATAAGGAGCGCTGAGCATTCTGCCAACACGCCTCGTACCAAGTGTTGGGTCATCAGCAACCACGTTTACAATGGCGTCTTCAACATCCGGTGGTCTTCGTTGAGGACGTCCACGATCCAAATTGAACCAATATGCTTCCTGTTTCTCGCAATCGCGTAATGGCTCTCGCAATAACTCGCGAGTTTGTTGGCGTCTATTCGGTACAATTCAACGTACCGCCGCACCGCAGCTTCGTAATTGCCTTCACAATAACCTACAGCTAATATCATGTCATGTATTCAGCGAGTGTGTAGATGGCCATGGTTACAATGAAACTGCAATGTCCATACGCAGTAGGTCCAGTGAAAGAAAACAAAGGCGCGGGCTATCGACGGTGAATTCGCGCGTTTCGGCAGCCCAATTTACACATAACAGTTGGAAAACAACAAAACAAAAGTCAATAGAGGCTGCGTGTGCTGTGTTTTGTCGTGAAACACATGGTTTGCATGTAACAGGTGTCCTTTCCACCCGCACATTGGTCTGTTGCAAAAACGCTTTGACCTAATTCTTATTGCGAGTGTTATGGTCATTTTCAATGTCAGTTTAGTCGTAGGCATGACTGCTTTCGGATATTGCAAAGCTAATTTCATGAAGGTGTAGTGCGTCGGTACGGTGAAAAATCGATCTTGCATGGCAATAATCCGCAGAGCACAGTTATGTTTAGAACATGGAGGCGGCCTTTTTCAACATTTTCTTTAATTATCATACCCGTTTCCAGTCATGACATTTGTTATCCGGATTGCTTTTTGTAATAAACCTTTACCTCATTTACTTACACGTCCTAATTTGAACTGAGGTTTCTTTGATTAGGGACCATTACCAAAGCATTCATTTCCTAACTCTAAAACTACTGCCCGTACAAAACGTCATAGAACATATTCGACTCAAAATAACCTTTAGAACCCGTATCGCTTTGCTTTGTCTACCATTTCCGAAACACACTGTATAAGCATTTAACTATCTCTTCTATGGTATTAAAAGCTGTAGAATCCGATTTTAATTTAAAAGTCAATCCTTTGAAAGTAATCCATTTAAAAAATAATAAATATGACACAGCAATAAGTTTAATACTAACACATACGTCTTTTTTGTATAGCCATGTAACACCTTTTTTGTTTATACAAAAATACTTTCCTCTTTATACGGTGAAGTGAACCTCCTTTAAGTATTTCAAAAGTTATATGAAATACTTGAAATATTTTTAATATATATATATTGAAAATTAAAGTATTCACAGCAGGCCTGTGTGGCCCTTGGGGTCGCGGGAGGTAAGCCTACCATCGTTTCCCAAAGGAACTAGGTTGAGGTAGGATGGTCAGCCCAATAGCCGCTGCCCGCCTTTAACAGTTGGGGAAAGTAATCGGTATCCAATTTACTGAGGACTGGGAGAATTCTAAGACATATATAAGAATGGTTTCGAGACCTACTACTGTGATTTCGAGAATATATTTGTCATTTACTTAAGAAAATATTATAAAATACCTTATGATTTTTCTTAAATATCTCAGTAATGTAATGTCTTAATAATGTTTTGATAATGGCAGTCCAAGTTCACGGTCCAGTGGATTAATTGCATCACTTTCACAGTGGGCTTTTTTTCTATTTTTTCTAACCGTATCAGAGATACCATTGTTCTTTATTAAGATGAGATATTTGTCCTTTTTCATTAATAAAAATTTATATATATTTTTAGTGGTTTTATTTTAATTGATTATTTCAACTATGAATTAATTTTTGATGCTGTGTGCATAGGAACAACTTACTTTAATTTTATAAAATGGCGATTACATCGATTGTATGCAGAACATTAATCTCTTTGTAAATTAATCCCAGAATACTTTGCCCATCCCCAATTTCCGGATCATCACGTGAAAATGCTAACGTAAAATTTTAAATTTAGTTAGCAAGAATTAGATAGGGTTATAATCGTTTTTATTAACGAACTTTCGTATACTATAGAATTAGCAATTAATTAACACTTGAAATGAATTTATATGATACTTTGACTTGAGTTTTTATAGAATAAATTAAAAAAAAATCTGCCAATAATTAGAGAACACAAGGATCTAGGTAATAATCAACAAAATTTCATAAAACTACTTTTCAAACAATAAATGGAATAAAAAGTAATTCACATATTTTAATATTTTTTTCACATATTTTAAAGTTTTTTTTTTATAGAAAAACCTTAAATGGATGTTGATAAATATTATTGAATTTTGTAATAGTTCATCAATTTTAAGTCTAGTTTAGAACTAGACCAAGGACAAACTCTTAACTAAACTGGTTTGTTTCAGACAACTGATATTTACACATAAGAAAGACAGACAATGTTAAATAAGACTAACAAGGACGCTAACAAGACTTAAGAAAAATATTGTAAAACATAAGTAAAGATTAAATAAAAGAAGTTTAACGTGCCGGAATAATTATAAGTTAGATATCAAACCACGGCACTTAGCTAAAGTTAGGATTCGCACCTTGAGTTGTCATCGGGAAGAGACTGGGACGGACCGTTTCGTCCTCATTAGGACTCCTCAGCCAGCCAAACTCCCCCGATGACAACTCAGAAGGCGCGCAAGGTGTTAGTATCCCGCTTCTCGCACCCGAGAATGGGACCTCCCACCGAAGAAATCCTAACCAAAAATTAATCAAGATAAAAAATACAAAATTTCCCTGACCTGCCTTCCGGCAAGCACAAAAGGAATTTAATGGCTGCATAAATCTAGTAAAAAAGCCAAAAGCTTATAAATAAAAGAAGTTTAACGTGCCGGAATAATTATAAGTTAGGTATCAAACCACGGCACTTAGCTAAAGTTAGGATTCGCACCTTGGGACCTCCCACCGAAGAAATTCTAACCAAAAATTAATCACGATAAAAAATACAAAATTTTTTAAGTAAAGATTCTAAAATAATTCACAGATAGAACAAATACAGTTTTTCAATAGTACGAGGATTTCCGGGATTGGAGGAAAATCTTAAACAGTGTATTGATTTTCTTCATAAACGAGCACGAAATGAAATAAATGTACTCAGCTTATTTAATTGCTTGGACCATATTATTGTCTTTGACGCCATTTTGTCAGTAAAAGAGTTCTGCAAAAGTCATTCTACAACATTTAAATAAATGCTTAGTTTTAAAACTGAATTGTGCCTTTCAGGAAATAGGTCGGACTATTAATGTAGAGGATGGATATAAAAGAATGGTGGGGTTTCAAAGACGTGTAACGTCTTTCGTATCTGGTGACGAATTGTAATGCATGCGTTCGTCGACACTCAGATGTTCAAGTTATATATATCGGCTTGGTGGCGTTGACTCTGAAAATGGCGATCCAGAATCGTGCCAATAGGCACAACGTCCGTATCTTGAGGACAGGGCCACCAAATGGGGTAATTGAGTACCAGCGTAATTCCCTAAATGTCTTTTTTGCTATATCGCATGTGAAATTATACGACTTTTTTCTTTGCCGAAGCATCACTAACTGGTGTCACCTATCAGGACATGTTGGCAAACTAGTTGTTTTCAATCTTGGAGAATGATTACAAATAACTATATTTTCCAACAGGACGGCATTCTCTCCCATTTCCATCATGATGTGTAAGGAGGAGAATCGTCAGGAGTGGGACATTTGTTGGAACGGCGGAGTGTTGTCCACTTCTGTGGGTTGGGGTCTTGGCAATGGTGCTGGACACGGTCGATCCAGTGGCAGCAGATGGATTGGTCCTTGGGGTTTCATTCATCAGTGTGGCAGCTGATATGGATATTCTGCATCTGGGTGTCGATCGGGTGTATAGGCTGGCGTCAAAGGGTTGTTCAGAATTATGTTCTGTGGTAATGAGAAGTTAGGTCCGCATTAATTCATGGCAGGGCTCTTGGTTTTCATAAACTTCGGGTGTCCTCCGATACTTTAATATTATATACTTATACAGTGCAACTTGGATAATTCGAAGCTGAAGGGACCACTACAAAACTTCGAATTATCCAAGACTTCGAATTAAACAAGTTACATCTTTTAACTTTAATTTCAGGTACACTGAATGCTTGAAAAGATTATTCTGTCAATAAGTAAATATTTATTCAGAAAGATCATGGTATGAAAGACTATATGTATGTAAACAAAATTAGATTTATATTACGTAAGCTACAGTATAAGATTTATATTACGTAAGCTACAGTATAAGATTTATATTACGTAAGCTACAGTATAAGATTTATATTACGTAAGCTACAGTATATATTATATTCAATACAGAAAATTATAGTTTTTCAAACAATTTGTGCAATGTCTGAGTGTTTTGTAGAATTCAGTCGCTTAAGGTTAGCAAAATCATCAAGCATGTTTAGTGAACGGAAAACAGCTTCACTTACGTTGGTTTGTCCTTCAATGTACCGACGAAATTCGGCGCTATCCCGTACTCGTTGGCGATTTGGCATTTCTTCTTCACACCCTTTTCCACCTCGCGAATGACGGCGACCTTTTCAGCGAACGTTAAATTCTTGTACATGCGTGGCTTATTGAAAGATATGGTGACACTGACAGCAGGAAGCTCGAATGGCGTCTCAAGCGTCACGTGTCGAATGGCGTCACATGTCGAACGGTGGCGGGAAGGAGATTTCAGTTATCATATGTCGAATTTCTTAACGATGAAACGCCGAAAAGTCGTTATGGTTCGAAATTTTTTATAAAAAACTTCGAAATAAGGAAGTTGAACTTCGAATTATCCACAATTTTTGAACATTGATTTAATAAGAAATTCAAGGGACTAAGAGAAATCTTCGAATTAACCACGATTTCGAATTTAAGACGTTCGAATTATCCAAGTTGCACTGTATATTTATATATGTGTGTGTGTGTGTGTGTGTGTGTACACGTATTGCTACGACGCAGAGTACAAAGTGCTTTTAGCAAATGGAACCTTTGGGCGCAGGAAAAAAATTGACCGGCCCCTAGACTTCAGCCTGAACAGCCTTATGAATAATATTGCACTGCGAGGGCTTCTATCTTCCGGCATTCGCTGACAAGTTCGGCGTCGATCAGACACGAAGGACCAGCAGAATTGGTCCTCCAGAATCGTATAAATATCGGTGGCAATGTCCCTCAGCTATTCATTATCACTCATTTGCGGGTCAATTTTCCGGCAGAGGTGGATGACATCTTGTATATATGATTTGCAAGATTCGTGGGGCAGTTGGCACGGGTAGCCAGGAATTGTTCCGAATACCGGGTGACGTTTTGGGTGTCACGAAAGCGTCTGTAAATTTCGCGACGAAGGAAATCCAGATAGGGATCGTTGATTCTTCATTTTCTAATTACTGATGAGCGGGTTCGGTCATGGCGAAGGGTAAAAAAGCGAGTTTATTATCGTCTGTCTAGCTGTTGAAGGGGGCGATGAGCTCAAAATCTCGAAGCCAGGCGAGGGGTTAGTGTGCAGATAACACCTTGGTTTCACGGGAGAAAAAGTCGATTAGTTGACTTAATTTTATTTGTGGAATTAACTTGTGTTTTGAGGTTGTTGTGAATGCGAGCGCTGAATGTGTTCTTGAGTGCAGTTTTGTATTTGCTTGTCCATGACCCGCGCATGCTGGAAGCCCAAATACTTGTCGGTCTCTCCCTCTTCCATGGATTGGATGGCCAGCCCACGGTCCAGTTCAAAACCCTCCAAATTCGAGGTCTTCCCGATTGTTACATGTAGCTTGTGACATCTGTCAATTTCAAATTCCATCTCAATGTCTTTGGTGACTTGTACTAGATTAGTTAGTTGTGTATTGGTTGTGGCATAGAGTTTAATGTCATCCATGTAAAGTGTGTGATTTTGTATGGAGTCAGAGTGCCTGATGTAAATTTATAGCCGTGTTTTGTGTTGTCTAGCATGTGGCTCAATGGGTTCAAGGAGAGGCAGAACCAAAGAGGATTCAAGGAGTCTCCCTGAAAATACCTCTCCTTATGGGAATAGGAAGCGTAGAGATGGAGGTGTTGGAGGTGCACAAGTGTAGTGTTGTGTTCCAACTCTTCATCCAATAATGCCGTACCCCAATTTGGGGTGTATTTTGTTTATGCGCTTGAAAATCTTCCTAACCTGGGAAATTAGTTTCTTTGTTGTTTCCTGCCGAGTATAGTGTGAGCCTCCTGATGCAGCCCTCGAGGCGACATCTCCAAGGGGAGATGTATTCTTGTGATCGTGCGGTGAAAGGTATATGGTGTTGCTTGATCCCAAGTGCCCGAAGGGTTCCCTGTGCCGTGCAGTACAGTGTTCTGTTTATGTCTTCTAGCGTTTGGATATTGTCAAGGTATCGTGGAGTAGTGTATATGTTGAGATGGTAAATGACTGTGGAGGGTTGTTTTGATGGGTGGACTTTAGGGAATGAAGGCCTGAGTGTAGGGTCTGTGCCTGTATATTGTGCTAGTGCAGTATAGAATGTGCGATTGTAATATGTCAGTAGTTGTACTGTTATTGTCCTACACGTTTGGGGTAGAGATTGTTTCTGCGTTTGCCGTATAGATAGTA
>JAFIDM010012231.1:111863462-111875097 GCA_023159025.1 Thereuonema tuberculata
TTGAAACAACATTGTTTCCATTGTCCAGTGCAGTTCAACATTGTCCGGCGCAGTTCAACACTTGAAACAACATTGTTTCCATTGTCCGGCGCAGTTCAACAATTGAAACAACATTGTGTCCATTGTCCGGCGCTGTGAAAACATGGCTACACTGAAATGTTCGCGACGGGAATCGAACCTATAATCGTTTGAGCCGCAGTCAGACGTCTTATCCATTAGGCCACGGGGATTACATTCAAATTATTGGTTCTTTTTTTTTTTTTTTTAAGGACGGGGGAAATGCATTTACGCATACCAAGGAATTGGTAATGTGAGACTCAGTCATAAAAGACTACTACTCACTAAAACTCAACGTCCGACTTCCAAAACACCCTACACGGAACCACAAATTCGATGACAAGACGTGGCAGAGGAAATCGTCACCATCCAGTGTATTGGTGGAATGCTGAAATAGCGGAGCTTCGGAAGAAATGTCACCGCACAAAAATTATTGGTTCGTATCACTCCCTTTGTGTGTGTGTGTGTGTGTGTGTGTGTGTGTGTGGCGCAAAGAGAGAACAGCCAGAGAAAAACGAAAATAACCCATTAATGTTAGCCTAATAGTTTAGCTAAGAAAATAACCATTAATTGTAGCCTAATAGAAAAATCACCCATTAATTTTAGCTTTAATAGCCTAATAATTTAAAATGTGAGTGTTCATTGTTTTAGCTTCTCTCCGTCAACAAAAAGGAATAAAATATCACTTTGTACCGCCATAACCGCTTGGAATCGATTATTCGTGATGTATCTCATACTTACCACTGGGGGAAGGTTTCCGGAAATTTGTTCGAAAGAAATTTGTTCGACGGTAATTTGTTCGAACGGTAATTTGTTCGAACGGTAACTTGTTCGAACGGAAAAATATTCGATAGGGAATTTGTTCGAACGGAAATTTGTTCGAATCGAACATTTTCTTGTGGGTGTTCGAAAAATATTCTCTTTAACAATTTTAAATATTTATATAAAGAAAATACATTTATCATCGCGTAGTTAATTCTGAAGTTCATTCATTAAATTAAGTTAATGAAAATCGTTTGTAAGCGAAATCTATTGTAAACATATTTTCAATAATATGGAATTTATAAGCAAATCAATTGTAAAAAAAAGTTGTGCAATTATTATAAACAATGTTGTTAACAGTATATAAGTTGTGTATATTCCCAAGAGTTTTCCTATATTGTTCCCAGATTCTTTATTATATTTTACGAAGAGTTTTTTCCATATATATAAGAAGGCCTGATGAAGCAGTAAAAAGAAATAAAACGGCGAAATATAGCGTTGATAAGAAGAGGATGTATCTTGTATCATTTTTAGTATTTACTTCCATATTATGTTTGAATATTAGAGCATCAATTCTTAAGTTAATTATGTGCAAGGAAAGTATTTCATTAGCGATCCCTGGTTTAAATGATTACTTAACAACATTTCCAAAATAATCTTTTAAGACGCTGCTTGGAATGTAACTAACCATAATTAGGGTGAGGATCATTATTGTAATAATCCTATCCCCATTATCTCACCAAATGTGATTCCATGAAAAATAAAATACTTCATTATATAAAATTTTAATATTTTTTTTTATATTAAATTAAATTTATCTTACTATTTGAGTTTAAAAATTTAATTGAAATTTACCATTAATAATATCTGATATTAAATTAGCTTTTATAATTTTAATTTTCTCAGAATTATATCTATCCCAATTCAATTGATTAAAAAGATGATACATAACATTACTATGTAATCTCTTACCTAAATTATTATTAATCTTAATTCTATCAAAAATTCTTAACCAATTTTGTATTAAGACAAGGTATATAATTATTTTTTTTCTTTTTTAACAGAATAAAAATTCATTATTATTGTATTATAAATAAATTTTTCTTGTTTTTTATTTCTTTACTTTAGTCATTGAGGGGTCACTGTCGCCATCATGTGTTATCAATACCTCCCCTCGTATGCCTTTTGAGTCGAGCTGATACTCTGGGACGGCCGTTTCGAGCTTATTGGGCTCTCCTCAGCCAGAGCTAATCAGCTCAGTGCAAGACTCAAAAGGCATTCTTATTTGAATTAATTGCTTTCATTTCACCCATTAGAGGGTTTGTTATTTATTGCTTTTTTTTTTTTTTCTTTCCTTTCTTTGTGGTCAAATGCCTTTTGTGGTAGCCTGAGTGCTGCCCAAGGATTTGAATTCCACATTTTGTTCTTGTTTTTTATTTCTTTACTTTAGTCATTGAGGGGTCACTGTCGCCATCATGTGTTATAAATTTTTCTTTGATCAATAAAATTTTATATTTTTCCCTAATATGTTGTTTTTCCAAATTAGATTATTTTTAAAATGAACATATACATAATTAAAGATTTTTAAAACAAACTTATTAATATTATTTAATTGTTTATTATTAATAGGAATTCAACAGTCCAATCCATAATTAAGAATCGAATCCACAAGGGATTTACATGTAATTAATTTTTGTTTAAAAGGAAACATTTTTTTATTGAAAATGTTTTATTATTTATTCTATTATAATTTATTTTATTCTATTAAAAATATTTATACAATAGATTTCGCTTACAAACGATTTTCATTAATTAACTTAATTTAATGAATTAACTTCAGAATTGTTTTCGCGATTATAAATGTATTTTTCTTTAGATAAATATTCAAAATTGTTAAAGAGAATATTTTTCGAACACCCTCTTAGGAAATGTTCGATTCGAACAAATTTCCGTTCGAACAAATTACCATTCGAACAAATTTCTTTCGAACAAATTTCCGGACACCCTGGGGATGGTAGGGGGGGGGGGGCTGGTTAAACATAAATTATTTATTTTGATAAACTACTTTATATTGTTTTATTGAGAAGAAAACAATCGTTAAAAATAGATAGCATATTTTTAGAATAAAAACATAAAATTTATTTATTGATATTACTTAAGAAATAAAGGTAAAATTATAATGAGAAGTGTTTTTAACTTGGGTTTTCTATGGACAGAATTCGCCGACGACTCCGGATACGGGTGCCGTCCCCAGTAAACATTCAAAACTGCGTTTAGATCCTATTGTTAAATAATAACGACATTGCTATGGAAACAGTGAAAAGAAAAATAGCATAAAAAAGGAAATGGATAATGATTTAAGTTATTGAAGCGACAGACTATTTACGTTAAGTAAGAAATGGTTAAGAAAAGAAATTATTGTCATAATGTTGAGAAAATGCAAATATATATATATAATATATAAGAATATTAAATTGTATGTTGTTATTCATTTGAATATTAAAATTCTATTGAGAATTGAATATAAAGAATGTTCATGTTAAGGCATTGAATCTGTTAATTTAAAAATGTACAAATTATTTATATTTTTATTGCTCTGCAAAGTTTAAGTGAAATGTTCTTTATTTAGAATATATTCTTGGTGTTGTAGTAAATTAATTTACAGATATATTTTTTTTTTATTGAGAGAATTTATTTCTTATCAAACTCAAAATTAAGTTATATATAATTAGAGTAAAAATGAGAGATATAAAAATTTTATTCTATATGAAATTATATAGAAATAGAAGTTGAAAATCATTAATATTTATCTAATTTGGATTTAATAAATTTAATCATTCCCATACCCCTTTAAATTTTGTATATTTAACATTTTTGTTTCTTGTTATAACTCTTTACAATCAAGAAACACATGGAACCATGTTTCCTTTGATTTGAACTCTAATCTATAAAGATTTGATTTTTTTTTTTTTTACTTCCATATATTTCCTGTTCTCAGTTGTAGATACATTTCCTTATAAAATACTGATTTGGTATCGGAATATAAATAATAAGAATTATCAACATGGGATAATAAAAATTTATAATATTCATTATACAAGTACAGTAAAACCCCGTTATTACGCTCCCGCTTATAGCACTATCCCGTTCTTTACGCTCTTTTTATTCGGTCCCTGGAATTTTCTATGTAACTCTGTACACTTTTACCCTCTTATAACGCTTCAAATCCCGCTTGTAGCGCTTTTTTATATCGGAAATTTTGTATCGAAAAGAAATGTAACGCTGTAAAGATTCTTTTTTTTTTTCCCCTGGTATGAGGGAATCTTTGAACTCTGTGAAATGCGGGTTTGTGATACAGTTGTGCAAAATGTCGAAACGGAAATCCCTTTCTATAACTGAAAAATTGCAAATTCTCCGTAAGTACGACGAGAATTCTACATTAAGTCAGGGGGATTTCGCAGAATCTCTAGGAATTCCCTCGTCCAGTCTGCGAACAATAATGAAAAACAGGGATTCAATTACCGATGCAGCGAAGGGTTGTTGCAAACGTAAAAAAGTAGAGTGTGCACTAAATCTGCTCCGAAAATATATTAGTATTGCTCCTAGTGATGTATCAATTGACGTTAATAGTTACCTGAACCGCATTGAAAATGTCATAATTCATAACAGTAGCGCACACACACGGCAAACCACAATTAAAGATCTTTTTAATAGGAAATAAGCTGATATTTGCAGTATAACTGTTGCAGAATCGTGTATGTTTCCCGTAAAATGGTGTCCAAATCTTTCCCCATCTCATAAATCATTTCCCGTCTATAGCGCTATCCCGCTGATTACGCTTGTAGGTCATGGTCCCTTGACGAGCGTAATAACGGGGTTTTACTGCATCTAGAAGTTAAAAGCGTATTAAAAATAACTTGGGTGTTAACTTACATAATTTTTTTCAAAATGTGATTTTTGAAATTTTTAAAACCCACTTCTACGATAATTGGCATTAATTAAAAAAAAATAATTTTACAAAGCGATACCATAAAGGATCCAACTAATATCCATCCGTTTAATTCCATCCTATTTAAATTATACTCTTAATTAAAATTTTTATCTTATTTCCATTTTTACATGCATTTTTTCACGTAGCTTTAATATCCATGATGCTTTAATCCCTTTATTTTTCCTTGTCTTTAAATTGAACTTTCATACCAAAAAAAAAAAAAAATGTCCAAAATCCTAGATTTTTTCCATTTTCGGATGCAATGGAGGGGTTAAAACCTCTCGGTTTTATTTCAAATTAATCTAAATTTTTCAATTTTGGCCAATGAATTTAGGAGATGATAGAAATATTTGGAAGCTAACATTTTTAAAAACAATAAAAAACAGTTGTAAAGAGTAGGTGATAGATAGGGAAGAATTCGGAAGAAATAATACTGTATTATTAGATTGGTAATAGTTTGATAAGAATGTGAAGGAAAAAAGAAAGCCTTGGAGCTGGTTTAAAAAAAAAAAAGAGGTAAAAACTTAATTAAATAATGAAATGATAGAATTAAAGTGTCAAAATGAAAATAAAGAATATAATAAATTATGTAAAGATAAGAAGAGGATAAGGTTTATAAATATAAAAATATAGAAAAAAAATTCAGAGTATTAAAACTTGTACTGAATTTTGGAAAATAATTCGTTCAAAGGAACAGCCCTTTAATAAATTTTGAAGAGCACATACAAGGAAAGGAGAATCAGTTTTTATTAAGTTATCAGAAAGATAAGATTTTGCGAATTATACTGTGAAAGGGGATAGAATAGCAGGCCAACATTTTAGAAGATAAAAATGTAGGCATAATAAACTTAATAAAATATTAAGTTGGATTATAATTGGCTTAATAAATTATGAGAACTGGAACAAATTCAGATAAAAAGAGAGAAAGAAAGATCTACAAAAAAAGGATATTACAAACCTCCGGAAAATTTTAGAGGAATAATCCTTTCAAATACTAGTTTAAAATCTTTCGTTTTCCTGGCCTACCTTTAAAGTTTATACAAACTCTCTGATAAATTTTGACGCATGAACTTTATGCATTTCAGTTAAACTTCATTTATGTGTGAAAGAAAATCTCAATATGCCGATAATAATTGTATAATCGCAATCCGTCGTAGTGAAGTGGAGAAAATAGTAGAGACGCCATCTTTAACCATGGACATGACGTCATGCCTGACGTGTTCCAACGCGGTTGTTATATATCATGTTACTAGCTACTTTTTAACAACACTCATTGTCAAACAACCTTGTTCACCCAGAAGCTGCAGTCGAACTAATGTAATTTGATTTAAGCAATAGAACTGAGGATGTAACTTACTAATTACAATATCAGAGCAAATGGTTCGTTTATTCGGGCAAAACATTACAGGTTAATAGACCCTTTAGAACTGTCATACCTTCCCTACTGTGGATGCTTGCGGCAATACAGGTTGACATGAAGTCTTAGAAACGTCTAAAGCTATCCTGCGGAAGATCCTTTTATAGCTTAATTTGCAACTGCCGCCCCAGATTGCTCGTATCCGTTGATGGCCGAACCTACCGTCCCAGCTGATCCCACACATATTAAATGAGCAACAAGTTTGGGGGAGGGGACAAGGAAGGAAGTCGACAGCACGGAGGCAATCCAGGAAATTCGTGCTATATGTGGACGGCATTATCTTATTGAAAAATGAATCACTGTAGCTGATCCATGAAGGTAAGCACGTGAGACCAGAATCTCCTGAACGCACTGCTGCGCAATTAATGTTCCCCTGATCACTACCAGCGAGATGGCTCCTTACACTAGTCCTGGTGGTATGTCTCTCAAGTCCCAGTGCTTCTCCATATTCGAGTACGATAGTTATCCGTGTCTAGACAAAAACTAGATTCGAATTTAAACACAATTCGTTACCAATCTACAGTCATCCCTGCCATCCGCTCACTACACCACTGAAAACGAAGTTGCCGATGGTGGGGTATTAATGGCAGACAGCGTACGGAGTGCTGAGAATGCAAGTCTCGTTCTGCAAGTCGCCTCGAAATCGTACAGATAGACACAAGGTTTCTAGTGATGCAGCTCCATGTCTCTGGATTGTGGATAGGGACATCCTTGATCAGTTCGCGCCAGTAGGGCAATGACACGATCTTCTCTTTTGGTAGTTTGCCTAGATCTCATAGTGTCTAGGTCTCCAGGCATGCTGAAGACTCGCAGATCCACACACCACAACCACACTGATTATAAAGCACACAGCGTCATATAACGGTCGTTCACATGACCACAACCATAGCGATACTAACACGCCTGGTGGCAGTTCTCAGCGGTCAATCACAGCCCACTTTAATCAGTGGCACAACTACCTTTGACGGTGCCTTTTACCGAGTTTCGTAGTTCTCTGATCATTCGTTCTGGATACGCTAATTAAGAATGAGTGTACATTAAAATCTGTTAGATCTGCTAGGCCGTATTAGATTCCTGGAAGATGCCATGATAAAATCCCTGCTATACGAAATTGAATTTTCATAGCATTCTTGCAGGTAACAGAGATATTGTGCGATGCACCAAGCTGCCATTCCTGATGCATATTAGTTCAGACTAGTTGCGACCCGTGAAATATTCACGGAAGTAAAACAAATTCCACATTTTTGAAAAACACAAGATTGAAAAAGGTGTTCTAAGCTAATTTTTTTAGAAGCCATGACTTCCACAACAGCCCGTAAATTGAATAACGGCTTATTTGTTAAAATAATATTATAATATTGTTAAAATAAAAAATAAAAAAAAAAAAAAAATTGATTTACCACTTTCGTAGCAGCCGGCGCTGCGGTTTCTCATTATGATACATAATTGCAACCTGCGTCTCAATTTCCGTCGAAATCGAAGCAATATTAACGGAATTACAACAAATGCCACATTTTTGAAATGCCCTGAATTTTTTGAAAAACACAAAATTGAAAAAGATGTTCTAAGCTCATTTTTTTTAAAAGCCATGACTTCCGCAACAGCCTACATATAATTTGAATGACAAAGCCAAATTTTGTTAAAATAAAAGAAAATAAAAAATTGATTTACCAGTTTCAACAATAACAATAACGAATGTCCAACAGCCAACACCAATAATCCTGTCTGGACAACAATGACAGCACGTGCTTCGTCATTGTCTCCTATTTGTTGAGCAGTGAGAGAGTGGCTACACAGCCGAAATTATGTCAAAACCGAGGTTTTACAAACTCTGATAAATTTTGACTCATGAACTTTATGCATTTCAGTTAAACTTCATTTATGTGAAAGAAAATCTCAATACGCCGATAATAATTGTATAATCGCAATCCGTCGTAATGAAGTGGAGAAAATAGTAGAGACGCCATCTTTAACCATGGACATGACGTCATGCCTGACGTTGGTTATTTCAAATTACAAACATACAAATTTACAAAGATCATACAACTTTTGCCTATTAATAGGATGATTGCTTCAATCTACCTTCCAGATGATATCCAGCACTCATTACTGTCATATCACGCGAACTGCTCTTCAGTTGGACGGTATACCTTCTGATTTATCAGCAGATGACTAAATGGCAGGACAAGGGAGATTCAATCATTAAGATAAAAACCATTATTTGATAGAATTAAATAACAATAAATATGGTTGCTTAAAAAGAATGAATCTTTATTTATTGTTCTTGCAAATTGGATAAAATATAATTTATATTGATAAATTGATCATTCAGAAATAACAGTTAATTATCTCAGCAGTTCTTCATCAATTAAATCAGTATCTGGAGTCTTTTGTATTTTTTCAAGTTTTTTATAAACATTTTCTATGTCTGAAGTTTCAGGATTTCCTAGAATTGCTTTCGATGAAAAACAAAGCAAAACCGTAAATTTCTATGATCTTTGTAAAAATTTAAGAAGCATCAATTCTGTATTTTCAAGAGAAACCTATTCTATACAAATTTATCATTATTTTATTAACGTAAGACCTCTTGACTTCTCAAAACAAAAGGTAGTGATTTCTAATAAATAATGTATCAGAAAATACTACAGTATTCTTATTTTTAAGTTACAAAACAAAAACATTCTTTATTAAAAATAAATTGAAGGATTTTTTGCGTTGCTAACTACTCTTTGGCCCTTGTAATGCAAATACAGTTCCAATGAACGATTTGAAGCCACTATAGAAATCCTTTGTGCCAAGTAGCTTTAATTTAGGAGACTACATTTGGACGCAGCAACAGTTGGATGCAGCAGGAAATTCACTGAGGAATGCAACTCCATAACAACTTCTGAAATTATAGATTCAGTGAATTGCCAATTTCACAATCTTTAAAAAAAAATAAAAAGAATAAAAGCTTCTACCCTGTGAATTTGCAAAGATTGTCGTTTGAGAAGCTTCATACATTCTTGGATATTTCTCTAGTGATGAGCAGTTTTGAAAGAAAAAAAAACCAGTTTTAGGTTAACTGGTTATTGGATACAAAAAAAGAAGAAAAAATAACCGAGTAAATTAAAAAAAAAAACTTATTAAAAAGTTGTCTTTATTAGTAGTAGTACAGGATGGTCCAAATCAAACACGAATTTCATGGCTTCAGTTTCGCCAGTTAAGTTACAGAGTTTGATGTCTGCAAATGACATGTGTTCCAAGTGGGCCCCCTCCCTAACAACACAAGAGTTCGTAGCGGCCCACTAAATTTTGTAGCATATCCTGAAACAGCGGCTGCTTCATTTTGCAGAAGACACAAAGAACCTCCTCTGTGAGTTCGGCAGTATCGGTGGGATGTGTACCTCGGACATGTTCCTTAAGCATTCCCCAAATATAGACTACGCATCGGGAGGAATAAGGTCTGGCGAATGTGACTGATACGGAAAGTCTGTGAACCGAGAGATGACATTTCCATGAAAGGTGTTGACGAGAAAATCTCTGCACATCCGTGTTGTGTGGCAGGTTGCGCCGTCCTGTTGGAACCATTGATCTGCAAAGCTAATATTCCTCCCTCGGCAGAAGACACGAAGGTCATTGACAAATGGGAGTAGGCATATATTCATGTAGCAATGTTGGTTTTGTGTCACCAGAACTCCATTTTCCTCAATGAAGTATGCACCAATGACGCCCAGATACCACAAACCAAATGGTTATTTTCTCCGAAAGCAGAGGACATTCCTGCACGATATCGGGATGGGCAAAGCCTATGATTCTACGATCATCGTTTAATATAACCTGTAACATGAATATGCGCCTCATCGGAGAACCAAATGGTATTCATGAGCTCCGGGATTTCACAGGTCATGGCGAGAAGACGGGCACAGTACAGTTTCCGGGCCTCCTTATCGTCCTCCCCGAGCCAATGTGCAGTCTGGATGGTGTAGGAAAACGCTCCGAGACCCTTTGTAATGATGTTCGTGACATGCCAAGCTTCAAGGCAGTTTTCCGTTGACTACGCCGTGACGACTGCAATACTTGATGCAGTACATGCCCTTGATTGTCATTGTTACAGTTCTGGGACGCCCTGTACATCCTCGTCGTTGCGTCAATACACTACCGGTTCATCTACTACCGGTTCACTACTTGTTAAGCACTGCTAGGATGACGCTAGGTTTGCGGAACTGCTATGCAAACAACACCTTCATTCGCTGTATACTAGAACCATTATTACGGCCTAATCCGTATGAGTGATTATATTGCTCCACAATAAACACTTTTTCCTCTGTTGTCAGCACCGTTATCATATGTCCAGTAACAGCCACGGCAATGAAATGTTCAATAGCATATTGTGTTCGCGCGGCGTCATGGTTCTGACGCTTTCCACTCGAGCGGTGTGGCACCGTGTTTCAGTATTGTTTGTTTTGGGCCATCCTGTACTAGTAGTAGTAGTAGTAGTAGTAGTAGTAGTAGTAGTAGTAGTAGTGAATGTTATTTCTTTAAATAAGATATAATGTAATCATAACTCGTTTTCGAAAACAAGCTGATTATCGTAGACTGAAAAAAAAAAGGTAAAGATGGTCACTATAGGCAATGCAGGACCTTGCTTTTTTTTTCTTTTTTTTTTTTTTTTACCCAAAACCCCAATATCGTTGCAGACCAGTATTCTCCATTAGTCCTTCAAAGAAACCACACAGACACCCTTTTTTTAAAACCCATACAAATCCTAGTTTTTTACTTATCGCGATAATGAAAAATAAATGTATATCCAAGACGACAGCAGATAGAAAAGAAAAAAAAATGATTGTGGTCAAACTAGAGCAGGGACATTTATGGTGAAAATAAATAATGATAATAATAGTAATAATAGTAAGACCTATCTGGGTGATTTGACATGGCATGACACACTTGTAAATATCATCCAATTGTAAATATCGTACTGAAATATTCTGATAGTAGCATGTTATGAGTTAATCAATGCATTAGATCCTTATGAAGAAAGTTTTCATCTACAATCAGATATTCTTTATTTCAATTTACTGAAATTTTATTAATTGTAATCCAGGGAACAATAAAGAAACAGAGATAATCCAAATACCATCATTTAAAACCTCTTTACTCCGTAGCAATATTCCTTCAGTCATATTGCTCAGCTTCTTCAAACACAATTCAGGAAGGTAGAGAAATGCTTTTCTTCTATAACTTTAACAAGGAATAAAACCGTTAACAACAGTTATAAATGCTACAATAAACAATTGAACAATTGGAGTCAGATTCATGTTATAATAAAGTATTGTACAATAACAGAATCATCTCTTGCTAACACGAATATTATAATGATAGAAGCAATCTTTAACAAGAATAACACAAAGAATTATATCATAACA